>JAQISU010000206.1:647500-1247500 GCA_029339505.1 Unio delphinus | reverse complement strand
ATCCTTTAAACCTGGAAATTTGTATTCTTCTAATCCAGGCAATGTGTTTATAATATTTATTAAAACTGATACACAAGATATGTGTGCATGCAAATATGAGTGGATGAGCAAATACAAATATTACTAAAAATAGTGTTATTGACTGAATTAAGGGATCTAATGTTTGAAATTGAAAAATATTAATCATGCAACTAAGCACTTCATCCAGAAACTTTCTAAGAACCACTGCTGACTATCTGCACTGAAACAACTGTTACAACTAAAGTGTATGCAACTGATCATTAGGTATCTAAATTCAAAAACTTACCTGTACTAGAACTGCTGTCTGAGGTAGCCAGTGTGTCAGCCTTTATATGGCCGATGACCCACTCTGTATTGTCCAATTCCTGATCTATGTGATGAAGAACAAGAAGGAGCACAGTAGGAGCTGCAGATCTGTTGGTCACCAGGGCAAAGTGGGTCTTGCCTTCAATCACTATCTCCTACATAAGTCAATATACAGTACAAATGAATTAGCTTTTGAGTTCATGTGTGTCTTGAAAATGTCAAAGAATCTGTGCTTTTACAGGCCAGTACTAACACATACAACATTTTAATCTTTAGACATGTTAACTTTCAAGAAATTGTTCTGCAAATTAGACCATTTTTAAGTAAGTAATAAAATAAGATATTCCTATTGTCAACAAGGAACCATGTATTTTAAAAGTTTAGAAGTGTCATTTGTGACAAATGAAGCAAACAAAAACATTATGTCCTACTAAAAAAAAAATTTGTGAGGTAGACATGGACTTTAATAGCCTTATGTAAATTTTCAGAACTGCAGTTTAAAACCCTATGGGAATTCTTACTAGATTTCTCAACTTGACATAATCTTCGTTCAATTTGTTGTTTATCTTGCTGAATTTTTTAAAAATGTCTCTTCAATTTCATTTTATAACAGCAATCATTTCCCGCAATGAGACATACTTAAATCAGCATGACATAATATACAATGAACATAATAATTTGTTGTATTTCCTGCACTTTTCCCAACAATTCAAATATTTATTTTTGTATTTCTATTATGTCTCTTAAAATAGAATTTAGAAAAAACCCTGAAATTCAGACTTAATTTTTAATTGTATCCAGTCCTAATCTTAGAAACCAACAACCTGAGAACTAATTTTACATAATGTTGGAAGTACTCCATTTCTACAGATCTTTCCCAATCAATATTTTTGAGTAAATAATGGCTGTTTCAAAAAAAAAAAAAAAAAAAAATATATATATATATATATATATATATATATATATATATATATATATATATATATATATATATTCCACTGTGGTGGAAATATCACATCAGCACCAGTTTTAATGAGGACCAACTAGACACCATAATAAGTCTTTAAACTAAATTTTGATATGACCCATACATTCAACAGGAGTAGCAATGACAATAACATTTTCAAAATGGCCACTATGGAAGTCATATTACAGTGCCAGTTTTAAGTTGAATGGTATGCATCAACTAAAATGCTCACTATATATCAACTAAAATGCTCACTATATATCAACTAGAATGCTCACTATATATCAACTAGAATGCTCACATTTGAGAGGAGACTGGGAGGGTTTTACTGTAATATTATCCAATAAGTATTCTTAGAGAAACAATTTACTAAAAGAGAAATTGCTTTCTCTTATAAATGCATTTCCCAATCACATCACATCAACATTAGAAGAATAAGTAAAGGGAGAGAATGCTGAGAATTCTATGTCTACTCTGGGCACTATTTAAATGAAGAATATGTATGAAGGATAACCCACTCTCCTAACTTGAAAGCAGTAAAAATACTCACATGATCAGTGACAACTATACATGGCTAAAAAGATGATGATAACATGATTAGTGACAAATATATATGGCTAAGAAAATGAAAGAACTCTTCCTACTGATTAATATTCCAGATAAAGATGCTAAACTACTGTTTTTGAGGAGGTTGTGCTGATCTCATCTGAGTCTGATGGTCTGGGCAGAAGCCACTGGACCCATCAGATTCTTCTCTGCAAAGCTAGATCCTGGAGATAAATACTAGGGAAGATTAGCTATGCATACCAGCCAATAGCTTCCATTATGTGTTGCTATATCTGAAAGCAATATATGCAGAGATCATCACAATTTCATGAGATGAAATTTTATTGAGGTGAGTGGACTTTTAAGACTTAAGAGAATGTCAAACAAATAACTCACTTCAGCCATAATGACAGTACTTTAGTGGTTACATTCTCATTCTTGGACCTCTCCAAAAAGCAAGAGATGCTTTTGTGTTCTAAAACATTTTCTTTACACCTAGGCTGTGTTGGTTTGGCTTCCATATGATTTTTCTGGGCACATTTATTGATGTGGATTCTTGACCAATGATAAGTTCAGTGTGAAAGGAGCTATCAAAATCAGTATGCAATCCTCTCAATTTGTATATTATTTTTAATACAAAAATGAGGGTGTGTATGTAGGCAAAGACCCCAACCCCTCCTAACTAATTTATAGTGTATCCATGGCTACTGTATTCAGGAACAAATTGACAGCAGTGGGCAATTTGTGATTCCACCTTGTCTACATTCTACCATCAGACACCCAGAAAGCATACAAATCCAATGAAAGGCCAATTCATGAGTGGACCATTAAGTATGAATAATAAGACAATATTGATTTATTGAACCCATTCCATCTTAACTTTGGCATGGCAATGTATTTAACAAGAAGCTGTAGGCAATGATTGGCCCTGGCTTGCCTTTTGACACTAAAAAGAACCCAGAATAAAAAAACCAGAAGGACTGATTTTTAAACAAGTTCCCACATTTGCTTGTTGATAAATTCAAAGACCCCCCAAACAGCTTTGATTGATCATTCATTTGACAACAATAGGTAAATCCAATTTTGATGGAAATTAAGGAGTCAGGCACCAACTGGTAGTCTGTCTATAGCCAGCAGGGGTGGTGAATCAATGGTGGTTGTTTGGCGGATTGGGAAAACTGAAACCTTGTTTCTTATCTTCTGTACTAAACTGCACTCTAAACCAAGGAGCTTGTTATTTCCTGAAATTCAAAACTGTTTTTGTTGCTGGACAGTAACTGGCCTATTATCTCTTTGCAGACAATCATCTCTCCAATGAGGCTTAGATTAACTGGACTGAATGTCTACACTGCAAGCATGTCAAGTGGGAAGAGCAGATCTTGTACTGCCTGCCTCCCCACTATACCTCCCCCATAAGCTCCAAATTATCTATGGAGATTTGCGATGAATATGGAAGAAAAAAATCTGTCACAGATTTAGCAACTGTGTTGTTTCTTGTACTAGTGTATGTATCTGCAGCTCTGTTTGAATCTTTAATGAATGTGAGGATTACAGTTCATTAAATTTGACAAATATAATTGTTGCGGTCAGCATTATGACTAATTATGGAGGGAGGAGTGACCACTATGTTAGGAACTGATGCCATCTTTGGGGGCAAGGCTCAAAATGTCACACTGCCCCTTCCCTTCTTTAACATATTTCACCTTGCTTTAAATACTTTTACGCAGCACTGTGGACCCAGTATTTTCTGATCATGATATGCACACAATGCATGCTGAGGATGAAGAACAGTGTAATCAAGTGAAGTAAGCGACATCACATGTGTCCTCATTAACCTTCAATTTCATTATTCAAATAAATGTAAATGTAGGAAGCAATAAGTCAAAATTTTATAAGTCACCAAAAGGAAATTATATTAAATGTGAACCTGAACTGCTTTGTTGTAAGTTGATACATGTTATTCCCCCGAGAGGTATAAGCGTAATTGTTACTAATATGAGTGACAGAAAGAGCAATCTGAGCATATATATATATATATATATATATATATATATATATATATATATATATCAATATCACACATTTATAGAAAACCATATTAATTAGTATTTTAACTTACCTGGACTGACACATTTTTAAAATTCTTGTCAGAAATTGGCAAAATCCATAAGGATTAGTACAAGAATACAGACATAAAACAAAAAGGTAAATTATTTATACATAACATTCTCTTTAACCAGTCTACTACACATTTTTAACTTTCACTGAAAAAAGTCATCAAGACAAGTCCACAAATTCTGAATGATGTATTACATCACTGTCTAATACTTCTTTCTAAATTTGCAAAGTGCTTCATATAACATCCACAAGTCACATCAATAAAAGCTTGTTTCACTTAATATTTTGCACTATGTTTTTTTCGTGCAACATAGGCTGGTCTGCTACTTAAATGTATATCAAATTATAATGAATCTGTGGCACATGGTTTCAAATTCAAGAAACCCATCTGTTTTCTTTGAAACGTGAAACATACTGTTATTTTAAAGAGAAAATAATGAAACTGTTTGATGTACATAGCCAAATGATTGCACAGATCAAAAATACAAGATCAGTAGACAGAAGTCTACAATGGATCAATGTCACATAACACAAGTCGCAAACTGTATTCGTTCATTGTCTTACTTGCTCCTGATGTCGCAATAATCTTTGATCTAAAGCTCATTTTATTACTGGGTAATTATGAAATACTCATTGACACCTTTAGCAGCAAACATAAACAAACACTCTAATCAATCAGGCTTTAGACAGAAACATTCATGTGAGACTGCCTTGATCTCATTAACTGATAAATGGCTTCAAGCACTTGACCAAGGAAAAATAATAGGATCTGTATTTGTAGATTTCAGGAAAGCTTTTGACATGGTGGATCATGAAAACCTTTTGAAGAAACTGAAAATCTACCAATGCGATGAAAAAACAGATGGTTTACTTCATACTTAAGTGAGAGAACACAACATGTTTATATAAATAACGTTCTGTCTGAACCTGAAACAATTAGTTATGGAGTACCACAAGGCTCAATTCTAGGTCCATTACTATTTATTCTATTTATTAATGACCTACCACTTTTACTAAGAGATTCGATATCATCTACAGATTTCTATGCAGACGTTGTCAGACATCCAAAACACAAAGCATGAACTTGAATCTTCTTTACAGAATGCATTAAACAAGCTGGAAAACTGGTGCACATGCAATGGCATGGTAGTAAATACTGGTAGAACTAAAATATTACTTATCTCAACATGGAAAAAAAAAAGAAGGAAAAATACTGATAGCATTGAACTATGTCTGACATGGAAGGATAAAAATTTGCAAATGGTCTGTCATGATAGACTACTTGGTGTTCTGGTAGATAAAAACCTATCATGGACTGATCATATCAAACATATCAGTAAAAAGGTCAATTCAAGTTAACGGCTTCTCAGTAGGATAAGACATTTTTCCCTGAAAGGCACAGAAAACTATTTTATAACAGTTACATACAATCCTTTTTAGACTACTGTAATACAGTATGGGGTAATTCCAATGATAAAAACATAGCAAAGCTGGAACATTTTCAAGAAGGAGATTTGGGTTAATATCAAACCAGAAAGAAAGCAAGGAAAATTTAGCTGGTAAGTTAAAAATATTACCTATTAAATACCGAATCTGTTTAAGAAATGCCAAATTAATGTACAGGATATCCAATAATAGTGCTCCTGAATATTTACAATCTCTATTCCAGTATAGGCTATCTGGTAATACACCCCACCTGCGATCCATGTCTACCCAACAGTATAAAATTCCCAAACCAAATAAGGATTTTGAAAAAGTTTCCAATACTCTGTAACTTTGCTCTGGAATAGTATTCCAGTTGAGATTAGAAATGTCCATTCTCCATCTTCCAAACCCAATATATCCAGTAGCTTCTGAGATGCTGCTAAAATAAATAAAATCCTTGTACAAGGGCCTCAAGGTAGATTAGTTCTTAGCTAATTGTGTTACCCTCTTTAAATAAAGTCATTACTATTATACCAACATTATGGCATTCATGCACATGGTCAAAATAAACAAAGTCCACAACTCTGAAAAAATTGGTAAGAATTCTTATCAAAAGACACAAATAATGTTCACCACACAGAGTAAAAGCACTCTAACATATTAACTGTTTAGACAGGTGGGTTGAAATCACAAATATATTCATATTATTGCAAGGGGCATCTTGTAGGACTACTCTAAAAGTACTAAGCAAGAACTTAAAACAAGTGCCACCTAGCTGCTGTCAAGAAGAGGTAATAGGTAAATTGAGTCTATATAGAGAGAAACAACTCAAGGTTTTGGTCTTTTGGTTTTAAGCCGAATTTTCCAAACTTTAGTTGAATTGGAAATTTAATCAAAGAATAAATATATATTTTTAAAAAGATAAAACTGATAAAGCATTTTCTGAATGACATATCTAGAAAATGATGCATTTTCTCCGATCTTACCTGATCAATGTCTCCCAGCTGAGCATGGATGTCCTGAGACAAATCTCTCAGCATTGTTGGAGTGCTCCTAATCTTCTGTGTCATACTTAGAAGGGTTGAGAGTAATAATTTGCACATGGACAAGTCATCTGAAATTGAAGATGAGTCAATGACATCAGATTCTTTACATTTTGTGTTAGGTCAGTATAAATATAACTTTAAATAAGACTACCACAAGAAAAAAATGATTCATCTGTCTTGGGACATTTCCCTAGCCATGACTGGACCTTCGACCTACACCTAACTATTACTCCAAACTTTACAGAGGTCAATAACTTCATGCTAAATCTAAAGTCAAATATAATGTTTACTAAAATCACAAGGTAGCAGAAATCTTCTCTGGATGATACTTAATATTACGTCATGGGTGAAAGGAAACAATTCTAAAGATGTAAATGAGAAAGTCTTTGTGTTGTGATCAGAATGGTCTCAGTTTTATCATTATTCATCTGTAGCTTGTTACACGTCATCCTTGATTTTACACCAGAAATGCAGCTCTCTACTCATTGGATTACAGCATCAAGTTCAGTTGCGTGGCTAGACTTGTAGATATGGGTGTCATCAGCAGACAATTGGTGAGACAATGGGTGATGATCTATGACACTTGAGAGTGGCTGAGTGTATAGAATGAAGAGAACATGTCCATGAACAGACCCAAGTGGAACACCACAACATAGATCAACTGGGCTGGAGTGTATGCTTTATGTGCTTTAGACCACTTGGCCACCCAGGGCCCGAAAACAAAGCTGCATCTTTACATTCTTGCTATAATATGATCCAAGAAAAAGTATTTTTAATTTTCTTTTTTTTAAGTAATATGAAGAATTATGCAATTGTTGTGATTGGATTCTAAAAGACCTGAGAAACAAACAAATATGCTTTGTTCTCTGCAGTGAATATAAACCTAATGATGGGCTTGCTTGTAGAAGGGATTACTTGATATTTCTATTGTATGTTATATTCAAAATATATGATTTAACAATCTTCTTCTACAATGTTGACAGTTGTATAATAACAGCCATTCTTTTGTTGGTTTGCAAGTGAGATCAAGGATCTAATTGCTAATTTTTGCATCTTCAGTTGTGTATTAAGCTATGAATATACCTTATGAAGCAAAATTCCCTAGTGCTCTCATTCACCTTACAGAGTGAATGGCTTTTTAGATAGTTGATGTACATTTACTGAAGTTAAACAGAGCAGTGCATTATAAATAGAAAACCTGTTACCTAGTTTATCCCATTAGCAAGGTCCTGCCTGTCAACTGTTACAGAAATGTAGTATATGTTATGTTTAACATCAATTTTAACCTTTTGACATTACTGGTATGCAGCTATTATGTACATAAACATTTAAGAGGATAATCCAATCATTATAGCTGTATAATTATTTTTCAAGGAAAAATTATGTACTTTAAAATCTTGAGAGAACTTGTTGACCGTCAAGCCGATGAAAACGTGTATTTCACCGCAGCCACAATACTCTAAATTTACAAGTTCTTTGTCTAAGTCTACATCACTAAATCTGAATTTGATAATTTATTAAAACTAATTATTGTTTACATCAATATCAGAGCATTACAAAGCTTTCATCTTTTTAGTGATTCTAATCCTGCAAACTCAAGAAAGTACTAAACGAAATCTGTGGCCTCCAATTTGGAGAGTGAAGAATATGAACTAGTTACTTTAAATAGCAGATTATGACATGATTATAAACAGTGATGTCATGATCTGATGTAATAGTCATTCACATCAATGAATGTAGGAACTAAAAGGAGGTTTTCCCCCAAGGTGGCACTATGAAAACCATCTCAAAATGGCTGATGTTTACAGCAGGCACAGAAAAGGCACTTCCATGAGAATGGAATAGAGGCATCAAAAGGTATTTTATATAACAAATTTCAGTACTTAGGCATAATCTCACCTATGGTCTGTTCGAAGCAAAGTTTTTGCACCCATTGATGGACCTGTTCATATGATGGACTGTTGGCTGGAAGCTGGCAAACAAGCATGCTAATAATGTTCAGAAGGCAGCTAGCCTCTTTTAGGTTTTGATCATCTTCATCTGCAGTCAGAATATTTATTACCAATTTCTGCAAAGATAAAAGGATTAATAATTAATTTAGACCAAATTTATTTTAATACGAAATTAGACAGCACATATGTTTGATATTCTGAATTAAATTTGCAATTGAACAACACAAAATACAAAAACTAACGTAGTTATCGAATGAAATGCAATGCTTAAAATGAAACTAGACAAAAACGTCCACAAATATGACTATGACAGAACTTTTACAGAAATGAAATAATGGTGATTGTTATCATAAATTGCCACAATCAAAAGTTAGAAGTTGTAGCATTAAAGATTTCTGTGGGTAAATGGTGCCTCCCAATACCCCTTGCATTTAATTCAATAGTAATTGGTGCCTCCCAATACCCCTTGCATTTAATTCAATAGTAATTCTTGTTGCTTTTTCTACAATATTTTTACATTCCATAGTGCAACAATTAGCATAAAGTTAACAAAATTAGTATAGAGCAATAGGAAATTATATTGCTAATAAATTATCATTGAATCTGGAAACTAATCCTGAAGGTTTTGTAAGTAACAATAGTTGTGAAAATCAATTTAAGAAGACCATTTCTTCTTTTTCAGTACTGAATAATGAAACCACATCTGTCTTGAATGATATTAGGCCTTTTGGTGAAAACCCTATGATCACCAGTTCTTGAGTGGATTTTTAAATTACTGATATGGTTGTCAGTACTAAATAATTTTCATTCGGTACCAATTTAGCATCATAAAAAGTTTTCTATACTGAAATGACTTTCCATTTGAGATGAATAGTAACAAATATGTTTCAACAATGGTGCCCTGCCAGTCGGATCATTTTCATTCAGGGGCAACTACAATATCATGATTAGTCATTTGGGAAAAACACATACTGATATAACTTTCCATTATTTATTGTTCATCCTTCGAGCTCAAAGCTGATATGTAATGTCTGTGACACCCTGGACAGGAGATACCACTTGGGGTTGTTTGATCAACAGAAGATGCGCTGCAGTTCCAATGTTTATAAAACTTGAACTTCTTAACTACAATTCTCCTCAGTTCATAGATTGTACCTTCAGCATGTACGAGACTGCCAAAACTTGGATTCAATGTTGAAGTGTCTGAAGGAAGACTTAAGGGAATAATTGAAATGCTTCTATTAACCTTCCGGAGATAACTTTTCCTGCTACAGATCACCACAGACCTCTTTTGGTAGATGCACATTTGACATCTGATGATATGTTCTACCCATCGCAGCTTTTGTGTCATCATCAGTTTGTATATTTGGAATCCTTGCCAATGTGAGAATTTCAGTGTCTATGACCTTGTCCAGCCATCTTATCCTCATCAATTTCCTCAAGTAGAACATGTTAAATTTGTTCAGCTTCTTGGTATGTGCTCTGTACACTATCCAGGTTCTGCATGCATCTGGCAGAGTGAGTAACAAAGTGGGTTCATAGACCTTCAGTATTGTTTGCAAACCTTAGAATTTGCACTCCCACACATTTACATGCAGTCTGCTTAAGGCTACACTTGCTATGGTTATTCTGATGTTGATTTAATCATTAATGTGAACTGTCCATGACAGTATACTGCCAGGGTAGGTGAATTTGTCCACTGCTGGGGTGTGTGGTCATTCACTGTGATTCTAGACTTTACACAAGGCTGTGCTGGTTGAGGATGGTGTGTCTTGATACTGATTGTTGTAGACCAGAACTGTTACAGGCTGAAGAGAAATGTCTTCTCTACTGTTACATGTCAGAATTGGATATGGCATTCAGGAATAGTTGTCAGAAAACTGACTCCTGAACAGTCAATTCCTGTAACACAGTCTTTGCATCTTGTCTCCTCTGACAGAACAGCTAGCCAACAGCACGGTATCTGATGCTAATTCCAGTTTCATTGTCATTGAAGGATTCTGTCAAAATCGCAGATAACATCATACATAAGTCTAGAGTGCTGTGGCCAACAAACAGATTTTTTAAAACTCCATTGGTAACCAGGATTTCGAATGGTTCAGATGGCTCAGCCTTGTCCAACTGCTAAACCATTATGATAAATTTCTTAGGACAGCCAAATTTTGCAGTGATCTTCCAAAGGTCAAAATGATACTATCAAAGGCTATTGCCATGTCAACAAATTAGCAATTTTGTCATCTGATAAACTGAATCTTACATTTGTGTTCATTTCATATGAATGTTATGAAGATCACTGAATAATAAGAAAATCTTTTTATTTTGTTGCAGTCTTATTATCCAATTTCATTCAAAATAACCATTCATATAATATGGGCTGTCAGAATAAAAAAGGAATTGCTTGCTTGTCCTTTTTAATGGAATTTGGCTATAGTAACAATACTACAACTGATGTAGTATTAATACTACAAAGCTACCCCCCCCCCAAACCCATGTAGTAACATTACTCTATATGCAGGCACTAATTTTATGATCTCCAAAATCTGATGTAGTATCAATACTACAACTGATGCAGTATTAATACACAAAGCTATTCCCCCAAACCCATGTAATAACATTGCTCTATGTGCAGGCACTAACTTTATGATCTCCAAAATCTGATGTAGTAACAATACAACAACTGATGTAGTATTAATACTACAATGCTATCCCCCCAAACCCATGTAGTAACATTACCCTATGTTCAGGCACTAATTTTATGATCTCCAAAACCTGATGTAGTAACAATACTACAACTGATGTAGTATTAATACTACAACACTATCCCCCCAAACCCATGTAGTAACATTACTCCATGTGCAGGCACTAATTTTATGATCTCCAAAACCTGATGTAGTAACAATACTACAACTGATGTAGTATTAATACTACAAAGCTATCCCCCCCCAAACCCATGTAGTAACATTACTCTATGTGCAGGCACTAATTTTATGATCTCCAAAATCTGATGTAGTAACAATACTACAACTGATGTCGTATTAATACTACAATGCTATCCCCCCAAACCCATGTAGTAACATTACCCTATGTTCAGGCACTAATTTTATGATCTCCAAAACCTGATGTAGTAACAATACAACAACTGATGTAGTATTAATACTACAATGCTATCCCCCCAAACCCATGTAGTAACATTACCCTATGTTCAGGCACTAATTTTATGATCTCCAAAACCTGATGTAGTAACAATACTACAACTGATGTAGTATTAATACTACAACACTATCCCCCCAAACACACATAGTAACATTACTCTATGTGCAGGCACTAATTTTTTTATGATCTCCAAAACCTGATGTAGTAACAATACTACAACTGATGTAGTATTATTACTACAACACTATCCTCCCAAACCCATGTAGTAACATTACTCTATGTGCAGGCACTAATTTTATGATCTCCAAAATCTGATGTAGTAACAATACTACAACTGATGTAGTATTAATACTACAATGCTATCCCCCCCAAACCCATATAGTAACATTACCCTATGTTCAGGCACTAATTTTATGATTTCCAAAACCTGATGTAGTAACAATACTACAACTGATGTAGTATTAATACTACAACACTATCCCTGCAAACCCATGTAGTAACATTACCCTATGTTCAGGCACTAATTTTTTGATCTCCAAAATCTGATGTAGTAACAATACTACAACTGATGTAGTAACAATACTACATAATTTGCCGACAATATGGAGATTAACATGGATGAAACTCTAGTGTACTTTGATCTTGATGGACTGATGATAAAATGGGGGTTAAATGTGTGAGAATTAGTATGACTGGTGCAGATTGATAAAAAAAATCTGACTTTGGTCCTTACAGTTTCCACTTCAAGAGATGTGTTGCCTCCAACGATAATTATTTACGACATGAGAAAGGTTAACAAATATTCATGCACCGAAATAATGAATCATACATGTGCAGGAGAAGGGTTGTGGAGATGAAATGATGATGCAGTGGACTAGAGAGTTTTATCTCAATTGCACAGTTTTATATTTTTTACAATAACATTAAAGTTGGAGTGTGTTTTCCGACATGTAATTTTGGAATGATTGATAAGTTGTCCCAAAACTTACTACTAAAAAACACGACGTGCTCCAGAACATACAGTGCACAAAGAAATTACTTCAAAAATTAATTTATGGTGTCCAAACAAATATGGTGTCCTAACATATATGGTAAATACAGTAATACTGCTACAGAGATGAAGTTTACTGATATGCATTAATGTTTTTAGTTAATGTGATAATATTACTATATTGTTACTCCTGACAGCCTTGTTGTAATGATGTTATCTGATACTAATTCTTTACTACTTTGTCATATCAAAACTCTTGCAGTAATATCACCATATTTGTAAGGTCATTCTTGAGTACCATTGTTTTAATCTGCAAAACCATTAGTAGGTATTATTACTATAAAGCTGAAGTTTAAACCCATGCCATAATGCTACTTGCTGCATTTCTACATTGATAAACTTGAAACCCTTTTGTAATAATGCTGTTCCATGGAGACTGCATTGTTTTGAAGCTCTCATCACCAAGCCTGGTTTAATAGTATGGCCAGTAATAATACAGTCTAGATGAAATTGTTGAAGGTGCTGTTTATACAAGATATTCAGTATATTGAAGTACTTGTACACAATATTTTAATCATCATAAAATATAGATATTTTCAACACTAATGTAAGGCACAATTTCTTTCTCATTTAAAAGAATTAAAATGTCAGTAGCATCTCTTGCTGTTATTTCTGGTAGTTCTTCCATATAAGGCAGATATTTGGTAATTCTTTCATTAGGAGATTGTTTGAGTTTCATATAAATTCTGTTCTGCTGTTCCATTGATCTCTTTTCAACATATAGCCTACACAGAGAGTCATTGTCTCCACTAATACAGTGTTTTCCTTATCAATTTTCTGAAAAGATAAAATAGTTTATTTGAAAACATTGCAGACACTAGCATGGAAATTTTGTTAATACTACTTTGATCCACCAAACGCATCTCATACAAGTATTCTAACCATATACTATCAACATCTGAATCAATGATCTTCAATAATTTAAAATTCCCGTTATTATATTTAGCTTAACTACTACAGATATTGCAATATTTGCTTATATTATTAAAATAAAACACATTTAACATGTTTAATCATAGAAAAGCTACTTTATGTTTGCTTCTGATTTGAAATGGTAGTTGGTGGGGAGCAATAACATCAGTAAAACACTTTATGGCTATAATGATTCAACATTGAACATTTTCTCTCCCACTTTTGAGGTTTAAAATGCATGCTAGAACTGAAAACTACATCAACTGATTAACAGTTATTTCTGTATTGCTGTGATGTGCTTATATTGGCACAGTAAGAACTTTAAATATTCTACACATACCTAGATCTACAAAACTTATTGATCCACACCACCTGGTTAATTAATTAAATGATAATTTTTTTTTTAATGAGAAGTAGGATATTGAAGAATCATATAAAATATGTAATTGCTAACTCCTACATCTGAGAAAAAAATGGTAGATATTACAATTAATTACAAGCAGAAAATATAGAATCCACAAATACATTGCATTTAATTTAAGGTTTATAAATATTTTGTGGTATAACATTTAAGATGCTACATACCTTGGTCCTTTCAGTAAATGATGGGTTTTCCATCTGGCTATCCAGGAAGCAACTGTTTGAATCTGCTGGTTTTGTAGACATTATTGATGATCCAAATGCATCAACATCATCTTTCTTTGTCATGTTATCATCTTGAAAAGTGATGGCTTCCTCTTCAACTGATATATCTGAAGCATCGTGACTTTTTGACTGATCTTCTTTCAAAGAACTTCCCAATTTGTCAATAAGTGGTGTACCCAGAACATCAATACTTTTGGATATATCATCATCCTGCCACACATAATTGTCCATTAATGAGGTTCCTAAAGCATTATCATAATTTTTTTCCATAGAATTGCCAAGTTCATCAAAGGAAAAGTCTGTTTCATTGGCCATTTCAGCTTTATATGGCAATTCATTCAAGGATATACTTCAGGCAGGTTATAATACTATCACCTTTAATAAGCCATATGTTTACTTTTACTGCTAGATATTAACAGTTATAATACAAAGCATTGGCATTACATGAACAACATCTAGCATAGCTAATGTTAGTGATTGGACTCTCTCCAGTCAAAACATTTCTACATTAATTAGAGAGCCACTGGGATCCCATTCAATGCCCAACAGGTGCTGACATTTAGCCAACCATAAGATCTCAGACACTAGCAAATTTTACAATTATAGTCCAACACCCCCCCCCCCCCTCCCCTGTGTCTTGCTATGTCAGTCAAAAGAACTGCACTGCCATTCTCTGCAACTGCTATCAACAGCTGTCAACTTTGATCTTTTCACACAAGGGATTTGTCCCTCTATTTGAAGTAATTATAAAATAACTTTACCAAATCCCAGGTTTCTCCATGATACAAGTGGGTGGGGGATATGCTTTCCTTCATTCTTGAAACACTCAATTTCCTTGCATGCACTCTGATTAAAGTATATTTAAAGGTGGTATACTTCTTACAATGGATGTAGACAGAAATAGGCTTGCATTTCTGTCCTACAGAATAATGATTACATCATATGGACAAGAACTTTGAGTATGTATGTATGTATGTTGTATGTATGTATGTATTGTTACATGTTTAGACTCGAATAAACAGTAACACAGAAAAAGTGAAAACAAAAAGCTTTGTATAATTTAACAAATAATTTATATCCATGGAAAAATTCTGTAAAAATGAAAAAATAAGAACTTAAGTTACAGTTTCAAGAATCAAATCCAAAAATAATCCAAGAATAATCCATGAATTAAATTACAAAAGTCCTAATAATAAAATGTTCTAATGAATTCAAGTTCGAGTCCTGATGGACAATCCATGATGGATGACGATGACATATTCTGTAGTCTGTACAGTGTGGTCATTTACAATTCCGGTGTTTGAAATCCGAATAAAATTTGTAAGCAATGTCTTTCCAAAAATTCTATATGAGCACTCTTCAAATATTTCCAGAGAAAAAGAATTAATCCTTTTGAAATCCAAATGATCTGAAGATAATTATAAGTCAAAATCTGGCTAAAACAAAAGAAAACAACTTGATTCCAAGTGTAAAAGCCAGAAACTGAGCATATTTCTCTAAAACAAAGGTTATATCGTATTCTAAGATGCAGTTTTGAAAATCACCCAAGTTGCGAAATCAGAAGAGGGAGGACACATGATTGTGTTTACATATAAAACATGTACACAGAATATGACCTTGATTAGACGAATGATTTTACTCCAAGAATAAAAAAAATTGTTTACATCTTAAATCATGTAGTCCCATCATGACCTTCACAACAACCAATCATTTTAAAATAAAAATAGAACTTATTTATGTGGCTGCTACCAATTTTGAATCAAGGTCAGGATCCAGGCCTACACCTGTTGTTTACAAAAAGAATGATTCAGATCAACCGATTTTCTGGAAAAATATCATCTCCTGTGAATCAATTTATATTATAATAGCATGTAACAGATTAAAAAAATTTAAAACTCACAAACAAACAATTAAATTAAAATATATATTAAATCAGATATACATAGCAAAATGAATGTATGTATGTATGTATGTATGTATGTATGTATGTATGTATGTATGTATGTATGTATGTATGTATGTATGTATGTATGTATGAGTTTAATTTGCTAATAATTGTAACTGATGAGATAAGCCACCCTTCAGATTTGCGCAAATTCATGTGGGTGCTCTTAGATCTAATTGAGCTTAATTTTACTTTTTTTTTGAAACAGCTTCCAAGCTCAATATCAAGCTCTAATAGTCGGGGTTGGTTTTTAAAACTATTATACACATATGTAGACCATCTCCAATAATATCATAAACTTCTAAGCCTAGAGACTTGAACACTTTGGAAGACATGTGCAATATTATTAATAAATCAACCCATCCATGTATCTAGGATCGTACAATCCCTAAATTTTCATCAAAATACTCAAGGGAACAAGTAGATTTACTTTCTGTTTTTTGGGGGAAAACAGTAACATTTCCAAGTCTGGACATGGTTATATTTATTCAATCAGAAACTACTCTTGGTTTTACATCTTAATGAATATCTCTCTCTCTCTCTCTCTCTCTCTCTCTCTCTCTCTCTCTCTCTCTCTCTCTCTCTCTCTCTCTCTCTCATAATTAAGAATATATTTCAACTAGAGTGGTTTTTCACACACTCCTGCTGGGGAACTATTGATGTTTTTGTGACCACTTCCCCCACCCCACCCCAAAAAAAAATTGCTAACCTAGCCTGCCCTTCTGTTAAGCAAATTACCCTGTAGGAAATAAAAATATCTACAACCCTTCTCTCTCTCTCTCTCTCTCTCTCTCTCTCCTCTCTCTCTCTTCTCTCTCTCTCTCTCCTCTCTCTCTCTCTCTCTCTCTCTCTCTCTCTCTCTCTCTCTCTCTCTCTCTCTCTCTCTCATAATTAAGAATATATTTCAACTAGAGTGGTTTTTCACACACTCCTGCTGGGGAACTATTGATGTTTTTGTGACCACTTCCCCCACCCCACCCCCAAAAAAAAATTGCTAACCTAGCCTGCCCTTCTGTTAAGCAAATTACCCTGTAGGAAATAAAAATATCTACAACCCTTCTCTCTCTCTCTCTCTCTCTCTCTCTCTCTCTCTCTCTCTCTCTCTCTCTCTCTCTCTCTCTCTCTCTCTCTCTCTCTCTCTCTCTCTCTCTCTCTCTCTCTCTCTCTCCCTTCTGTTTACATTATTTGTTTGGTCAGATATTTAAGAATTTATAAAGGCCTAATTGGTTGTTAACACCTGCTGTGCATCTAACTGTGTTTTACTACCATCACCAGCTTGCTAAACAAGTACTGGCTCACAATTAGCAAATTCCTCAGTAAGGAGAGTGCATGGATCAGATGTTTACAGTGATAGCTTGGTGTATGCTCTTCATCTTTAATCTGAAATACACTAATCCATTTGCTCTCTTCTACAGATATAAATATCTAAATATATTGAAACACAATAGCATTATCTAACCATGATGGCTTAGAAGTGTCTATATTGTTACTGCTGGAAAACAATTTGTTGCACATAGATGACATAATAATAATAATAATAATAATAATAATAATAATAATAATAATAATAATAATATTAATAATAATAATAATAAAAATAATTCCTTTTGATAACTTTTGTTGAACAATTTACTGCCAATGATGAGTTTATATTTAATTAAGAATAAGCTAATGATGTGAAAATATTAGGAGGTGACTGCTAATTGAGGTAAGAATTTTTGTAATCGAAAGGTCAACATCCAAAAAGTTGTTGTTGTTGTTATTGTGGGGTTTAACACCATTTTTCAGCACACAATAGGCTATGCATGGAGGCCAGTATTAATGGTGGAGGAATAACCTGGGAAAACCCTGGGGAGAACCACCGACCCATGATAAGCTACTTGCAAGCTTTCTAACATACCCACATTGGCCGAATCCTAGACTCGAACCCCACGCAGACAGAGATGAGATGGCAACGGAGAGCGCATTAGACCACTCGGCCACTCGGGGGCCTCTCCAAAAGTTAAAAGAAGGTATAAAAGCATTTCAAAGACTGCTGTAATATCCTGGTGATCTAAATAATTTATTTATGTATATAATTTTATGATTCTTAGTTGAAATTTTTTTTGCCATCACACTAAAGTGGATTTGGAATGGGCATACAGATATATGGATATAAGGACTTAAATTTCCTGAAGGACACAAGCAACATTTTTTAAAAAAATGCACAAGGAAGATTTTTAAGGACTTAAACTATGTGATAAAGGAAGATATAATGAAAGCAACACATGACTTCATGGTAAAAGTAAAACATGAATCTTTGGAAACTGTTGTTTTTGTAATAGAAGAATATTGGGAAAAATGAATAATGAAAAACCTCAGATTCTGGATGAGATCAAACCTCTCAAAACTAAAAGACCACTGACCAAGTATGTAAGCAAAACTTATAAATATAACTTTTTAAAATTTAATATTTGGAAGTGTTTCTTTCCTACAATGTTCGTCTTATGTTCGATATTTAACTTAATTAAATTGTTTGTAAAATAACTGTTAGTGGTTAGAGCATCCACCTTGGATGAATGAGGTTGCGGGTTTGAACCCTGGCCGAGTCATACCAAACATTTTCTAACAATGGTACTAACAGCTATCTCACTCTACATTATGAGGTTAGTGTTAGGATTGGTCAGCCTATTGTCAGGATCATGTGACTGGGTGGGACATGATGCCCCAGTACTATACATCACTATAAACTGCTACACTTCAGACATCATAGCGATATTACTGAATTTTTTTAAAACTATGTTAAAAATCCAAATCACACACACTTGCACATTTAGCCTTCTTTCTATCTTGACAAGGAAGATAACTATTGTTAACCATGCAAAACTGTAAAGGATGTTTCCAAATTACCTATTTTTAGCAATTATTATTTAGTATAACTGGAGTTCTAGCTTGTGTACTTACAAGGAGAGTTAGAAAACCAAATCATCTAAAGGCTTACTGCCGGGTTGGAGAGCATCTAAAATCCACATCTTTGATGTGGATCATGTAGTACGAAAACTGGTCTTAGGGTGCAAGGGACAGTTTGTATGATCAAATTTAATGTTGCATATATCTGTCAAATAAATTTTTTAAACAATAAACAATACACGAGGTCAAAAAGGTCCATGATTTTGGATAGGCATAATAAAGCAAAACATAAGAATATCACTCACTTGGCCTAATCAGTCAATGGAAGTTCACATAATAAAAAGTTGTTGCACCCCACCCCCAAATTTTTACATGCATTTTTCATGTTCGAAGGCCTGCCATTTTTGAGAGCACATGATGCTCACAGTGCAAACACTAGCCCATTCCCTGGGTAATAATGCACATAACATTGTCTATTTAATAGCTAGATGTAAGTCAAAATATTTTCATCCATGCAGTTTTGAGATATTCTACTTGCCTTGAACCAACATGTATGTTGCTATAACTAGCTAGCTCTGCTTCCTAGCGGACTATTGGTATTTCATTGGCTACATACTGTGCAGAGATTATATGAGGTGTACATGCCTCACATCAATTTCAGGAATAATACAAACCAAAAAGATCTAATTAACAAATATATCCATATCTTTAATTAAAATATCTAAACAAAAGTCATGCCATAGCCTTAAGTTAAGAAATTTGCCATCCACAATATCTTGTGGGTGGTGTTGGGGGTTGGTGAAGGGTATCCATTGGAAAGCCAAAAGCAAAAGATTTTTTGCTAATACCATATGAACAGCAATGAAGCAGACTACACAGGCTGCATCATTTTGATTGCTGTAGATATTTTAGATAAAAAGTGAAAATAAAAAGCAAAGTTAAAAGATAAGTGTCAAAACAATAGTCACAACAATACTCTTATTGAATTACAGGGCATTGGTTTTACCATTTTAAAAATATTTCTGCAACATTTAAGATAGTTCTCTTAACAACATTGACAATTTGTGTTTTAGATATCACCTGTCACTTTGTTTACTTCTTCTCTTTCCTCTTTTCTCATTATCTTATTGACAGTATGAACCTTTGTTTTATATGTAACCAAAGAATAACAAATCAAATGTTCACTATTGCAGTTTTGGAGAAGAATGTCTCTGCAAATACTAGAAGTAAAGTGCTTAGCAATGTCAAATATCATTGATTTTAAAATATGGAAAATGGATGAATTCTTGATAAATGCCTTCATGGGTTTGGTGAACCCAGTTAAAAGAAGGGATGGCAAGAAAAATAAGGTAATACTTAATATATCTATTGCAAGATTTGCATATTATAAAACAATCGGAGACATATATTAGATCATGTTGGGGTTATGAATGTATCTTCAATTCTGTTGCATCCAATTCAGGAGAATAATTTGAATAATATTTTTTTACTGAACAATAACTTTCAGTTTGCAATACACAGAGTAAAAGCAGATGTAAATGGCAACAAGATAGCATGTCAAAAAATAACTTTCTTTTAAATGATATAAAAGTAGGTACTATAATGAGTTGCTAAAAATAAAGAGGATAATTTTGTTTTCCTTGTTATTGTAAGTATTTGTTCTTAGAGTCTGCTTCATTAGCTATGATATTGTTGAGCCGGATTTTACTATTTGCTTTTTGTTTCTTGCTTTTGTTGTTTTTTTCAGCACCGTTATGACTAAATACTTTTCCCAAGGTCACACCAAAGCAGTTAGCTCAATGCTGGTTTGAGCCAGCCTGTCAAAGCTTGAATGTTAGGATTACTAGTCTGATTCCCTGTCAACTGAGCTTGTTTTACTGGGTGAAATTACATCTATCCATCCATCCATCCATCCATACATACATACATACATACATTCACACACACATGCATGCACCCATGGATACATACATACATACATACATGCATGCATGCATACATTCACACACACACATGCACACACCCATGGACATACATACATACATAGATGCATACATACATACATATATACATACATACATACATACATACATACATACATACATACTTTCCCATGCACAGTTACAATACGCTTATATAAATACATACATAGCCAATCATGATATAGACAGAATATTGTGCATTTTTTGGACTTGGAATTGTTGTAAGATATCATGTTCAAGTACAAAGTGTGGAAAGTAAAACAAATACAATGAGGTTATAATGTCCTGAACATCTAATTGGGTCAATTATATATATATATATATATATATATATATATATATATATATATATATATATATATATATATAAGCTGTCTTCTCCAATTGTTTTTACTTAATTGTGCTAAAAAGATTTTATTTTCAAAATCTAATTCTAAAAAGTCTACATCAAGGTGACCCTGCACAGCTACACAGGAACAGCTGCATAATCACATATCAGCAGGTTTCTCTTTGTAGCAATTATAGTCAATTGGATTCAAACAAACTGACATTGATAATCTGAAATCTGATAGCCTTCATGTCCTCCAGTCCAGTAATTGGGTTTCTCATAGAATGCAAACTGATATCATTTTGGCTGGGCATTTCTGAAACTCCATCCTTAGTGAAGTGAAGTAGAGCCAAATGGTACAGAAAAATAAGTGGGGGATAAAAGACAATCTTTTCGTGTCGAAAGATGTTTTGATGACAGAAAAGAAGATACTTCAGATATCTGCAGCAGCAGTCAGACAGCATGTACAGGTATGTTTTCAATGTTATGATATTTGACAGAATCGATTTAATAATTTCTTTTAATTTGATAGTTATATTTTCAGTTGACTTTTTTAATCTTATATAATGTAATTTCCATCAACAAAATTGACAAAAAACTGGTTAATGCTAAACTAGTAAATTACTTTCTTTTAAAGATGGATGAATATTTTATATTAGATTTTCCAAGTAATATTTATTTTTAATTTTCAAAATAAATTTAGACAGTAGATGTGATTAGCTATATCAGTTATGTATGTAACTGATCATGATAGATTGGATACAGTTGTATTTACTGTACATTTTAGTAACTGATTCCTATTAAATTCAGTTTTATCCTTTACCCAATTCTGACCTCACAGTGGGGTATGTTACCAAATCACCATTATGACCCCAATAAAGACCTGTTAGAGCCTTAAGCCTAGACCAAGTGGTCAACCTATGTGTAACTGACCAAGCTCCCTGTTGTCATTAGTGTCAGTCAGATGTGTATTAGATTTTAGAATTTTATTTAATCTTGTTTTTTTCTCAGAGAACTATTTGTGTGTGTGTGTGTGTGTGTGTGTGTGTGTGTGTGTGTGTGTGTAACATATAAAACATGAGGAAGTTAATTATAGGCAATGACAAAAGGGCAGATGGTTAACAGGTGAAGTTGGATTTAAGATAATTCTTCTTCAAGTTATATTTGGAATATACTCAAATGAATCTAACATGTGTGCGAGGAATGAATACACTATTTTTTTTTACACTGAATCACCTCCTCTCTCATCATCTATGCATTGTCAAGGTTGTCAGCACACTGCAGAAATCAAACATAAGTGGTTCTATTCTAACCATTTGCATTGCTTGGGCTAGAAATAAATGCAAACCAAATTTGAGATTAGAGAATACTTGGCAATTCATTTTATTTAAATTTAAAAATTAAAAATCATACAGTAGAGTCATGCCAATTGCAAGAAACAAGTTATGTTTTTTAAAAGTTTTTTTTCTTCTCCAAACCATAATCAATTGACTAAAGTTTTATTTTCTTTGTGGTAAAAAGGCAAAGTATACATGTAAAATGGATATCAGCATGCTAAACAAAAGAAATCTAACTGAAATAAATTAATTTTGAACATCAGACTCTTTTGCAAATATCTTGGCTGAGTAAATATCTGAAACCTTAAAATTAGTTGAAGTAATGTTTGAAGAAGTGATCTGCGATTAGAACTTTGTTACATGAAAGAAATTGAAATTTATTTGAATTGAGTATACAATTTCAAAATCATGAATCAGAATCCTGCATATACTGCAAGAAAACTAGAGTTAGTTTTCTTTTTAATGAAAGTTGACATTTATCTCAAAATCAGGTTAGTACCCTGAGCAGTTGGTTAGGGTGAAAACTGGCATTTAATAATTTTACTTTACCTTAGATAAAGTGTACATGTATTTTGTATCTTAGGAGACAGAGAATGCAAGAAACATATCTTAAGTTATTTATGAAAAGTAGTCCCTTTTAACATAACTTGGTTAAGTAACGATCTGCCATCTTAATATTATTATTGTTTGATGAAGGGATTAGAACTTGACTTGGTTTTACACAATCCAACTCTTATTTCGAAGCAAAATGCATTTTCATAATCATGAAAGAAGCTTCACAGAGATTCATTAGTTTTATTACTTATAACTGATTATCAACAGGTCCTACTGTTTAGCCACATAATTATATGTGCTGAATATGTTTGACAAATAATGTATTAGTATGATATACAAACAGATATTTAGTTGGTATAGTGTGGTAATATAGATAAATTAGGGACTAATAACTTGGCACATGCTCTTCATCAATTTTGATAATCGATAAGTGAGACATATATAACTGTTTAGAGAAGGAAATCCATAAATGTTGTTTTACATACTGATTTAAAAAACTACAAGCAAATTTTTTAAAAGTTAATGAACATACACACTACATGAAAGTCTGGGCATGCATGTTGAGCCGATGATTAGGCTGTAAAATGTATTAGTTTGGCTCCAAGATCAAAAGGCCGACTTCAGAATAAATTATCTTAACTTCATAATAATTAATAACAAGTATAAAGAAAACAGTGTTTAGGAGATAGAAATAAACCTTAAGCAAAACCATAAAGACACTAATGATGCAGTTGCCCCCACTGAACAATGACTAGGTCTTTCTCCCAACAGTAAGCATGAAAAATTTCATGCAATGTTCCATAATGCACCATACCAAAGTAGCTACATAACATGTACTTCATTTCAGGACCTTGAAGGTAACAATGAAGTTACTAGCAGAAAAGTGAATTTGAAACAAAACAGATCTAATGATGAACACTTGAAGATGCAAAAGAAATGTGAAGTTAGTATAAAAAAATAGAATAATGTATCACTGTCTTATTTAATAGTGCATTTCTGCATGACAGTTACTGATATGCCATCATATTATCCATTTGTCTTCCTGATCAGTTACATTTCTCAATTCTCTGCATGCAGGACAGTACTTGAATATATATTGGATAACTAACTGATTATAAAAATCCTTACATAAGTATAAAGGATCAGTGTCAGTGTCAACTTTCTTTGTTAGCTTAATTCCAAATTTATACTAATTATTAATCATATATTTATGCAAATAAATGTTAGCAATTATTTTGCATGATTCTGACTAATGTCATTAAATTCCATTATACAATTCAATACAAATAAATAATGTCTAACATTTATTCCCATGATAAGTTTCTTTATGCTGATGTAAAGTTTACAGAGGTTTACTCGTTCATGTAGCGAGTCTTTGAGCCTTTTGTCTTTACCACATTTGAGACAGAAAATTAAACATTTATATGTTTTAAAGTTTATGTTTCTATAGATTATATGCTTAATTATTTCATCTTCAGTTTTTATGCACTTGGTTTTTAAATTAGTAGTAACAAAGTAATTTTTTCTATCTTTGATTGCAGGAAGAAAAAGGATCAGAAGGAACAAGAGTTAGCAATTGTTGAATACAACAACAAAAAATTTTATCTGGGCATTTTTTCAGATGAAAACACTTATATTTTGTAAAGAACCAATAGCAAAAGTGCAAAAGGAGACACTGACATACATCACCAGCAAAATGTCAATGCAGCTTGATAGAAAAGATAAGCAGATTATAGATACAGCTTATCTAGTGTGTACATTTTTCGAACATGTCACCAAAGACATAATTTCATTTTAAAAGTATTAACAAGGAGAGACTGGAAACTAAAATAAAAAATTATTTAAAATAAGTCTAACAATCTTGGCACTGTGACACAAAACTGCAAAATTGATACTAATCATATGACATAAAAGTAAATTGATATATGATCTTTGTGATTTATTTTCCTTTGGAGTCAGGTTTGATTCTTTCATGACATCACTGTTTTGAGCAACATTTAAAAACTTTTCAATCTTTAATGCTAAAATATGAAAATTATGACACAATCTATATAGGAAGTATTTTGTACTATTTTCTTAACACAGTATATGTACACTAGTTATTGTTTGCTACTTTACAAAATATGATCGTGCTATTATAACCATTAGGGCTGTTCCATTTAAATATACATGGTACCCAGGGAAGACAGATTTTTTTAAATATATGCCAGGATACTTTGATTTCAATGATTTCATATTAAATGATAAGAAAATTCTAAATTGCATCTATGGGTAAGAACCCCATTTTAAAAGTGCCTTCCCTGGGTTCCATTTATGTTCTAATGGAACAGCCCTTACTATCTAGAACAATGTTCATTATTCAGTTTAAGGTGACACACTTTTAGGTATCTATCTGTGCACTGATCATGGAAAGAAGGCTTATCATGGTCTTCAGGATGACAAACTTGGTGTAGGGATGACATCTTTCTTTGTATCCAAATATTATATCAAAATAAAATCTATAACTAGTCATATTTAACATTAGCACCTCTTGGTACAAGCAAATATTAAAAGATATTAAATGGTATGTAATTGTATTCAGGAATTACCTTATATTTAATTAGACATGTGATATGTTTGAAAAGGACTGATACAAAAATTGTGCTCTTTTTCTATGTAACAGAAAGGTACTTACATGATTTTTAAAAAATTCTATTCTTGTGGTAACAAAATCAAAGGAAACCTTCTTAGAAGACATAAAAAAGGTCAAAAAGAAGTGTTGCTTGTTCATTTGACATTCATGCATACACTCAAGTAATAGGAAAATAAGGATTTATAGTAAAGAACTAAAGAACATTAAAATATAGTTTGTAGAGGTATGTATTGCTGTTATACATGATGATAATACAGGGTTAAACAAATGTTTCAAAAATTGTAAACTGAAATATCTAGACTTCTAAAAAAAAGTAATATTACTACAATGACTTTGATTTACTGTCATATAGACACATTTAGTAATCTTCTTAAACAGAGTTTGAAGATCACATTTTAGTAATATTGTTGTGAGCCAGATAATGTCTGACATTTGTTGTCTTGTATAGTAACATTACAATATTTCAACTAGTTTATTTCATCAGCTTCATAAACCCAATTTATATGCAACAAATATGGTACAAAGGAATGCTTCATACATGCCATGTAAGAAAAATAAAGGTTACATGAGCATAATGAATTATCTGTCAATTCAACACACACTTTTTATTCATGATAACAAATATATTAAACTATGTCACCACACACACACACACACACACACATATATAACATTCACTACATAAATGAAATTTTGTCTCTGTTTATGGTGGCTACATATATGAGCCAGATTCTGAATGAAAAAATGTACATAAATATGATGATTTCCAGACCATCCTAGGCTGGTCCCATCATGAAACTGTACTTTGTACTGATCCCAGCTTAAGTATCATCTGTACTAGACTAAGACTAATCCCAGAGTTACTGCATATTGTGTGCTGATCCCAGCTTAGGTAAATCTATGCTCAGTTCCTCTCAGCTAGAAGAAAGTATTCTAAGTTCAAATTGAATGTATCTTAACAAGGTCTAAAACACCTGACTGACCCCAACTTGGCAATATAGTGATATTATCACATTCATATACACATTTACTGGGAGCACACAAAATATCAAATATGTCCTGATTTGCATCATCACTTGAACAAACTTTTCCAATAATCAAGACAAGCATAAATTGCAACATATTTAAAACATACTAATCCAATAATTTAAGTTGTGTTACACAAACACATTTCGAGCTGATCGATCAAGCAAAATGAACAGTTTCCATTGTCTAATTTTGAGTTGAAAAGCTGCTGCTGTAATTGTTGTTTTGGTAATAAAATTTATATTCTTATTAGATCTTTTCTGAAGGGTAAATCAATTGTACCTCAAAGTTGAATGAGAACTATGTCATTATTTTTGTCCATCTTGATTAATCTTGTCAATAAAAGTGGACTTCTTTTTGTGACCTCTTATATGTGTATCATTACTATGTCGTACACATTTCAGACACTATGTATTGACATTAATATAGAAAATTTTATCTACTGTGTTTGTGTTCTTTGAAAGTTAAAAGAAAAATCACTGAAAGTTTACACTGAATGTTTCAGTGTATAATCTAATTTTTTAAGCTCTACCATAAGGAAATTTTCAATGGTTCTTTTGCAACATTAAAGTTACTGCAATATTAAGAGTATATCTTTTGACATGGACTCCCATTTTTTTATAAAAAGTGTCAGAAAATAATTAATCATTGTGCTTCAATGTAAGATAGAAATTTCCCCTTGGGATTACAAATTTGCATCAAACTCTCAGAACAGCCTTGTGTACCACTTAAAATTCTGATGGAATTTATTTTCATGGTCTACACAGATGCATCCAACGGATTCTGTTATTACTACCATGGGCAGTCTTGACTTGGGAAGGTGGTACAGTTGATAATCAGTAGGGTAATATTAGTATATGAAAAGCGTTTACAAGTAATATTAAACAAAGTTCAAGTCCTATATGAATAACATCACAGAATTTTCTTTTATATTCTGAAGGAAGTGTGAGGCTTAGTTCTAGTAATCTTACATCAGATATTTTAAATGACCACATTAATGTTACACTGTAAGCATGGAAATATGGTAATGTTGCTACTTGTGCTTTGGAATTAACGATTTAGAATTTTTTTCTACACCATGTTTTCCAAATCACATAAGTCAGTGTTACACTGTTAAATGGAAATAGGGTAATGTCACTACATGAACAATTTAGAATTGTGGCTGCATCAATTTTTGGAGATAAAGACAATCAATTTCACACTGTCACATAGAAATAAGGTAATGTTACTACACTAATTTGACGATTGACTATGCAGTATTGTTACTACATCAGATTTTTTATATCACAAACTCTGCTTTACAATGTCACATGGAAATAGGGTAATATTACTACATGGGTTTGGTGGAGAGCTATGTAGTATTGTTACTACATCAGATTTTTGAGATCACAACATGAGTGCTGGGAAATGGGGTATTGTTACTACATTCATTTGGTGGAGAGCTATGTAGTATTGTTACTAAATCAGGTTTTGGAGAAAAGAAATCAGTGCTTGGAAATAGGGTATTGTTACTACATGGCTTTGGTGGAGAGCTATGTAGTATTGTTACTACATCAGATTTTGAAGACAACAAATCATTACTGGGAAATAGGGTATTGTTACTATATGGGTTTGGTAGAGAGCTATGTAGTATTGTTACTACATAAGTTGTAGTATTGTTACTATATCGGACCCTGGGGCTCAAAATATCAGTACCTGGAAATAGAGTAATGTTACTACATGGTTTGGGTGATAGCTTTGTAGTATTGATACTAGATTAAGTTTTGGAGATCACAAAATCAGTGCTTGGAAAGAGGGTAATGTTGCTACATGGGTTTTGGGGGATGGCTGTGATGGCTATGTAGTATTGTTACTACATCAAGTTTTGGAGGTCACAAATTAGTGCTTGGACATAGGGTAATGTTACTATATGGGTATGGGGGATAGCATTAGAGCTATGTAGTATTGTTACTACATCAGGTTTTGGAAATGAAAAAATTAGTGCCTGAACATAGGGTAATGTTACTATATAGGTTTGCAGGGATAGTGTTGTAGTATTAATACTACATCAGTTGTAGTATTGTTACTACATCAGGTTTTGGAGATCATAAAATTAGTGCCTGAACATAGGGTAATGTTACTACATGGGTTTGGGGGGATAGCATTGTAGTATTAATACTACATCAGTTGTAGTATTGTTACTACATCAGGTTTTGGAGATCATAAAATTAGTGCCTGAACATAGGGTAATGTTACTACATGGGTTTGGTAGGGATAGCTTTGTAGCATTGTTACTACACCAGGTTTTGGAGATCATAAAATTAGCGGCTGCACATAGAGTAATGTTACTACATGGGTTTGCAGGGATAGTGTTGTAGTATTAATACTACATCAGTTGTAGTATTGCTACTACATCAGATTTTGGAGATCATAAAATTAGTGCCTGAACATAGGGTAATGTTACTACATGGGTTTGGTGGGAATAGTTTGTAGTATTAATACTACAACAGTTGTAGTATTGTTACTACATCAGGTTTTAGAGATCATAAAATTAGTGCCTGAACATAGGGTAATGTTACTACATGGGTTTAGTGGGGATAGCTTTGTAGTATTAATACTACATCAGTTGTAGTATTGTTACTACACCAGGTTTTGGAGATCATAAAATTAGCGGCTGCACATAGAGTAATGTTACTACATGGGTTTGCAGGGATAGTGTTGTAGTATTAATACTACATCAGTTGTAGTATTGTTACTACATCAGGTTTTGGAGATCATAAAATTAGTGCCTGAACATAGGGTAATGTTACTACATGGGTTTGGTGGGGATAGCTTTGTAGTATTAATACTACATCAGTTGTAGTATTGTTACTATAGCCAAAATCCCTTAAAAAGGACAAGCAAGCAATTCCTTTTTTATTCTGACAGCCATTAATATGATCCTATATTCATGTGATGGTATTCTGTCAGGCAGTTTGAGAGGCAATTTGTAAGTTTTACAGTCCTGCATCTCAAAAACTAAAAGTCAATGACAAATGAGCATCCCACTCTTCTCAGTTATCAATACTCCCTCCAAATCTGCAAGCTGAGAATGTATCTACATTCCAAATGATGGTGTACCTTTATGTACCTACATGAATCATATAGCAAAATTTGAAATCTGTCTGAAATGGTAAAGGAATCACATGAAATCACTCAAGCACGCACCAACACTCAAATGTACAAGTGACATGGCATGGTAACATAATCCTCACATTTTCTTTTAAAAGCATGGAAATATTTACTTGTTTAAAAAATGTATGTGGAATAAAAAGGTTTTTTTTTTTGGTGGAAGAAATGAACACTACTGCATTGATACCTTTTTCAAGGATGCTAGTTCAGTTCCCATTAGAAGTTTAATAATCCCTCCTCAAATCAGTAACTGGCAGACCAGAATAAGAAAACATTAACCCAGTCATATCCAACATGCAGAATAGTGTCTTTGACTTGGAATGTGTGTGTGTGTGTGTGTGTGTGTGTGTGTGGTTTGGATTTTTAACATAGCTGTAACAGTTTTTTCAGTCATATTACTACAAGTTCTGCAGTGTGGCAGTTTATAGTGATATTGAGCAATGAGGTATCATGCTGCAGACATGTAGAGCTAGCTGTCCCACCCAGTCACATTATCCTTACACCAGGCCAATTAATCATAAACACTAACCTCTTAATGCTGTTAGAATTACACCATTCAATCCAAAGATAAATACCCTCACTCTGGTACACCAACGAGTTATGGTAAAATGATGAGAAAGTGGAGCATGAATGCCAGAAGGCGACTATCATGACATTAACCAGAGGAATGATTCAACAAGGCTTAACAAGCAGGAAATCTCTGATCCTGTGGGCTTCGATCTTCATGAAATAGAGACCTATCTTGGGTAAATTCTTTTGTCTGAACAATCCACCTTGTACCTTTTAAAGGGAGAAAAAGACAGTTACAACCTTTCTTTCTTTTCCTCTTGATTTAGCTATCAACCATAAACACCAACTAGACAACATAATCTATCTTGATTATCCACAAGACAGATAAGACTGAGACTGGGGATTTCAACAGAAACAAGACCTACCAAAGATGACTGATGTTTGACTAGACACCACCGGTTTTCCACTGATCAAGAATGCATATCACTCTTCCTTGCCAATGTAAACCTGACTCTGGCAAATGAGATTTCATTGATTTGATTTGCAGAAATTTTCTGATGTCAGGAAGAGGATCACACACTCAAATACCCAAAGTTCACTGAAAGCAGGGAACTTCCTTATTCTGTGATGTTCCCATAAAATACTTATATAGGACCTACCAGGGATGGAGGTGATTCTCCAAAGATGAAGAACTTTATACAAAGTACCAGGCTTTGTTAGTCCAAAAGCGATATACGAGGCAAGATACAACTAACATTAAAACTGCCAAATGACAACTTAAGTAATGAAGTGCTAAGCACCCAGGGGACACATCTAGAAATGCCAGATTTTCAAGCAAAATAAAATATTCTGATTGGCCAAAGCAGATAAGGTATTAAAGTGGGATCTTTTTTCATTTGACACCTTTACATACTAATCAGACTTGGGAATAGTGTCTTTGGACTAGGTACATATGTCAGAAAAGAAAAAAAAAGATATTCCATAGAATCATTCAATGTCTTACAGCTGTTAAAAATCAATGTTATGAAAAAAGAATTATTCCTGTTTATAGTAAAACAATAAAACAAGGATCTCTTGATATATCCATTCATGCAATCTGTGAAAAGAAAATCAATGTTGACATACAAACCTGGAACTTCTTAATGTGATGATTGATCAGATCTTCCTTTGATTTTTCCATGTCTTCTTCAGCTTCTTGATCGTTTTCTTCTGCAGCAATATAACATAAGAGATATTACTTTTAATATGTGTAGCAATCCAGATCTGTACAATTTACCCGATATATTTTCAATATCTTTGGCTGAGCCGAGTTTGTATTTTAATAAACCTGTATAGGTCAATACTGCACACTGATATGATAACTGCTAAAATCATTCTTGGCCAAAATCTTCTATGTCTTGGATTGAAATGTTACATTAACAAGTGAGGCATGTTTGCTTTTTTTGAGATATCTACTGAAGTGAGAGAGTGTATGACTGACTTCCTGCTGCCTATCCTTACCTACAAAGCCTAGCTTCATCATTAGGACCACAAAACCATGTGACTGGAACTGGAGATAGCTTTAGTCAATTAAAAGGACATGTAACTTACTCAACCTGCATGAAAAAGTTAAAGCTATCAGAAAGTAAATCTTGTATGATGGAAACTTCATTGAGGTTCTGGCTAAAGTCTTTGTCACAATCAATATCAACTGAATAACCCAAGTTTTGGTTTCAAGAATAGAGAAACAAAGGCGGGCATTTTTACGATTCCACCCTGTCGCAAGATGGTTTACAATCAGATGGCTCAAATATTGCAATTCCAATGAAAGACTAGTTGATGAATGGTCTACTTGGTATGAGGAATCTAGCTCTTTCTTGATAGCAAATTGGACAGAAGATAAAGCCTGCTGGGAATGTGTCTGATTTGCAGTTAAATTTATCTGGGTGCAAAAGTGAACAAATAGTCAAACCTGAATTAATAGGACAAGTGATATCAAGCCCACCCTCATTTCAGGAGTTCGACCACCAAAACTAAGCTGTCTGACAAGGTAAGTACTGTTTTTTTAATAAGAGTTTATTCTTCCAAATGTGAAAAAACATTGATGATAGCTTTCTATTCCGTAAGGTTAATGTGAAGAAGAAATTCCTATGGGTCTAAGTTGCCACTCACCATGTTCAAGCAAGGCAACAGGTTGGAGTCCCACCCATACAAACTAATGTCCATACATGGTGCAATTTCCTGTTTGTGATTTTCCTGAGGAATTCCTGATATGATCCAATCTTTGTTGCACCAATGATACAGGAACACTACTACTTTGGATGTGATGCTGACTTTCTGATTACTGTAATTCACTCCTTTTTGGAAATAAGCAAGGTTGAGATTGGTCATCAACTCTAAGACCAGATGGACAAAACACTGGGATGGATTGAGATCCGAGATTTCTCAGTGCACAAAAACCTAGGCAACTTAAGAAAAGATATTGTTCCCACCCTTCACCAGAATAGAATTTAGCATGTTTGGAAGAACATTGTCCAGGTATGTTGCAATCAGTGCTGATTATGTCAACTGCAGGGTTCATACACTTAAATGATTTTCATTTATCAAGAGTCTTAAAGAAATTTTAAGGACAAATTGACAATTTTCAGTAGTCATGTTTAAGTCTGATACTTTACTTAAAGTTAGAATGCTGCATCTGAAGGCTGTGTGCAAAAATCTTTTAGTTCCCAGACTCAACCATGGTTACAGATGTAATGTGACAATCATTGCAAAATTGTTCACCATAAAGTTGTAATGGAAAAGTAACAGATGTTCTCTTACCAAATTTTTGGTTTAGCTTTTTAATATAAAATTCTGTGATGGTTTATGAAACAACTGTAAGTTTCAATGTTTCCATGATATTTTCATTGAATTTAAATTCCAGTTGGATTCCAGAACAGTTTTAACAATTAAGATGGTGCAGGAAACCTGATACAGGTATAAGGTTATGATGCTGTTCATAATTTTTGTTAACACTCATATATTCCCTCTGAGACCAAATGGGATAGAGGAAAATTGGTATACATTTCCTTTCTTGGCAAGTTAAAGGAACCTGAATGAGAAAGAGGTCCAATAAAGAAGGATTTTGCAATATGCATTAAACAAGTCTGGACTAATCACAAATGTGTTCCTTTTAATGGAAAGTCTGAGTCATTGAGCTCTATTGATCTTGAATTGTAGAAAAACAATTATTTATTGATTTAGCTGAATCTGATGAGCTTTCGAGTGGCCTAAGATGCTGTTGGTGTGGGTTTTTAAACAATTGCCACTGACCGCATATTGAGTAATGAGCTGGCATCCTTTGGCATAATTGCAGATTCTTCAGTTCAGGTGGTACATCTGTTACAAAAAGGGAGGGGCTTGATAAATGAAATCAGAAGCCCCTTAAACAACTTGGATCAAATATTTGTTCATCCTGCACTGACAAAAATGAAGGTGTCTTGCACCAACTGGTAGGATGTTTCATGTGTGACCTCATTAGCTATGAATTTCCTGTATTTCATCTACATTGTTTAACTAAGATGACAAAAATTACCCCACCAACCACAAAACAGCACAGAAATTAATGAGTAATGTTCACAAAACATAATACTTGTTATTTAAACAAGCAGAAATAAACATGCAGTGATATAGTACAAGGTCAGAATATGATGTCCACGACTGCAAAATAGAAGAAACCAAATGCTGATCAAAAGTGAAAAAATAAACATTTACCACAGATAGTAAAATCCTTATCACTCTGTTATAATGACTTTCTAGATAGATAGGTTGAAAAACAGATTGGGACTTTGTTAATATTACAGTACTGGACAAAAGTTTAAAACTCGCACCACCCTGCAGTGGTCGAAGGGAGGTATTGGGTAAGAGTTTGTCTCTTATACTGTAAGGACTATATTCACATAAAAGGATTATTTTGTCTTTGTAGTAGAGCTGGATTCTGGAGGTATTTGAATTAATTTTCTTAATGTTAATGCTACTAGGGAATGTATTCAAATGAGAAATGTCATAATTTCAACAAATGATTGACAAATGGTCAATAGATGGAATAAATAATTTTATTTTAAAAAAAGAAGTAAACAAAACTGAAGTCTTGGTTTAACAGCTGTCTGTACACCCAGTGTGTTCTCATGCCCTTGGTAAATGAAACATTTTAGTGTAATATGGCTCAAGCTAGGCAAACATAATAACAATATAATGTTCAACATGCTGGAAAAAGCAACAAATTAACATTTTTATTGTCAATACATCATAAGTTGCATATTGTGATACATATCTCATTGAAACAAGTTAACAATACCCTTCCCTAATGCAGCTCAGTAGTCAAAATTAATTATTAAGTGACTATACTAAATTGACAACTATGAAGCATTGGGTTTTGTTTCATGTAGAACTATTTCATGCTGAACCAGGGAATGATGAAATATGAATGTTACACTTCCAAGTCATGGAACATATATTTTGCTACATGTTTGCTTCATTGTGATGACATAATATTTGTAATTAATAATAAGAATGGCTCCTTGTTGTCTTGATGCTCACATAAGGAAATTATTCAATATATATATATATGTTTTTTTGTTTTCTTTTTACAATACTACAATTATAATATGTAAAGAAAATCCCTGAAAAACAAAATAAAAACAGCAGATTGGAACTGATGGTGAAACAAGAAGAAACAGTATGGGTTTTAACTCTTACAAATAAAACAATTTGGTCTCTTTCCCAAAGTATAAATTCTGAAAGACAAGTTCTTGTGTAAAAAGAAAAAAAAACCAAAAAAAAAAACCAGCTGAACATGAATGCAGACTTACATCCAATATAAGTTGTTGCTGTTGTTGTTACAGGGTTGAACACCATTTTTCAGCACACGATAGGCTATACATGGCAGCCAGTAATATTGGTGGAGGAAGAACCCGGGAAAACCCCCCGGAAAGAACCACCGACCACGAGAAGCTACTAGCAAGCTTTTGCACATAACTACATTAGCCGAATTTTAGACTTGAACCCACGCAGACAGGTGAGATGGTAGTGATCCATAATGGAGAGCTCTTTAGACCACTTGGGGCCCCTCCAATATAAGTACAGAGTTTCCTCACTTAACGACCGATTTTCGTTCCTATGACTAGGAATTGGTCAATTAAGCAGGGAGCTTAATCATTTTTATTATTTATTGAAAAAAGAAAAGGTCTGAAGGAAACTCCAACTTCATAACTTTGTTTTAATTTGCATCTCTTACATATTACAAAACAAAAATACAATCAGCCTCTCCACTTCCTAGTTATTATGGATTTAAATCCTGTTGACGCTTTCACTGTCTCCTTCACACTATCTTTATCCTTCAAGATCGTTGAAACATTTGATTGCACCAGCTCCTAGTCAAATGCTATCGAGTCAACTTTTTTTACCAGCTTCATAGTCATTTATGATCTTCATTTTCATCTCAAGATCGATAGCCTTCCTTCAATTCTGGGCACTTCCATTAGAATAAATCTTGCTCTTCCTTTATGCCGACATTTTGTACTATGGGGTGTACAATAAAGTACAAATTTATAAACAAAATATTTAGTCCTGGAGACTGTGAATGCTTTATGTACTTGTACTGCTGACCAACTGTGGGAACGCGACTGACGGAGATAGAGGATTTCATGTACTGTTAAGCAGGTTGTAAGTTTGCATGGTTGTTAAACAGATTGGTCTTTAAGGGAGGAGACTGTATTCCAAAAAGGTGAACACCACTACATATATTCACTTATTAAATCAAGCCCAACTGCAAACAATATAGGCCTTGATCTGCCATTATATAATGCACCAGCAGATCAGGTTCTATGTTATGTGTTCAGCTGAATACGCACAACTGTATTGACTCGGCTCTGCCATCACATTATTTAATGGCTGATCAAGGTGTGTGCAGTCTGATGTAGGATGCGACTTATAAGCATCTCTCTTTATCTTACCAGTTTTTGCATTCAAATAATCTAAAAAATGTTTTAACTTATCAGGCTTAGCTACAGATGTAATCTGACAGAAAATCTTAAAAAAATGGTTTGAAAATAACTCATAATCAAAGAATATTATTTTTATTCTGCATAAAGTAACAACGGAATCATCCATACCGTTCAGAAACTGACAAATTTTTTCAGTATATCTGGAAGTTACGATGTTTACTACTGAAGCCAGTCCTTCCAGACACTGAGTTTGGAGCTGCTTTGTGCGAGAACCTTTGTCATCCTCTTTTTTCTGGTTCTTAGTGTAGTATGTCAGAAGCAGGCTGAAAGAAATGTTTATATATATATATATATATATATATATATATATATATATATATATATATATATATATATATATATATATATATATATATATATATATATAGATATTAATGAGCAAAAATAGGCTCGAAGTAACATTGTTCAGTTTTTGGGATCAGTTCCTCTTAGAATTTAAAATAGAAAGCCCTAGCTAATATTGCAAAGTTACAGTAAATCTTTACTTTTTATTTCAATTCTGAAAGTAAAACTGGCAATAATCTATTGAAATGAGATTGTTTCAAACCAAATAAAATTTATGCACCTGCCATTTACTTCGAGACCGTGAAATGGTCACTTTCACCAGTGAAACAAACACAGGATGCAGAATGGATGCATAGAAAATGATGAAACAAAGAATGATGAATAATAAATAAAAATGGACTGAAACATGAATGCCAGATATCAAGCTGTAGCCAAATTTCCATGCTGAAAACAAATTGCATCAGTTCTGAGCCTTCTTGATCTTCAAGCCTCAAACACCACTCAACTTTCTAATAACATGAGCAAAAAGGTCTATTACTGGACGAAAGCACAAATATCCAATGACAGAAACATTCATGTTCGGACCACTAGGTTTGAATGGTTTAAGCCCTTCTTAACAGTGAGTTGACCTGGGCACTAAGCCTTCTGGAAATGTGTTTGATCTGGATATCTTTAGCTGAGTGCACCAGCACTGAAACTTTCAAGCCAGAATTAATAGGATATGTGTTTTGTCCCTGTGTTTGAGGAGGCAGGTTACATTCACGGAGTTGTCCAACATCATAAGGACCATCTTCCTCTACAGGTGATTCTTTCCTAAATAAAAAGCATTGGCAATAGCCTTCACTTGAAAAAGGTTTATGTAATGAGATAACTCCTCCAGACACCAGATGCCACTGACCATAGTGGAACATGAAATAGTTGGGCTCCCCCAACCCTGAAATGGTGTCCTTATATATTAAACATATCCAGCTGGTGCTATTTTAGAGGAATCTCTGCCATGAACCAATGCTTACTGCAGCTTTGATGCAGGAATAAAACGTTTTTGTTTGTGATTGAGACTGATTAGGAACACTATGCTCAAGTGGTCTTAGATCCAACTATTCCTAGTTTACTAAAAAACCAAGAGACAGAAGGTACCTGCCAGAACAGAATGAAGATGCAGTTGACGACTTTTGTGACTGCCCACATACTAATGTTTAGACTGAATGGCAGTGTATGACATTGGCATATTGTTTCTTGTTAGGCAAATAAAAAAAACCCTGCATGACGCCTGGTGAATTTGACTAAAAAAAACAAGTTGGATAGGTCTTGTCACAAATTTATAACTTTTTATGGAAAGATCATGCAGTACTCTTGTTGAGATTCAGCACAGCTGGGTGTCTATGATTGACCTGAATTTTCCACTCGCTTTGGGCACTATAAAAAGCAAGGAGTAAAACCCCATAGAATTTGGTTTATGATCTACACTGTCCAATTTCTTTAGTAATGACCCTGTCTCCTGCTGCAAAACTTTCAGCTTTCCCCAGATTTGACTGAATATCCATCAAAAATGATAGACAAAAAAGGAAGGGTCCTGGATATATGATATGCAAAGCCGCTGATCATCCATTCATTTTTCTAAAATGTTTAAACCCAATCCTGGTGAAATGAAGGGGCTTAATGCCAACTGATAGGCTCTCCATGAGCAGTCTGGGTGTCTAGTCAAAGATTGTTACAAGGCTTGATAAAAGAGAAATCTTGTTTCTTATTCCTTTATTGAATTGCCTCTTGAATAATAAATTTGATGCCCTAAAATCTATAATCTTTGACAAACCTTTTGTGAAGGGTTCTCTCTATCAGCTTATCAAAAAGTGTAGTGTTGGAATGGGGTAGGGGAACTGAAGGTAATTATTCTCTCCACCAATAAGTATTGGACGGTTTAAACAATCTTTTTATATCTTAGTCAGACTTCTTAGTCATTGCCAATATATGGAATATCATCCTCATTTGACTTAGACCATGAGTATACGACATCAGAACAGGGTTGGAGGGAAACTTTTTAATTGTAGCAGGTGAATATTAGATAATTAAAATTAGTTTTACAGCCCCCCTCCCCTGCTGCCAAGGAACATCATTTGAATAGCCGTAATACATACATGCTACTACAGTGTCAAATTTGAAGCCAGCTCTCATAACATCATCCAAAGAGTTGTGATTCAAATAGGCCCAATTATAGTCAATAGCCCCAATTTTCTGGATTTGTATGCCACAATCCACCTGGAAATAGTGGCTGCTGTAATGTATCAGGACCCCTGAAGAAGTAGGGAAAGATTTTTCCAACCTTTCCTTGTCCCGTTAGAAGAGTTGTTTGTTTATGATGAGGATTTTAAAATTAATGTAGCTTTAATCATTTTTCAGTCATATTGTTACAATTTCTGCATTGTGGCAGTTTACAGTGATGTCTAACACTGTGGCATCATAACATTAGTACCATTTTTGTAAGTCTTTGGTGAATATTTTCGTAATACTGTCATTAGCAATCAGCTCAAAAAGTTTTATTAATTTATTAATTATTTCTTTTCTAACAAAGCACCCTTGATTTTGACAATTATGTCAACCATCTTTCCCCTGACACACATATATATATATATATATTATTTAGCTGTTAGGTCAGGTAGCCTACCCCAGAGTACCAAAATACTGGCTGCTTATGACAAAAATACTGATTTTTGCAACTTTAATGCATCTGTAATTATATACAACATCTAAAACTAATCAGTAAAGTCAAATAACTTATTTAGTTGTTCAATGTCAAAAATGCATGTGTTCCATTCAGGTGCCCATTTAGAGGGTGCAAGAGTGCAATAAGCTCACAATAAGACACAGACTGTTGATTGAAGCCTTGTTTTTCCAATCATTATCAATTCTAATGATCATCTTTCACTGATGACCTGAATTCTTTGTGTTTTTGGATTTACTTTACTGTTTACATACATGCCAACCCCTGACAAGGAAAAAGTGTAATCCAAGTGGTCAAAAAGAGGAATCCAAGCAGAAAAAGAGTAATCCACATATAACATACTACAATTACAATTAACAATGATTTATTTGCTTTTCTCGTCTTTTATCATTCATTAATGGTTCAAGTGTTCATATGTAGCACTTTTAGCTTTAGAAAGCAACAGATTGTCATGTTGCATTTCAAAACATTTTGTACCAGCTGAGGCCATGAATGTTTTGCATACCAGTAGAGCACTCAGTACCGGGTTACTTAGCCTGGACCTGAATTCAGTTTTATTTTTGTTAACAACACTAAACAATCTCTCACAGTCAGCATTAGAATGGTAAAGAACCAATATTCCTTTCATAACCTGACAGTGATAGAGTCTTTTAGCTGGGAAATAAGGTGCCATTGCACATCAACTCTATCTGCATTAAGTATATTGTCAGGTAGAATCCCAACTTGATACTTCAGGAATTCTTCTTCCAGATGATCCAAGTTAGACAAGGGTGGCAATAGAAAGGGATATCTCTTGACAAAGAATCTAACACTTTTGAAGCTTTTTGACTGTCTCTCATTTACATAAGCAACTGAAGCATTTAAAAGCAGTTCATCTCCATATGGGAATTTATGGAGCATGTAATCACAGATATCTATTAATAAATGGCCAATATCTACTTCTAATTTATCAGCAGCAAGGTGCATCAAATGACAGGGGCAACCTGTTATGAACACTGATGGAGACATTTTCAAAATATAGGATGCAACTCCTTTATGAATTCCAGTCATCACTGATGCATTATCAGCTGCAAACCCCATACAGTTCTGCCAACTTATGTCATGTTTCTTCAAAACATTGTCAAGCAAATCAAAAATGTTTTGTCCAGTGGAATCTACTGTTAATTCTGGTAAAGAAAGAAGAACACTCATGACTTTGCCTTTTTCACGGTCAAAGTATCTAATACATACTGGGTACAACTTTTTATCATCATAATCACAACTCCCGTCTGTGGCAATACTAAACGGCCCAATTTTCATTGCTTCTGCAATTTTAAGTGAAGTATCTTCTGCTAGGCACCGAACAATGTGAGATGATTTTGTTCTTGCACAAGCATATTTTTCCGCAATTTTCGAATCAGGAAACATCCGCTTGAACAAGGGACCAACGTGGTCTGCTACCGCTAAGGGTAGTCCGTGTTCTATTAAAAACTCGGTAAATAACACCTCAGCATTTATAGTATTCAAGTCTGCACTGCTGTAAATAAGAAGTTACCTTAGTATTAGAGTTCGTAAGGCGAGCTAATTCGATGTGTTTCCTTGTTTTCATGTGTTTTTCCACATCAAATTTACCACCATGACCAATGCTAAAATCGTTTCCGCACAGTCTGCAATGAGCATGATGCTGTCCGAGAATGGAACGCTGTATTATGCCATTCATATATTCATCTTTGAATCTTTGGAGGACTCGTTGTTTTGCTTTTTTCTGATCCATCTGCGAAATTCTTGGGGAAAAAAATGTGCTCTAACATACACAAAGACTAGAATCCATCTTAACATCTGAAGCCATTTAGCGCCAACGATTAGACGTCACGTGATGATGCCCTCGTCGTGTTTGGAGGATTGATTACATTTTGCTTTGTTTATTATTGACTTTTTCTAACCCATCTGTGAAATTATTTAAGAGATATTTTTTGCACTCATAAACGCATTGAGAATTTTTTAATACTTTTTAGCGCAAAAAAACTTTTAGACTGGTTCTGCACTATGCGAAATTAGAACAAAGAGTATGTGCATAATGATTTAAACAAAATAGAAACCAGTCTGTTCTCTCCTCACTAAGCCGCTATAAATAGAATATGAGGTTGAAAGTTTGAAAGTATCTTAGTAACATGATAGTTGCTATAAATAGAACATGAATATTAGGAAAGTCCACGGACAAGTATACTCGTATATCGTAGTTATGTAGAAGCGGGGTATTTTTTTTATTTAAAAATAAAACAGTATGTAAAAAATAAAGTAATGCTAATAAAAACGAAAAAAAAAAAATTTTCTTTTTTTGCAAGATGGATATATCGAAAAAGCGTAATCTATAAACGTTAACGCGTAACGCGGAATTTAGTGGGAAAAAGCGTAATGATTACGCCAAAAGCGTAATGGTTGGCATGTATGTGTTTAGTACACTTTTAAAGTAATCCTTTGTAATTTTACAAAGTGTGCAAAATAAATCACTTACAACACTAGCAACTGAAAGAGGAAGGTTCATTTTTAAAAGAAAGTAAATAAAATGAATCTCTGATCTAATTACATCAAAGTTTTATCTGGAATTTATAAATCTTGCAAGTTCAGGCCACGTTGTTGATGAAAAAGTAGCAAGCTGATGTTTATTAGGTTTTTTTTCATGCTGTTTTATGTCATGGGCACCTCTTTGCCCAACAGTGAAATCACACTTACATAATTTGCAAAATCCAAAGTTTTCTCCTTTACTAGATGGTTTCACAAATCTAAACATGATGGCATAATTGTCCTTCCAATTATTTTTCTTTTGTTTGCTGGAGAAAATTCTGAATTTTCTTCTTTCCATTTTGAAAGGACTAGAAGTTGAATATTATGAATATGCAGAGATGCTTCCAGGATCTTATAAGGAGGGATTTCCCCCATTGTCAAAAATTATAAGGGGTGGGTGGGATTAGAACAAAAGTGAGGGGGAGGAGGAAACAATTCAATACCTATTTTTCTTTTTACCTTTACTACTCTGTAAGACATATAATAATATCAAAATCTTTAAATGATGTTGCCTCTAGTTGTGTAAGTATTAATCTGTTCATCGTTTCTCAGCTTTATCAGTTTCATATCTGTGTAGAATACTGTTCTGTACAAGAGCACCATTTCACAGCTCACAGGGAGTTTTCACTAAAGTCTACATTTTTTGAATTGGCACTCTACAGACTACAATGCTAGATTTATTTTTTTGTAATGCTGTATTAGGCTTTCAAGTACATTAATGCTATAGTATACTTGTTCAGAACAGGTAATTTAAAGAAAAAAATATCTTTACTTTTTACTTTCATTTATAGATTCTTATTTATTATATTTATTGTAATCTTTATTTTAGGGCTATATAGCTTTGCAGCACATGTTCCCGCAGGGCTAATTTGTGACTAGAAAAGAACAAAAAGTGCGTTTTACTTTTAAATTGTTTGAATAGTTAATTTGGCTTGTTTGTCTGCCTTTTCTACATTCAATCTCAAAATACTGCTAAATGAAGGGTTGACTGTCATGAGGTCTGTTTTGGATCATCCAGCATGCACAGTAGATTCAAATTTAACACCAGTTTTTGGTTCAAAATCACTAACTGGCATCTCCTTTAATACTTTCCCAGTTCCTATAATCTGATATACTTCCCAATTTTAACAATAAATTGCCTTTATTTCTATGATCAGCAGCATTTGCCGAGCTATATCACCATCTTTTGATGAACAATTGTGGGAATCTGCCATTTTGGGTCTTCTCGATAGCCTGTATTATAAACACACACTTGTAAATTTTATGCAAGGTTTAAACTTTGGCACAATACTTCTTACAGAGCCCAATATGCCAATCAAATTTAGAAAAATAACCATTCACGTTAAGCTGAAGAACCAGATATGTCTACAGTTATGACAAACTACATGTAACAATAGTTTTACCATTTCTATAATGTACTTTAAGGGTGAATAAAGTTGTATACTGCACTGAGTACATTTTAATATGCACGACTTTAAATTAGTTTCCAGAAGTTCTTGTGCATCACCATTTTCCATGTGCACTGATTTGTAAAGTTTTTGCATGAATCATGTGATCATGCACCCTAGAGGCATCTCTAAATATGATACAGTGATAGTGGCAACTGCTTTGCGCATTATAGACTGGCATGGTAGTCTCGATTTCATATGAACCAATCATAACTTAGAACTCTATATGCCTACATAAATGCAAAAAAAAAAAAAAAAAACAAACAAAAAACATTTACTCTCAAACGAAAATGTGCATTCTAAACTGAAAATTGCTAAGAATTTTTAAAATAATTCTATCAAATTAAAATTCAGATTTTTAACAGGTCAAAAATATGGGGAAAAACGGCTCACTTGGCATTATTCATGGGGAGCAGTGATAAGATTTTCAAGGTGGCTGCCATGGCAACCATATTAGATATCAGATCAGCGCCATTTTTACTCGAGACCAGCGAGATATAATAAAAAGTCCATTCAACAGATGCATTAACAAGACTCTGATGGCTAATAAGGAAATCATCATCATCATCAGTCTCTTGACCTAGTGTGGTCATTGACGCAATGTGCTGCTGAACATCTGACCAGTTCCCTCCACTTGTCTCGATCATGAGCCAATGCCTGTGTCTCCGCAAAACTTTTCCTGGTCCATTCTGTGATGCTGTCAGTCCACTTTTTTCTCTACCTCTCCTTCAGCCACCATGGACACTGCCCTGCAGTACTGTTGTGGATAGACTGTTGGCTCTAGTGACATGGCCATACCATTTCAGCTTTCTCTTTTTGACAGTGGTGAGGAGGTCTTCATAATGGCCTACTTTGTGCCTGATGGTGTTATGCACTTTTTCATTTGTGATGTGGTCCATGTAAGAGATTCCAAGGATTGTTCTGTAACATCTCATTTCAAGCGCCTGGATTCTTCATTGTAATTCTGTTTTCAGGGTCCAGGCCTCACATAAATACAGAAAGATTGAGATGACTAGTGCTCTCAATAGTCTGATTTTAGTTTTCAGACAGATATTCTTGTCTCTCCAGATGGGTCTTAGCTTTGACATAGCTGCCATTGTTTGCGCTGCTCATGATCACTCTTCGGTGATTATGGAACCAAGATATTTGAATTGGTCCACTGTTTCAAGTTCCTGTCCTCTGACTAATCTTGGTTGAGATTTGTTTGCCACTATTTGTCATCGGCTTTGTCATCTCGGTGCTTAATCTCCAAGATGAATTTGAAGATATTTCATCGAGGTTCTTCACTTAGGTGGCAAGCTCATCTTCACTGCCTGCCAGCCCATCAATGTCGTCTGCAAAGCGTAGGTTGGTGATGTTACGCTCTCCAATGCTGACTGTCCCACAGTGGTTTTTTAGGGCTTCGCTCATGATGCGCGCTAAGTAGATGTTGAAAAGCGTGGGTGACAGGAGACAGCCTTGCTAAACTCCAACTGTTGTCTTGAACCAGTCCCCCACAGAGTTTTGAGCAGTTACTGCACTAGTAGCATTGGCATACAGCTGCTTGATGGTATTGGTCAACTTTTGACCCATGTTGTACTTCTTTATTGTGGCCCACAATGTGCCATGCCACACTCTGTCAAAAGCCTTCTTGAAATCTATGAACACATGATAGATGTCTTGTTGATGTTCTAAGTACTTTTCACACAGAACCCTAAAATTGAATATTTGTTCTGTTGTGCTTCTTACACTCCGGAACCATGCCTGTTCTTCTGCGATTATTTCTTCTGCTTCAGTCTGTTCAAGATGATCTCCAGCATCTCCTTACTAACATGTCTGATCCAACTGATAGTTCTGTAATTTTGGCATAGCTGGAGATTGCCTTTTTGGGGAGTGTTATAATTAGTGACTGGGTCCACTGTGTTGGTCATTCACCTGTCTGCTAGATCTTGTTGCAGATTTTTGTTAGTAGCTCTACCACTGATTCCACACCATTCTTCATAAGTTTAGCTGGGATGTTGTCTACTCCAGCTGCCTTCTCATTCTTCAGTGCTCTTATTGTGGACTCCACCTCTTCTTTGAGAATGGGGAAATCATCATCACGTGTGGAGTTTGGAACTTCAAGCACCTCTGGGTCTCTTGTGGACGGATGTTTGTAAAGTTCTTTACAATACCCAGTTCATCTTTCTGCAATGTCACTTGCTTCTGTGAGGCATTTTCCATTTTCATCTTGAATGGTACTGACTCTTGGTTGCTTCTGTCTGGTGAGGTCTCACAATTTGGAATGCCTTTTTGCTGTTATTCTTTATCAGACTGCTCTCTATTTCTGTGCACTTTTGTCCAATCCAATCTTTTGCTTTCAAGTTTGTTTTTTTTATTCTTGTTTATTTCTTGGTACTCCACTGCCCCTGTTGCATGTCTGGTGTTTTTGAGGTCTCTTTGGGCATCACACAGATTCAGACTTTTGTCTGTAACCCTGGTTTTTTTCTTTGGATGATGGAGGCCAATGATGTTCTGGATGTTAAATCAGAACCATTTTAATTTAATGCCCCTTAGAGATTAAAGAAGTCTTTGAAAGAAAACCTTAAGATATTACCTGCATTCAGGAAGATACAATATTTCAAAGATTGCAGATGTGGTAGCCATATTGAATGTCTGAGCTGTCATTCAGGACCAAACAGATCTTTGGATGAATGTGTGTGTAAAGTTTCATAGCAATCCTCCAAGCAGTTTAGAGGAGAAGAGATAACGAATTGGGACAATGAAAGATGGACAATAGACAATATAAGTTCTTTCAGTCTATGATGAAAGGAGCTGACCATCATTACTGATGTAAATAATTGTGATTCTTCATGTTTTTTTAAAAGATATATTTACCTTCCAAGAGTAGAGAAGTATTTGAAGAGTTTGGTTTTATTCTGGCCTTCAGCCCCATCACACTCCCCCTTCTCCTGGACTTGACTTATTTTCTGCTGAGCCACACACAGAATGTATTTCATAAAATCCACATTCTGCCGCAATGGCTCCAGACTGGACTGGTGACTGGGAACTTTATCACTGCAATATAATTATACATTATCACTTCAAGAAACCATGGATTATTTTTTGACTCATGAATGCAGTGAAAATATTTCAAAATCAGAGTAAATAGAAATGTTAGAATGACAAGTGACAGAAATGTGATATAAACAGTTTTAACACCAAAGTAACCTAGCATATTTTATGGCTGGATTGAGTGGTGAGCTATGCTTACTGATAAAGAATGTAAATTGACTTCTGATATTAGGTTATTACATTTGACAGCATGGTAAACAGAAATGGACCACAACATTTTAGACTCATTTAAGGTCACTGTTTTATGACCAATTTTGTTCATACAACATAGTCATTTCTGGCCAAGAATTCAACCAAACTGTCCATGTAGCCAGAAGGACAAGCAGTCTGAGAAATATATTAGTCCTGCTGAACCCAAAACAATGTGAGACACATATCTAGATTAACAACACTTTTGTTTTCTTTTTATAAAAATATCACAATCATTCACAATTCAATTGCACAAATGTTGCCTTAGAAAACTGTCACGTTTACTTGAAAATATGTACTACAAGTTTACAAGAAAAACAATGATTTGCCAGAAATAATTCTAAAAAATGAAAAGAGAGGATGCAGTAAACACTTTTAGACCGTCATCATCTGGAAACAAAAAAACTTAAGAGGAAAAAAAAAACCTTTATTTATACTCATCACTACATATGCTAATTCCTTATACAGACAATTTAAAGTAGTACTGTATATTCTCATCTATAAGCTGAGTCAAACTGCAAACAAGAAAGATGCTGATCTGCTTTTATTATTACCCATATTCGTGAGCATGCAAATTATGATAGTTATGTGCCTTGTACAATCAAACGTGCATATCTTTTTAAACATATTGCCTCAATTTGTAGGATCACTTTTATCCCTGAAAGTAGGTAACTCGTGAGAGGCGATTCATTGTAAATGAAACAGCTATTAAGGACAATCTGAAATGTTATCTTGAAAAATGCAATTTGGTCGAAACAACGAATAAAGCAAAATTTGCATCCAATATGTTTGGAAATAAATATGGATTTAAGTGACGCTATGCACGCTTTGCACTGTGTAAGTACTGTACATTATAGTACGTGGTCTCCCCGGTCCACGAATTATGAAGTCTGTATTTACCTTTATTTAATTTCGTGTTGGAAGAATCAGAAAATATGCACATGCAAAATAATAACAAAATCAATCATAGTATTTTATGACAGTTTAATAATTGTCGGGTCACCAAAAGCTACTTTTTTAACATGCCTATGTCTTAAGACACTGAAAAAATTATTGTTTCATGTTTTAAAATTTATAGCAGTTACAGTAGTCAACAAAAAGACCTAAAAATGGTAAAGTTTAGACATTGGCCCGCGAATAAGCTGCCCCCCCCCCACCCCGCCAATTCTTACAGGTCTTTATTTTTTCCGAAATTATTAAGCTTATACGCGAGTATGTATACTGTGATAATGAAATAATCGGTCTCATAATAGGTATTGGCAATTTTAATAATCGGCCATACACGGTATTGGCATAATCGGCAAAAAGTGACATCGGTACAGCTCTAGTATCATGTGTATGGATATATCAGAGCATGGATGTGCATATCTTTGTACACTTGTAGAAGTGCAATGAACAGAAATGCGCCTGCTTATATGATATTGTTTTGTATATAATAAGATTAAGAATTTATATTTATATTTACCGTGTACACTTAGCAGGAAGAATGTGTATTTCGATGGGCATGAATGCGTGACCAAAAACAGTAATGGCCTAATCTGATGATATTAATGTTAGTGTGAGCTAATTAGCAAAAGGAATATGCTTTGCTAATGTCCATGTATGTTGTCTCTAGAAGCTTTTAGGGACCAGAGGGAAGTACTCAGTGCTGTGGTCTGAGTCTCTGGGAGACAAAAGAGAAGTTAGAAGGAAGTTTTAGGGACCTGAGGGAATTACCCCAGCAGTTGGTCCGAGTCTCTGGGAGACAAGAGAGAAGGAAGGACAGAGGGAGAAGTTGAAGGGAGGGAGACAAAGGAAAGAGAAGAAACATACAGATGAGTAGGACTCAGGACAGAAGGGAAAATTTCACACACCAACTCAAAGGATGAACAAAGCCATCACTCGGGTAAGTGATATGATTTTAGCTGAATTTTATTTGAGAGATTACTGTTTGAATTATATTAAATTGTTGTTATTCAAATTTCATAATTTGTGTATTCATTAATTTAACTGTCAGCACCGCTGACTGGGGGCTAAGAGCTTTGCATCTATCTATCACATCTTCAATTTCTGACAAAAACGAGCCAGGGTGAGTCTTCTGTAGTAACTTAAATAATTGGCAGCCTCCACCCCAAAAAGGGAAGCAACGTAAACATTACACTAGCTTATCAATATAATGAATCTGTGAGGCAAAGTTCATATTTGAAGGAACTCGTTCGTTTCCTTGGAAATGGGTCATAAACAGTTGTTATAAATAGCAAATAAGGAAAGTATTCTTATCCTATTCTTAAGCAATAGTCATCTTTTTGAGAACATTCTCAAATTTATATGAGTAAAATGAAAGAGATGATAATAAAAAATATTTTTAAAAACTTTTTATTGGCTTACTTTTAATTTGTAATGTACAATAAAAGTCTAATCCTTACAATGACACTAAGTAAAACATAATTTGGTGGGAAAAAAATGTAATGATTATACCAAAAGTATAATAGTTGGCATATATGATCATGAGCAATATAAAACTAAATTCTCAGCAAGAATAAGATGTATTTTAAGTATGCATGAATAAAACAACATTTAAACTCTAATGAGTTGTTTTTATCGAGATAACATAAAAACAGACAATAAATAAGCATGATTTGCAAGACATACAAACATAGAGTACAATGAGACAAATCACACTGCACATAATTCAAGATGAAAGCAAGCAAAGCTAAAAATGGCATTATTTAAATGTGAATCAGGTAACTCAAACTTAAAACCATAAGAATTCTAAACTATAAATTAAAAATCTTAACAAAAAAAGACAAACTAATTAAAAATCAATATACCTTAAATTAAAAGGAAGCACTAGTAAAAATTTGAAGCATGATGGGAAATCAATGTATATATATATATATAAAGAAAAGAACACAGGAACAAAACGGTAAAACACACACAAATATCTGTCATACTATGAAGATATATGCCACAAGCACTAAGGGCCTTTGTTACTTGTGCAGCTTTTCCAAATATTTAAAAGATCATAATTTTGTTTCATTTTCATATGAACTTTTTGAGCAATCCGAGTACCCTAACATATTTCTTTAAATAATGTTTTCCCTGGGTGCTGTTTAAATGGAACAGCCCTGATTATTTCCATTGCTTTGGTCACCTAGGTTTTCAAGGTTTTAATGTTTTTAAATACCTGACGAGTGCCTGAAGAATGGCAGTTACAAAGCTAACTGACAGTAGGCTGTGAGGAGCTTTTGCAGATGCTTTCCCTCCCTTTTTTCCAGCAGCAGTTGCCACTTTCTCCTTCAGAACGTCACTCAGTTTGTGATAATTCTCAAACAACCGTAGCACTTGTTGACATCCATTTTCACTGAAACATAAGTGGAAATTTAAGGCAATATGCCTGGGATAATATCAAGGATAAAAGATTGGTCATTATTAAATTACCTGTACTAAAACATACAGCAGAATCTGGACAGCATGAATATGGTACATTGTATGTTTAATATTTGACAGAATGTTTATAATTATATTAAATCTCATTGGTTTGAAATATGGATAGTACAATGATCAAAATTTGACTGTATTCATAATGCTTTGATCATGATCTGCTGTAGCATAAAGAGGATCTTTGTTGCTTGTTCTACTGAGTTCCCTAGCAAACTGCATAGACCCAGATCTGCTGGAGAATTATGTGATGACAGATCACAGGTCTGTGTAGCTGGCAGCTGGACTCTTATAAGCGAGTATATACAGTAGTTACTGTGATGTACTTTCTACCTTATACCTTGAGTACACATGTACAGACATTGTTCCAACAGTACTCCAAGGTCTCACTTCTTCCATTTTGTATTTATTACTGGGGGCAGTTCTAGTAAAACATGTTCCCTGCATCAAATAAATGGGATTTTTTTTTAAAAACTTGTATAGGATGCAGAGTTTCAAACTATTTTGATTCTGACAGTGGAGGGCTGGTTAATAAAATCACTACTGGTGTTGGTTGTGTCCAAAAAAATCAGAAATCACAGGTAGGGTTGTGAGAAAATATTGAATCTATATAAAAAATCACATCACCCAATCCCTTCCTTAGCGATCTAACTCAATCAACATAAGGATCAGAAATGTTGCAAGGGAATGCAAATGCACCAAATTAGCATTAATTAGTGCACTTTGAAAGCAGTGATGTGCAAGAACTCCCTCAAATTAGTTGTGCATATAAAAAAGTACTCCATGCAGTATGCAGCTTTAATTCAGTTGCTGACCACTACAGTACTTGTTGCGACTGAAGTTGCCCTGACGGTAGAGGTCTCATAGCACATGTTGCCACATTTTCTTATTGTAACAATTATTTACTCAGTCTGACATGACTATATTTGACTGGTACATTTTGCACTGAAACAGGCATTGTATCCTAGTTTTAACCTTACATTCATCAAGGAAGTCTAATTTGTCTTGGCAGTGTTCATATTAACAAAACCTCATCGGAACAGAGATATCCAAGAGACAATACCAATGAGTTGTTCATAACGAACAGTTTCCCAATATATTCAAGCTGACTAAACAGGCAATGTATGTGTGCCTTCAGACAAAAGACTGAAAGGAAGGCTCTCAACACAGACTAAATATTCATAAACAAATAAGGAATACATTACAATCCAAAACAATCAGCAGATTAATGCTTATACAACTATAGGTCGAGACATCCTGAAGATTTTGAATCAGAGTGGAGAAGGAAGAAAGACTGATGTTGAAGTGTTAGAAAAATGTTGAACTATGGCCATTTTCTCCTTTCCCTCTCCAAAATATCCTGTCAGCATAAATGTTTAAATCACATATTAGAAACATATCTAGAAAGTCTCTTTTTATGCTGAGATATTTAACTGTGACTTAATGTGCGAATGAGATGATTCAAATTGGCACAGAATCAGCAAAAGAGTTGATTTCAAACCACATGAGTCACCTTTTGCATATTTTTTATTTTATAGAATGCAAGTGGGTGTTCTAAATAGTGAAAACAAGTACCTCTGGCCAGTTGTTTGCATCTGCAAAAAGTATAATGTAATAGATTTTGTTAATACTCATCCCCCCTCTCACCTCCAGACTTGTTCTAGATGAGTTTCTTTTCATTTAGTTTGTTCGTAACATAAAATTTTATTGTCTTCCAAGTTCAAGCAAGATTAAATTGGTAATGTGTTTTTAAAGCATTTATGTGTGTGGTAGCTAAAGTGATCTGATCAAATGGAGATACCTAAAGTACTAAATAAAAATCACTAACAAAAGGAAGTATGTTGGAAAGTACTTACATAATCTTGCCACAGATTCGAATGACATAAATATATGCTAATTAAACATCTGTCTGTAATCTGCATAATGGAAATACAAGCAGTATGTCAACACACATTAAAGTACACCAACTACCACTTAAGAAAACAGAAAGACAACCAAGTTCATTTGTGTATTGATAATGTATCATATTGTAGGCAGTGTATCAATCATATTGATATGAATCACAGGTGCATTGTTGCACTCCTACTGAATATATCTTGAGTAAGCTATAATAGGTACTAGTCAGAACAATAGACATTATGAATGGATAAAATTTAAATCTGAGTGAGCTTCAGTGCCTTGTAATGCAGATTTACTCATTTCTCATTGAAACTGATACAAGCTACTAATACAGTCCTACCCGTTTATGTCAACATCCTTGGGCCCAAGGAAATATTGTTGACATAGGTGGATGTAGAGATAAGTGGGGAGGGGGGGCTGAAAAAAGATAAAAGTTTAAATTCGTCAGCAAAGGGTGACTAGTCATCAGTGAGTAGCATTTACACTTTGAGAAAACAATGGAAATTTTGAGTACATGAAGATAGAATCAGTGTGAAATACACTTGTATATTGACAAATTACATTTTGGTTACCTTTGTGTAGTAAAATCCAAAATCAAATACTGCATCAATCACATCCTGATACGAAAAAATTACGATATTCAATGTCGGCATTACCACATGGTTGGATAGTTGTTATTTACATGCTTCATGTACATGTACTTAAATTGGCCTTGATTTTGGTCAGTCTGTTCTCATCTTATTGAGACTACCAAGGGGATGGAGCTATTCACAGGGAAGTGAAAAACTGTCAACAGTACATGTATTCTCCACAAATACTTTTGTATCTGTTGTTATGACGAACATTAAAGGGCATGAACCAACCACTTGTTGCAGCGAAGTTCTCCACACTAAGTTATTTTTCGCAAATGCTTCATTGAACCATTTTGATGCTTCCTCCATGTCTTTAAATGTAGCAGTCTTTTGCTTCTTCCTTTGGGGAGTGCAGTTACCTTCAACGTAGTCTTTCTTTATAGACTCAGCAGCTTTCATCCTTCCTGAATGGGTGTTATTTTTAAGCGAAAAAAAAATAATCACAGACATCTTTGTGAGATGTTCAGCCCTCAACTTCCTTAACAACCAGATATTTAGTTTCCAGAGATTGTACATTTAATTTGCGTTTTACACTGCTGTTGGTAGCCATTGTAAATGTAAATAAAGTTAAAAACGAAACTTTCACAGCAAAATAAACTTGTTTTAATCAGCGATCACTTTGAAAGGTCTCTGAAACGCGTAATCACACGTATTTGGACGGTTTTTTATATCTGGGATTCAGAAAATCACGTATACAGGAGTTCTCTGTTCGCATAAATTTGCTGGATGGCAAATTTAAGGGCTTGCTAGTCCTGCTTTAACCACCTGTTGAGCGGGAAAATGTGTTGATCAATTGATCATTTTAGCTGTGTTGATATTTACAATCAGAAAATTCACTGGCTGAAAGACCCACATATGTACATGTTGTCACTGTAAGAGTACGTCTGAAGAACATGACCCACAAGCTAGGCGGCAAGATCAAAGACTCAACTAGCTGCAGAGTGGTGAGAAAATGTGCTGATATTTACAATGACTGATTTCAGAGGTAGAATGACCCATTGATGTACTTGTGTATAAGAAGAGTGCATCAAATGAACAACTTTTGCTTTCATTATTGTTTTCATTTCCAAGTGTAGCAAACTAAGTAGTGCTTGTGACCTAAAAATCAAGACATGTTCAGAGTTAGACAAAATGCTGTTGCAAATTTTGACAAGAAGGGTTAAACGGCAAATTGACAAAGATTGTAATGAAATTTAACAGAGTGTTAGAAGTTGCTAGAACTAACATTTCATGTGTAACACTATGGATGATGCATAACTTAGTACTTGGAGTAAGAGCTTATCTTGACCTGACAATTCACTCTCACTCTAATGGACAAACAAGGGCTACATGTCAGTGCTGTAAACAAGTTTGAAAATTAAACTTGATGCTTCTATTAGGGGACTGCAACATTTACTGGTGGTACTCTTGAACTCCTAGTTTTAAAATCCTAGCGATACCTCTGTACATTCTTTGGAAAATGCAAGAATTTATCTGATTTCACTACTTTTAAATTGCCATGAGAGGCCAGCTTTATAGGCCCAAACAAAAGTCTAGTGTGATTGTTTGTTGGGTTATTTTTATCCGACCACGACATTAAAGCCTGGCAGCAAGATCAGCTAAATGCTGAACAAAGTACGGGTCAGAACTGGCAGCTTGTCGACATAAATGATTAGAAAACAAAGGATTTGTTAAAGCTGGGACCAAGGGCTTAGGTCGACATGTACATTTATCTTTTATCTCGACGTTGACCTAAGGATGACAATTTGGTAGCAATAGAAGACCAAGGGACTGGGACTTTGCTTTTTGGTCGACATAGGCAGCTTGTCGATATAAACGGGTAGGACTGTATATCCATTTATGCAGACCTATAATAACTAGATAATGTCAGAAAAACCCAACTGACAATATTCATAGATTTAAAGATATTTACTAGTCAAAATAATAAATTCATACAGCTGTAGCAAAAATGATGAACTGGTACATCTGCTGCTGGTGTTGCAGTTGATTGGTTGATTTGGTCTGGTTTGGGTTTTATTGCCATTTTTCAACACATGATAGGCTATACAAGGTGACCAGTATATCTGGTGGAGGAAGAACCATGAAAGACTATCAACTCACATACTGATGATGGTCGATTTGTACACATATTTGTTTGAAAGACTACAGCAAGAATAATTAACAATCAACCCATGATTTCAGCATGCATATAACGTTTACTTCAGATTTTGTGAAATTTGAAGTAAATGTGAAAACTACTATACCAATTATTGCACAAAGTGCAAAGTCAATCAGTTTGCATTACTCCATAATTTTAAATTTTATCATTTCTCCTTTGAATACGTTCCCCGATCACATTACTTTTGGGATATTAGCCTGCTACCTCGCGAATCCAGCCCTACCAAAAGTAGAAAATTCGTCTTTCCTGTCTATGTCATATAGACAAAGGGCAATAACTCTTGCCCCTTACCTCCACTTGCTACCCGCTAGGTGTCGCTTCTTTAGTTTTTTAGCTTCGCTGTACGTGAAAACACGTACAATTAGACCTCCAATGAATCCAAGCCATCTTAGTGTAAATTCTGACCATCCGAAGTTAAATTTGGAATTACTGTGTTGGATAATCATTCCTCTACAGGTTGTATACATTATTTTACAATATTTTCCAATTTGAGTGACTTTGTCACCTTTTCTAGACTTCGGACCAGGTTGCAACGTGGTCAAAAAGCATGCTTACGGCGGTACTAGCATGTAATAAATGTAGCACTCAATAATTTCACTTATTCCGTATGCAACGTTTACGATATTAGCGACTAATAACGTGCTGCATTGATAATTTGTGCTTTATTTATCTTCTTTGACGTTTCAGTAGACTTCAAAAAAGTCTTTGAACGACCAAGTTGCGACTATTTAATGGCGGACTTCGTGTTGTAGTCACGAGTTCACGCGACACTTAATCATTTCGCTTCCTCCGTTAGTTACGGTTATGGTAATAGCGACTTAATAGCGTGCTGAATTGCTAAATGTGTTTTGTTTATCATCTTTTTTGTTTCAGTAGACTTCGTCTTGAACGACCCATTGCAACACGCTTACGGCGATAACTAGTGTGGTCATTAAGAGTTAACATGGCACGGAATAATTTGACTACTCCGTTAGTAACGGTTATAGTATTATCGAATTAATAATATGCTGAATTTTTTAATTTGTGCTTTGTTCTCTTCTTTTGTCGTTTCAGTAGCAAAGTCGACAACGAAGGCATGAATGGCAAAATGGGTGTTGGCAATGTGGAAATGGAGGAAATTATGTTGACATGGTTTAGGCTGCCCAGTGGGTGTAAATTTCACCGCAGGTCCGTGCATGGCTTTCGGGCCTGTAAGTCCGGACGCATGGAGTCTATGCTGGATCAATTGGATCCATTTTATTATGCACTTTCGCCGGCCGTCCAGCCGACACCGTCAGTTCAGCCGGCACTTCAGCAGGCACCAACCGGCACTAGCCGTACATCCGGCACCGTCCGTTCAGTCCAAATGACACCGGACGGCCAGCCGACCTTCCAGCCCAAATGGCACCGGACGGCCAGCCGACCTTCCAGCTTGCATCAACAGGCACCGGCCGTTCAGCCCAAATGGCACCGGCTGGCCAGCCGACCTTCCAGCCTGCATCAACAGGCACCGGCCGTCCACCCGGCAACGACCGTTCAGCCCAAATGGCACCGGTCGTCCAGCCGACCTTCCAGCCGGCATCAACCGTCCATCCGGCAACGACCGTTCAGCCCAAATGGCACCGGTCGTCCAGCCGACCTTCCAGCCGGCATCAACCGGCACCGGCCGTCCATCCGACAACGACCGTTCAGCCCAAATGGCACCGGTCGTCCAGCCAACCTTCCAGCCGGCATCAACCTGCACCGGCCGTCCATCCGGCAACGACCGTTCAGCCCAAATGGCACCGGTCTTCCAGCCGGAATCAACCTGCACCGGCTGTACATCGGATTTATGGAGATTATAGTGATGTACTCGTCAGTCAATCTGTACTACTGGTTACATATCACTACCATGAGAGAGATGTCATAGATGAATCTCCGTCCAATCAGACCATTCGAGAGGCAGGTGCCGGTCATAGCCGGACCTTCGCCGACATTCCGGCCGACCATATACCAGACAAATCAGTCGGTATTGCTGGTGTACACCTCCCGTCACGTCAAATACGTGACGGTGTGATTTTAAAACAAGGGAGAATTAGTGACATTATCAGAGATGATGGAATTGAGTTATCTATGCCACTTGGTATGCGCTACCCAGATATGGCAGCTTTACCAGAACAGGACTTTCAGGCCGACCATTCGCCAGTTCAATCAGCCGTTAGTGCCGGCCGTCCATATGTGCACGGCTTCTCCACAAGTGTCAATTATGACAGAATTGCGTCATCTAGGTCACCTGGTATGCTGTACAGATATGCAGATATGTAACCAGAACCAACATTCCTCTGAGCGAATGGTAGATGCTGGCCGCACTACACAAGCATTATGGAGATTTATATTAAAAATGATGACAATTCCGCTGCGAATGGATGCTTGAGTTGACCAGAACACGACTCGGCACACAGTGAGTGTGATGAAACACTTTCAGCCGTCCACAGATCAGGTCATGGACCGGACTGAGCTTAGCGCCACGGCCGCAGAATAAAAGATTTATAGGTTGTTGGGAACTTCAGAATGCCCAAAACCTCCTACTGCCACTCAAGACTACACAATTCAGGCACCTGTAGATCTTGAATGAGGAGGAAGAGACGATGTCCTTCCTGCTTCTTTGCCAGTCGGAAAAAAAAAAAAAAAAAAAAAAAAAATAAAAATTCAGGAAGCTAACTTCCAGCGACGTTCTAGTGTAGCTGGTACGAAAACTCCATCAGACGCCTTCAGTACTGATCTCCAATGCCACGTCAAAGCTAGTCCGAAACGTAGTCGATACGTCTTCATTGTTAGACTTGACTTCACTAGCCATTTTTTATTCCAACTCCCTAGGCAAATCCAGCCATGACCACGCTTGTGAAGTGAAGGCCTGGATTGCTAGAGTTGTTAACAGGGCAGCTCACCATTCTACGACCAATGCGTTGACTGCTTCTGCCAACTTCGACCCGATACGACGTGACGTCTGTAGGTGGTCCACGTCGCGCAGGCCCCATCGTACTCGGATTTTACGGATGTCTCAGTTTGGGACACCTTAACACTTTGGGGGAAAATTTAAAAAGTTTGGAGGCAGGCAGCTCAGGAACTGCCCAACTCGTCGCCCAACTTTCGCAGGCGTTTCGAAACAATCATCCCCTGACACAGCGGAGGGATGATGGGCGGACCGGGGAAAAGGGATCCTTATAATCAAATGTGTAATATAGATCCCAACCCAATGCTGGGAGTCAACAGTCTAATCAAGCTAGACGGCAACCATACAGAGGCGGCAAGAACCAAAGTTTCTCCGCCTTCACGCCTCCTAACTCCAGACGTTGACATACCCTGCCCACCGCCAGCGGACTGCCTACCTGTGGGCAGCCGCCACCTGCAATTTCAGGACCACTGGACCACTTTATTACCTTAAAACATTTGGGTGATTCAGGTCATTTCGGAGGGACTTGGGACTTCATTTATCCATCCCCTCCTCTGTCCTCCTCTCCCCTCTTCATGGATGTATCGTCAGACCGGGAGAAGGATGCCTTTATATATATATATATATATATATATATATATTTATATCTTAATAAACCTGCAATAGCTGGGGTTTTATTCATGGCTGTTTCTTATCCTGAGGCCGTTCGTCGACCTGAGCCGCCTCAACCACCCTGAAAGTCAATGTGGCGATGGCGTGATCAAACCATCCGACGGGTATGCTGTCAGTCTAGATATGACCGACGCACATTTCACGTCCCTATCTCACGAGTAGCGGACATTTCTCCGTTGTGCTTGTCGGGACTCGGTTTATCAGTTCCAGGTCATACCTTTTGGCCTCAACTTAAGCCCTTGGGCTAGTACCAAGGTTATGGATTACGTCGTCACCCTGTTCCGCTCGACTTCATCTATGGCATCGGCAGTATATTTGGACGACATCCTCCAGAAACATCTGTCACGTTCTACTCTGCTCAAAGGCAGAAACGATTTTATATCACTTTACATCATATAGGCTTTCTCGTGAACTGGATAAAGTCTGATCTCTGTCCAATCCGGATTTTCGGTCCATCTGGGGTGGAGTTTCTCCCGATCTGAATCTGGTAAGGCTTCCTCGAGTTTGCGATCATCCAGATAATTGCACTCGTAGAGTCCGTTTCCAACAGGATGCGCATTTAGCAAGAGAGTTGCAGATCCTCGGATTATTCAATGCAGCAGCAGACTTGATTCCGCTCAGCCGTCCTTTTATGCGCCCTTTACAAAGGACGTTGCTAGCGTAATTTCGCCCTTTTCAAGTCCCTTCAATCCCAGTCATGCTCACGCCAGAGATACGATCATTCTTGAGTCAGTGGCACAACCCCTGTGGGCTGTCCACAGGGATTACTCTGGAGATACCCCAAGTGGGGATAACGGTATGTTCCGCCACTAGTACCTACGGTTGGGGTGCCCACCTGTTGCCGGACTTCGATACTGTCAGTGGCACGTGGGTGCCAGGGGCGAGCCCTTTCCACATCTACCTTTCAGAAATAACGGCTGTCATCAACGCCTTTCATTTCGGGCAGGATCAACTCTTATTACAAACTGCCCTCATTATGTCAGACAACTTTGTGGTGGTGCCTTGCCTCAAAACATGGGGACACCAATCACCAGACCTGTGCAATCTGAGCTGGCAGTTTCTACATTGGTTCGACAATCTCCACCTCAATGTACAATTCCGACACATTCTTGGCAGACTCAATGTCTTGGCTGACACTCTATCTAGTCATTCACACAGAATGGTCACTCCATCAATCGGACTTTCTTCCAATTGACACACTTTGGGGACGTCCGATGATTGATCTTTTGCAACAAGGTGGAATCGCAAGTTGTCCACCTTTCATCTCACAGGTTCCAGACCCAGAAGCTTGGGTCGTGGATGCTCGATCAATCAGCTGGGAAGGGTTGTGGTCATTCTCCTACCCTCCCACGGTCTTGGTACTGAAATTAATCCAGAAGTTAAGGGGTCAGAACTGTCAGATGGTTCTGATTGCCCCTCTCAGACGGAACAACTCCTGGGTCTCCGATCTACTCAATTTAGGCGATAGATCTACCCAGGAAGATTACAGTCAGCACAAGTATTCGCAAGCAACCGCGGCCAGGGGTGTTCCACCCCTGTCCGGACCGTCTTTATGTTCAAGCTTGGCTCTTGTCCAGACAGCCTTGCAAGACAAACAATTTAAATCTTTGATTGCGGAGAGAAAATTGAGAGCAAGAGGGCCCTCTACTCTGAAGGTTTACGAGGGCAAGTGGCATGTTTTCAGGGACTGGTACCATATCATTCACATTGTTCCTCTGAGTGTCACAATCCCTCAACTGGCCAACTTTTCTCTCCATGATATCATACACATTCCGCTATTCTGGTACATGTGCTATCAGCCATGACAAAGATTTGTCAGATCTTTTAGACACTTTAAAAATTCAATCGACTTATATCCCTCACCCTGTTTCCAAATGGAATCTGTCCTGGGTTTTAACATGACTCAATTCAGACAGTATTGAGTCTTTAACCCACAATTAGTTAAAGCTACTATCATACAAATTGGGTTTCTTGATAGTCTTAGCTTCAGCATGCAGGGTGAGCGAGTTACATGTCCTTTCTAGTGACCCGAACTCTCTTCCGTTCCGATCAGAGGGTTTGATGGTCCTCTTGACGCAGCCAGGCTTCGTAGTCCAAAATAGATTACCATACATTGGCGATCAACGAGTCGTCATTAGCTCGCTTTCTTTATAGATAAGTCAGGATCAACAGCCATGTAAGATCCTGTTTGTGCACTCTAGCACCATTTCAATGCATAGAGGTGAGTCAGGTCACATACAAGCACCTCTTTCTTCTGGTGATAGCTGGCACATGAGATATCACCATTCAAGCCCTTGCTTCATGGCTGAAGTGGGTTATACGCTCGGCGTACTCTGAGGATTCGCAAATCAGTTACCTTATAGAAGCTGTTGGCTGACATGCAGAGTCAACCTTCTACAGTTTTATCTTCAAGTTTGTACTCGCAGAGGCAAACATTGATTCTAGTAGGTCCGGTGTTGGCAGCCCAGACGCCCACCAGACCCATGTGCAACAATCAGCACAGCCTATTAGCTTTGCTGGATTCGCCAGATAAATTTTCGCAGGTAAGAAGATTTCAATAACTATCTTCTTAACCGTATAAAGGGGTCACATATCACGTGACCCTGGGCTGTGTTGCTGATTGAAAATTAGGAGACCGGGTTATCATTCACATGGGGAATCCAGCCATCATTCCCTAGAGGATACCCGGGGTGGAGGTCGGATGCTCCGCATTCCCTCCTCCTATTACTTATTCTCCTAAAGTAATGTGATCGGGGAACGTATTCAAAGGAGAAAGCAAATTTTTTAGTAAATTATGTTTCTCCGAGAATACTTACCCGATCACATTACTAAGAAACCCTCCCAACCACCCCGCCATGCGAGCATCCTCGTGTTTTATATACCGCTCAGCTTAAAAACTAAAGAAGTGACACCTAGCGGGTAGCAAGGGGAGGTAAGGGGCAAGAGTTATTGCCCTTTGTCTATATGACATAGACAGGAAAGACGAATTTTCGTCTTTTGGTAGGGCTGGATTCACGAGGTAGCAGGCTAATATCCCTAAAGTAATGTGATCGGGTAAGTATTCTCGGAGAAACATAATTTACTGAAAAATTTGCTTTCTTAAAAAATCTGTCTAGTGGAATCTGCTTCTTTGCTACATACTGTTGGCTTCTAGCCAAGTCAAGAATGCTTCAGAGTTGGAGGATTTTGATACTTCAATCTGGCTTCTAGGTGCTCTACTGCTTCCGACACTTTGGTGTGGGGCTTGCGGTGCCATCATCATCATCATCGTTGTCATTAGTGTCAGTGGTTTCGGGCTCTGGTTGTGCAGCTTGGATCCTTTCTGCTGACACTTGCAATAGTTTCAACATCCGAGATGTGCTCATATATGGGGCAAAATGTCATCTGGTGAATACCAGTTGAGGATATCATTATGACTGTGCTCATTTTTTAAAAGCTTTTAATTTCCAGCTGATTATAGGTTAAATGATTGCATCTAATAACACCACCAAGCCAGGCAAACATTTTGGTGGCTTTCATTTTTTAAAAAAATATTTATTAAACTGTGAAAATCTTTCATCAACCACCGCATTTAAGCTGCTTGATTATACATACAGTTAAAGAAGAAACACATGTTTGCTATTGTTTGATTGTATACAGAATTAATTGCAGACAATTACAAAGATGACTTACTGGTTTTACTCATGGATTAGTAATAAGTAACATTTCTGATAATGTTTATTTCAGCCTTAGACTTCAAGAACCTGGTGAAATTTATACATTTGAAAAGCCATGCCATGATCGTATTATATTTGAATTCATGTGTCAGATTTTCCCCAAACTGATAATAAATGTTTTGCATACTATTCTCATACTTTAAAACAATTTATTTTTTATGGGTATAAGAATAATACTCTTACATGTATTTTAAATTTCAGGAACCAAATTCATGTACAGTGGAAACCTGCTATAACGCGACAATCGGGGTTCATGAAATTGGATCGCGTTAAAAGCGGGGTCGCGTTATCGCGGGGTTTTACAGTATTTAAATTTTTTCTCTCCAGCAAACACCGCATTGGTGTATATACATGTACTCGTGTCTAATGTAAGAAATCGGAGTATTATCGGACGAATATTAAATGGAATGCAGTAATAAGACTTATTATAAAAAAGTGGATGGATACTATATTTATAGGTATTACTTTGCGTTATATAGTTTTACTAATTTGTATTTTTTCCCCCCAAAAATACACATTGATCGATAACACCCTACTGACGTTATATAATGAATAGGGAGGGTATTAACTTCATTTACTATCGTGCTGTCGTGGCATGCAGTTCATCCATAATGCATGCAATTCCATTGGAAGATTGCACAGATTTAAAATATTCAATAATTTTGTCCAAGACCGTTTGTTTCTGAATTTAATGTCTAATATATAGCATGTACAGAGTATTAACACCGTTTACTTACCGTATGATACAGTACTGTCATGGCATGCAGCTAATCCACAATACCTGTACCTAATTCCATTGCAAAAATTGCAAACGTATTTAAACTATTCAATATTTTTGTCACAAATCATTATGTCTGAATTCAATGAGAAAAATTAACAGAAAATTAGACTGAGAAAGACGAAGCAAGTGTAAGTTCATTACGTTCCAGGGTCTATGAACGATGTCTATACAAATTGCAAACTTGATTTTCCATAACGGTATAATATTTTTTTTATATGCAAAAAAATAGGAAAGTAATGACGAGTTCATTAACAAATATCATACACATAAAAACCGTGAACAAAATCACATCATGCAGTGAGTCTGTAATGGTCACGCGCCACCAATATAAAGTTTTTTTTCCATCTGTACGCATGTACAATTTCCAGCTAACAAAGCCGACACTGTTTACTAGTCAAATGATTTCCTCTAATAACACCGCAGAGCCCAGAAAAAATTGGTAGCTTTTGTTTTTTGATGTTTATTAAATTGTCAGAATCTTGTATCAACCACCACACCGTCGGCTGCTTTGTTGTTTATGCAGTTCAAGAACACGTGTCTTTACTCTTGGACAAAAATAATAAGTTATATTTCCGATGTTTATTTAGGCATACCAATTCAAGGAACTAGTGAAATTAATACATTTTAGAAGCCACGTTTTACACACTATTTCTCGTACTTGATCGTACACTGTATTATATTAGAATTCATCCACGATCTCTTCCCCAAAATCATAATAAATGTTTTTTGTGCAAAGTGCATTGAACGACTTCCGTTTGTGAACTTGCTTTTCCGTATCGGTAAAATATTTATTAAGAAAAAGAAGGGGGAAATTAATAACCATTTCATAAGCAAACCCAATACACATTTAAAACCTGAGAACTAAGTGCAGTAGGCCTGCAATGGTCACAAGTCACTTTCATAATTGTTTTTAAAGCTGAACGGATGTCAATTTCATACCCTCTCAATTTCCAGCTAGTGAAGCAAACACTATTTACTGGTCAACTGATTGCGTCTAATAACACCGCCAACCCAGAAAACATGTTAACGGTTTTCGGTTTTGATGTTTATTAAACTGTGAGAAGCTTTTATCAACCACCGCATTGTCTGTTGCTTGGTTGTGTGTGCAGTTAAAGAAGAAACATGTCGGCTATTGTTAGAGCAACGATTATATACAGAATTAATTGAAGACAACCACAAAGATCACATGTTTATTTTGGCATAACACTTCAAGAAGAAGAAGAAAAAAAACATCCGAATAAATATACAAAATTTTGGGAGCCACACAGCGACCGCGTTATATCCAAATTCGCGTTATGGCGGGGAGCATTATAGCGGGGTTCCACTGTACTTTGAACAAAAGTTATTTTTTCATGCGCAATTGAATATATCAAATTTTGAGAGCCACTCCTTGATCGCATTATATTTGAATTTGCATTATCATAGAGCGTGTAATAGCAGGATCACACTGTACTTGTCCTTGCATAAAGAATTTTAAAGGTTTTGAAATTGCTTAATAAAGGAAAAACAACTTATCATTTCATTATAACTCACTTGTACTGCCTGACTGTGAAGGTGAACTCCATGAGGACTTCATATGTACTCAGTACAAGAATGGCAAAGATATTATTCTTGACTCCAACACTATTAGCTAAGGAAAAGTCTGCTGATTTGTCCTGAAATGCAAAAAGTGCTTGCATAATGAACTTAACTCATCTTCTATCAATTTATCAACTTGTTCTCTGTGGATCTGCATCCCATTTATTATCTACAAATATTTACAGATCTAGCATAAACCCAACCAAATCTTTATCAGTGCATTTATATATTACCCAGTATTTGACCAGGAAAAATCTTGAACACAAAACTTTAACATTCTTGATAATACTTATTGTACATTGCTTTGACAACTAGAATGGATGGCATAGAGTGGATCATTAATAACTTGCAGGCTTGTCTGGCCAGTCAATTGGGTAATCCTGTATGACTGGCTTCCATATTTCTAAAGCCATGTGCAGGTAGGGAAAAGGACTTTTACCCAATGGGGTACCAAGTCAATGAAGTCATACTTTCAGGAAATCATTTCTCGACATAATTGATGATAATGTCTGTTGCAAAATATGGACTGTTCTTAATTCCAATTCTTGAATGGAATCATTCATTGTGGTGTTGACTTGGTCTGCATTGCATTAAAAGAATGCATGTTTTTTGTTTGTTGTGGGGTTGAGGTGGCATCTCGACATCCCCTACAGAATTCAACAGCAATTTCGAAGTGGGAAGGAGGTTTAAACTTTCCCGTTCTGATAATGTTGAGTGCACTTGTTTTTCGCATCATTTAAATTGCCTTTCTAAAACAGGCCAGATGTCTTCTGTTTATGATTCATGCACATTACATAAATGTGATGACATGCACCATGTGCAGCATGCTAAATAAGTTTGTCCTCCACAATACTGAACCATTTGCACTTGGTTCATATCTCTCCAATTAAAATAGAACAGCAAATAATTGCACACAATAAATATATAAACATCTTAATTAAAGGTTAACTCACACTACCATGATGACCTAAAGTCCTATAATTAAATACAATTCCACCGATGATCAGCATAGAGGGATCATGAGCAGAAATTTTTAACGAGCAGCAACAAACAATGGCAGCTATGTAAAAGCTAACCCATCTGGCGAGACAAGAATATCTGTCTGAAAACTAAAATCAGACTATTGAGAACACTAGTCATCTCAATCTTTCTGTATTCATGTGAGGCCTGGACCCTGACAGCAAAATTACAAATGAAGAATCTAGGCACTTGAAATTGAGATGTCAAAGAACCATCCTTGGCATCTCTTACATGGACCACATCACAAATGAAAAAGTGTGTAACACCATCAGGCACAAAGTAGGCCATTATGAAGACCTCCTCACAACTGTCAAAAAGAGAAAGCTGATTTGGTATGGACATGCCACTGAGCCAGCAGTCTATCCACAACTGAAGGGCAGTGTCCAGGGTGGCAGAAGGAGAAGTAGATTGAGAAAAAAGTGGACTGACAACATCACAGAATGGACCAGAAAAAGTTTTGCGGAGACACTAGCATTAGTACATGATCGAGACAAGTGGAGGGAACTGGTCAGATGTTCAGCAACACAGTGGCTTAACGACCACACTAGGTCAAGAGACTGATGATGACGATGATGATCAATTTCATATGGTAAATAATAACTAGAACAATAAACTCAGAAAATAAATACATTCACCAGAAATCATGTCCTTGCACAATTAATAACAATATTCTGAGTTAATGTACCAATGAATAGAAAAGACAGATAGTGGAAGTATAAATTTAGATGGATTCAAGGTCACTAATGACAGTAGGAAGTAGCAAATGATGGTTAAAACTGGTTACATCTGAGATACTGGTGGCCATCATCTAGAAGATATAAGGGGAAGTTAACCTGTATGAGTTACAGCATTATGCCTACATGTTATATAATTAGAAGATTCTTGCATCTCTCAGGGAGGGCTGGGTTCAGAGGTAGCATATCATAATCCCTAATGTTAAGGCAATGAATTTGACTGAGAAACAGGTGAAATCTAAATCTGTCAATAGCTGTAGTAATGTCATAAATTTTTTTTGTTATCCTAATGATAGCATCTTAAACGGTAGATAAAAATGTACAAATCCCTATTCTGACTGGAACTGGAAGAGAAATCACAACTCTTTACTAGTAACATGCAACTACTGATGGACTGATGCATATTCAAGGAAGGAACACAGGTCCATACCAGAAGATCCACTTGCCTAATGGCTAGGCAAGCTGAAAAAGATATTCTATGGTCTCCTGAATGTCATTTTTTGATTGGGGATCTTTGGTGGTTCAGTCAGTAAATGATTTGGACGTGAAAGGTGTGGGTACCATTCACACCATCAGATCAGTCCAGATAGGCAAGGTACTCAACTTTCTCTGCATAACCTTCAAGTGTTGCCATGAAGTAAAATACCATAAACCAAATCTTTACAGACTGCTTTCGCTGTTATATAATAATAATAATAATAATAATAATAATAATAATAATAATAATGTTGAGTGCTTTTACGACACTTAGGCAATGAAAAGATTTACACAAATAAAGAGAAAACTAAAAAGACTGAGCAACAAAAGGTCTAAATCATCACAAGATGTCCATTTCTGTCATGGCATCCCTAATCCCAATATAAAACATCCCTCTGCAATCTTGATTCTAAGCATCTAATTTTCTCCAACATTGTCAACAGTGACACTTAAAAATTTCTGAAACATATGCTGCAAAGTCTACCATTTCACTTTGCAATCTAATTTTCCCCCAAAATTATGGGTCTACAATGATCCCCTAAAACTCTTGAAATGAAGGCTCACAAGTTCAAAGTCCTCCATCTCGCTATCAATCATCCTCTGTATCAGAGATTCCATCATATCCTCAAGTTCTGTCTGAGCGCTGCTAGGTTCATTGTCATCATCATCTATACCATTTTCTTTCTGCTTGACTTGTATATCTCTCACCTTGTCAAGACAAAGCTGCACACAGCAAAGCAGGTGGGCCTAAAATAAAAATGTTTCCATGAAGCTTATTATGCCACAATAAAAAGATATAGGCATTCGTGTCTATCCAATGTAACATCAATGAAAAGATATAGGCATTCGTGTCTATCCAATGTAACATCAATGAAAAGATATAGGCATTCGTGTCTCTCCAATTTAACAACAATAAAAGGATGTAGGCATTCATGTCTCTCCAATTTAACAACAATAAAAGGATGTAGGCATTTGTGTTTCTGCAATTTAACAAGAATTAAAGCATGTAGGGATTCATGTTTCTCCAATGTAGTGTATTTTGAATAAAATCTATACAGGTGGATTTGAAGTCCTGTAGCCTGTCATTGAATGTATAATGATAAAGTGAACAAGTTATATATGTGTAGATGAGAACATTTGATTTAATCGAAGCAAGAAAATTCAGCAACTCACTCACTAATAACATCACAAATCATATAAATGACAATAATTGTACATTCATCACGCAGTTTTATTTCTTTCGTTTTTTATGTAATTCATTCACGGTTATTAAATGCTTATTATTACAAACACAAGAATAATGGTTAATGACCATAATAAAGACACAACTGGAATACTGTACTATATACAACTGCTACATCAATATTTGTAGGCATTCCATGGTGATTGAGTAGAGCTGTACCGATGTCACTTTTTGCCGATTATGCCGATACCGCGTATACCCGATTATCAAAATTGCCGATACCGATTATGAGACCGATTATTAATAATCCAATCTATTTGGGCTCTTGAAACAATGTGTCCAAATAAATTACTACTCTGTTGTCCACAGACCGTGGGGGTGGGCGATTTTTTCTTTTTTTGCAAACAGGAAAGTTTCGCGGCACAATAAATATGTTCTAATCACTATGTAAGTTGAGGCAATGCTTTCTGAGTTTATTGCCGACATTATATGAGCAAATGTCGTCGGCTTGCTTTGACAACAACAAATACTCGTTATTGCTGCGGCAACATCAGATAATTGTAAAACATTGATATAGAATTGTTTTATTTGTTTAGTATATGTCGGTGCTTCAAAGGTACAGTAAAACCTGTTATGACTTATGAGAGACCGCCCCTTCTGCCAGATGGTGGCTTGGTGAAACACTAACAAAAGAAATAAAAAATAATTTTAAAAAGTCCGGAAATGATTCTCACTTACTAGTATTAAAGACAATGAGTTCGTTCACCCTCCAGGCATTACGGATAACTGAAAGACAGACGACGTACTCAAACCTACACTGAAGCCCTTTCAAACAATTTCTCAATGGGACATAAGGACTATCGGTGTTTTATGAGTTTTCATAAAGATAAAGAAAAAACACAAACCTCAAAATTGACTGTGTATATATCCATCATTACTCCCTTTGATTTTAATCTTACTGGCTATTCACATGACTTTGGCACTACAATGGCGGTTAGCGACATGTACTTTAGTCTGGTTTACTGCATTTTACAAATGTTACTGGACGCTGGAGTTGATACCCAATTATACCGATTGTGCGTACGGGCGATTAATCGGTACAGCTCTATGATTGAGTAATATTTTTTAACTTTATTAGTAATGCTTTAGGCATATGTTAAATGTAAATCTTTTTAATTTAAATATAAATAAAATTATGTAATGCCAAACATAATTTAACTGTCATATTTTCAGCATATCTATGAATACATATACACATCATGCACATTGTTTTTGACCAGTGAATCAACTGTTCAAGAAGACACCCATAGTGTACATGCAACATGCATTACCTAGGATAATCAAATCATTCCAATTAAAAAAGTCACAGTACTTGTGTTACATAGAGGCTAGAATGTGAATGCACATTTATATTGTTAACCTGGACACATTCCTGAGATAGAAAGAAAATGTTGACAATATATCTTTAATGTTCGTAATAAAGACACAGCTGGAATACTATACTATATGTCAAATATCATACTATATAGATTATAACATTTGATTATTCTTTACGCACTAATAGTGGTTGCAAGTCTTGCACAAATTTGTCATATTTTTATGACTGCCAAGGATATTGGCATCAAACATCTTTCCACTTATTACTATGATTGGAACAAATACAACAGTACATTTCTTTAGTTGGCATTTTAATAGTCAAACTGGCATACTCTATGCCATGAAATCAATACTTGCCAGAAGGTGGTTTCACAAGCTCCTCTGATGCAAAAGAGTGCTGCCCTAAGACATATAAATTATGTTTTCACATTTGTCTATACACACCAAACTGAATCAGAATATGTTTAGTGGTATCTGAGCTATGCCGGTTACCATGATCTGTGTCATAGCAGAGATTTAAATTGATCCCAAAAAAGAGGGGACCAAAATATCTATTGAATTTGATCTGGAAAGATAAAACCATTAAAAGGTGCATATACTGCTATAAATTCAACTACTAAATGAAGTTTAGATATGAAAACTGGGTTCCCATTCTTTTCAAAACAATTTTTTAAAAAGTCTTCTCAAAGATTTATTCTGGATGAAATTTATATTTTCAAGGATCGATTAAGACCTATACTGAACAAAACCAATAATTTTGGTTTAGAAAATAATAATTCTTAATTACAAAGCCATTTAGGTTTTGACTCTCCCATAACATCCGAATTAAACATATGACCATGAAACAAAACTTGTGATGTCTCACTCGAAACAAGCAAAACAATAAATAAATTTGCATGCAACTTTAATTTACAGAATAAAAAGGTTACTACGCTAACTCTGCTTAAGTGCTCATTTTGGAATGAAGAAAGTCATTTGGGCAAGGTATGTTTTAAATCTATAAAATAAAGGTCCTTTAAAATAATATACTTCAAATAAAAAAGGGTCCAATTTTGTATACAAAAAAATTCTGTCTAGTTGGTGCGCTAACATCAATGAAATCTGACTAGTGACTGTATATTTAATGCAGCTGTTGTCCCCAGTTGTCTGTAGATTTCTAAATGCAGTCCTTACCCACTTATATCGACATCACTTATGTTGACAAGCTGCCTATTTTAACAAAAAAGCAAAGTCACAATCCCTTGGTCTAATATTATAACCAAAATTGTCATGCTTTTGTTGACATAAAGATAAAAAATAAATATATATGTCAACAGAAGCCCTTGGTCCCAGCCTGAATAAATCCTTTGTTTTCTAAGTTGATCTTGCTGCCAGGCTTTAATTTTCCACCTAATCATTATGTTGTCCAACTGCCAGTTCCGACCCACCTGGCTTTAATTTTCCTGCCTAATCATTTATGTCAGTTCCGACCTGAACATTGTTCAACAATTAGTTGACCTTGCTGCCTGGCTTTAACTTTCCCACCTAATCATGATGTCGACCAACTGCCAGTTTCAACCCAAACATTGTTCAACAATTAGTTAATCTTGCCGACAGGCTTAATTTTCCTGCCTCATCATTTATGTCAGCTAGTGACCAGTTCTGACCTGGACATTGTTCATCAATTAGTTGATCTTGCCATCAGGCTTTAATGTTTTGGTAAGATAAAAAAACAACTGTTACAACAGGCTTTTGTTTGGTCCTATAAAGCTGGCCTCTTGCGGTGACTTAAAAATCAATGAAATCTGATCGATTCTTGCATTTTCCAAAGTGATCAATGATTAAAACAAGCTTATTGTGTTGTGAAAGTTTCATTTTTTAACTTTATTTAAATTTATGATGGATACCAATGGCAGTGTAAAACGCAGATTAAATTTAGTCTCTGGAAAATAAATATCTGGCTGTTAAGGAAGTTGAGGGCAGAGTAGATAAACTGTTCTCCAACAATTTGTTGGGCATAGCATCTCTGTGAAAATTTTTCACTTACACATAACACCCTGTCAAGATGGATGAAAGCTGCCGAGTCTATAAGTTAAGACTACGTTGAAGGTAACTGCGCTCCCTAAAGGAAGAAGCAGAAGACTGCTAAATTTAAAGTTGAGGAAGAAGGCGCAGCAAACTGGTTCAAGGAAACCCACATAGCACATTATCCATAGATTGTGATATGATCATCGAAAAAGCGAAAGAATTTGCAAAAAAACTTAGTGTGGAGAACACAGGCCTGCAGGAGCACAGGAATGCCAGAGGTGCCTCATCTGATACACGTTACGAAGCTGTTTATCATCTCTTGCTCACCATCCAGCGATTTAATGCCGGTACCTTTATCTCTATCTGCTTGTAATAAATAACGCTATTACTGGTACAGTCGTAAATGCCACGTAGTAATATTTTTTGAGTAAACAGCGACAAAATAGCAACTGCTGTAAAAGTATGTGTATTTACTGGTTTCTGCTAATTTCCAGCTGGAATGCACGCATGCCAGTATAGGGATGTTAATATCGTATTTTTTCCCTTCAAAACTGATTGTTGTTTGTAGAAATCCGATTTTAAACTGATTATCAGTTTTTGACCTACATAGAAATTACAAGAAATATATTCTTATAATGCAAGTTTGTGTTTGCCTCATGTGAATAAAAGATATTCATTACATATCATAAGGTACAGACATGCAAACAGCGCAACACAGTGTCAACTTTGAATTGTTTATTTTTTAGTTAAAGATTTGAATAAACCTCATTTATATGCTAGACTGCTTTTCATAATTTTTTACTTAAAAATGATATTCATATGGCATGGACTAAGAGGTAATGAATCTACTTCTCTTAACTAATAATCTATGCATTTGGATTGACAAGGCATATATGTCCAGGACGAGCCACCAAATGACCAATAAAGCAATTATCTGCAACTGAAAAGTTTTGCAACCTAGACAAAATTCCAGTAAGAACTCAATAAAGTTAAGTTCCGATCTATTGTGTCAAAACAAGTGAAAGCAGATGTCTCGCAAATGAGCAATTTTAATACTTCCTGCTTGTTGCATTTAGCAACTGGTTGTTCACACTAGTGCACTTACACAGCAAAAAGAGGATGATAACAGGTGGTCATTCAAACCTGACTTTAAAGGACTGTAAATAGATGAAGCTTTCAAAACAAAAATATTGATATACCGGTACATGTAATTAAATACTTCAAAAGTTAGTATATGGCAAATTCACTATGTCATACATGCCAACCCCTGACGAGGAAATGGCGTAATCCAAGTGGTCAAAAAGCGGAATCCAGGCAGAATAAGCGTAATCCACATATAACATGCTAAAATTTCAATAAACAACGATTATTTTCCCTTTTCATCCTTTACTGTTTCAAATTTTCATATGTAGCACTTTTAGCTTTACACACGTCGACTAGAAACCTTCTTAAGACGTTTAGCGCTAAATTTTAAAATTCTTTCGACACGGCCGGAAATAGATGTCACGTGATGCTGTACTCTATTTCTTAATATTTAGAGGATTCTGTTATATTTTGTTTCGGGGTTTTCGGTTGCCTTTTTCTAATTTATCTGGGAAACTTTTGAAAGGGATAATTTTGCTCACATAAATGCATGGAGTTAAATAAAATATACTTTTTAAGCGCTAAAATATACTTAGACTGGTTCTGCAAGAAATATGAATTAGAATATGGAATCTGCGAGTAAAGGTTAAATTTGGAAAACCAGTCTGCTATCTCCTCACTACGCATGCTGATTCTATAAATAGAATCGAGGTCAACAGTAGAACCAGGTTAGCTATAAATAGAACATGATACTGTTATGAAAGTTCACGGTCTAGCATACTCTTACATTGAAGTTACGTAAAAGCCGTCTTTTCTAAAATACGGTCTGTGGGATTAATGGAATTTTAATAATAACGAGAAAACAAATAATTGATTTTTTTGGGGAGGTGGATATACCGAAAAAGCGTAATCCATATACGTTTAAGCGTAACGCGTAATTTAGTGACAAAAAGCGTAATGATTACGCCAAAAGCGTAATGGTTGGCATGTATGCTATGTACTACTGGAGAAAATACAAGATTATATACCAGTGGTTCACAAAGATAGACTTGGTCACCTTGGGCTTGTATGCATGGTTCAAGTTTCAAAGGTGGGTTGATATTCTCTCCACTTTCATAGTACTTTTTGAGCTGCAATAGAACATTAATACAATTTATTACATTTCAAAAATATCAAGTCATTTGATGGGGCTGATTCCACTGACCATAAGTATAGGTAATTGACTGAGTACTGAAAAATATGGTCCTGAGTGCATGTGGCAAACTTTATAACAAGCATATTAATCATTTTGTTGTATTAAAGAAATAATACAACTGAAACAATAAATTAATTTGTCTTGTTTCATATTTTACATGATGTTCAATCTATGAATGAAAACTGAGCATGGTGCATTAATATACATTAATACTTTGTTGAAAAACAACAAAATATTGATACAAGAAAAAAATATTTATGTGCCAAAACATAAGACTCAATACATCAATGGAAAATGAAGGTAGACTTAAGAAAAGATGTGACAAAAACAATTTCTTAAATAAAGTCTTTGGTGGCGACTAGGACATAGCCAATGGAGGTTGGGTGAGGTAGATTTGGGATAGTAGAATGTTTCAAGATTGAAACTATACATTCTGCTCATTTACAGCTAGCTTTGAGTTTTATGCTGTGATTGATGAAATATTTTTATGTACTGTAAGCTGCATGATTTTATTTGGTGACACTATATCCTTCACAAGTATGGTTATGGTTGTTTTCCAGATGGAATGATTGGTGAATCTATTCTTAAGTCCCACATTTTCAACAGCAACTTTCATCAACGTTGACGATTTTCATTGAAATTGTATATGTCACCTGGATTTATGTGTGGATCTCTTGCCCTCCACCATTACTTCTTCCTCAAACAGAAGCAATATGTTGGAAACATACAAAAATTGTATGCAGTCACTGTTCATTGCTATTTTCATTTTGATAAATTTCTATTTCAAATTCATTTCCAATAGTATGGACAAGTTGGTTAACAATTATGCACCATTTGCAGTTAGAACTTGAAAGAAAAGAAGAAGGCTTTTAGAGAAAACTGCATGTGCTACTATTCATTCAAGAGAATCAGATACAGTCTTCACTACTTTAAGGATAGTCATTATGATTGCTATGGTGAACTCTGACAATTTTCATTCAGCACCAGCAACGTATTGTTAAGGTGTTCTAGTGAAAATCCGAGTTCATGAAACCTATTGTCCTGGTGAAGTCAATTCAAAGATTTTGGAAATTAGATAGACTGGCATTATTTTAAATAAAATAAGCTACATATTGCAAGAAACCTTTTTTTGCCATTAACTAATTATCATAAGAAGTCTTTCACTGAGAAATTCATTGCTAATATGGCCAACATAGATTCAATAATAGTCCATATGGGCCTGACAATACTCATAAAACTTCTAAAACTTGACACTTGACCATTTTACTGATCAGGCTTACTAAGTTACTACAAGAGAAAAACATGTGCAAACTATCATGTTAAATTTACTTATTTTACTTATGGGATTACATTTTTTCAAGGGGCATAGCAAATAAATTCATCTAGAATATTTAAAAGTGAAGTTGACAGACTCAGCTTTAATTTGTGAAAGACATAGTCAAATTTCTTTGGAACAAACTGAATTATTATAAATTACAGGTTTATTTGGGAGGTGGGGATGTGTTTTTTTTTTTGGAAGTGGTTCAGAACAAAAGCATACTTAGGTATTTTATATCTTACAAGCCAGAAATACAAAAAACAAAACATCAAAACAATCTGAGAATTTTAGAATTATATATGAAATGCCAAGGAAATATGACAATTTTATGCAGCACTTTAACATACCAATTCTTAGAACTAACAAATTCTATTTCACAAAAAATATCAAACATCAAACTTGCTTCAAAGTATTGTAGAAATGTGGCAAAGTTTTAAGAACCAATTATCTGCATGTACATTAATAAACTTTTATAGACATGACTTTATATATGTTCTTACTGACGTGAAATCAACATTAGAATATATCAAAAATACTTGCAAAGCACATGTCCTATGCTAGCCTGCAAATGGACATTTAAATATTTTAATTTTATAATATTTCTTCTGTTATAAATACAAAATTATTCATTGTAATCCTTAATATGTATCATTTGGCTTATTTTAAAAATGTTCTACTGAAATGTATGCACACTGCATGTTGAACGTTATTTATTTATTGCTTTAAACAATTTTTGCAAGAACTCTAGCCTCACACTGATCAAAATCATGGGTTACTTCTGCTGCATTACTCAGATTTAGAGGGAAAGAAAGCTGGTATTTTAAAAACAACAACAAATAAATTAAATTAGAGGTTTATTTTAAACTGGGTTGAATTTCATTGCTATGCACAGGTCTTGCCCATAATATAATTAATTGGGCAACTTGATGACTTGATGTATATCTGTCAAGTTCACTAAAAACTGGAAATAAAAAAACATACCACCTCTAGAGTGGCAACTGGTTTACATGCATGGTCATTTCATTGATATAGTTACATGGATCTCACCCATCACAAAACTCGTGTCAAATCTTGATCATATAAAACAATATTTATTCAAAGTTTTACCAAAATCTGATCAGAAATATGGATCTCCAAGTAGTGGCAAACTCTACCCAATCACAGAACAGACAAAATTGCACCAAAAATTATTCAATATATTTCCAAAAGATAGACCAATTTTCAGTTAGGCATGATAATGGAATATCATTATTTTCTACTAGGAAAAGTTGAAGAAACATTCAATTTTATGATAAAGAGCAGCAATGACAACATTATACTAAATTGAAGCTGTGTAAGTACACGTTCACTATAATGATCTCCAGCCGCCAAGTTCTAACTTCCAAACCCTATGGAGGTCAATGGTTCCTTGCTGGATATCTAAAGGTAAGATAACACTCTCTTAAAAAACTTCAATGCAACAGTGGCAATCATTTCTATCACCATGTCAAACATTTATCAATCATGCTTTATTTTGAGCTTAATATGTTCCTTTTAATACTTCTCTTCTGATTGTTTGAAATTTATGATTGTTGCTTTCACTATCAACTTGTTTTCATATGTTGGAGAACATTTCTAAAATATGTTATAATGTTAAACTCAATGCTTAATCATGCATGCGTTTTGCATGAAAAAAATGGCTCGAGGACCTGATAAAGTTAGCTTGGCTCGATATCAGAATTTGACGTCAGCGATTCTATTTGTCTATTTTTAGCTGTTATTTCCTCCACAATTTAAGTGTCATTTTATCAGACTTAAAATAAAATAAAAAAGTTAGCAGGTCTGCAGTCTGATTGGTATGCATATATTGCTCAGTATTGAATTCATCCAAGAGCTTGACATTGCAAGTTATTATTTGGCCAAAATCAGATCAGGAATATGGAATTCAGAATGGTAACAAGCAATATCGCCTCTATAATATGTCTCGCTCATTACTGAACCTGTCCAAGATCACAATGATATAAGCATATGTTCCAAGTTTGATACAAATCATGTCAGAAATATGGACTCGTGAATGGAAACAAGCTCAACCAATCAGATGCAGAATCACATCATTCATATGCAAATATCTTTCCTTGTAATCAAACTTACCCAAGATCCCAATGATAAAAGTAAATATTTCAAGTTTTATCAACATAGGACGAAAATTATGGGATATAAAGCATAAACAATCAGATATTGATGGATGGAAAACATACACTATTTTCACTTAGAAGTCTCTTAGTGATAACAACAATGTCTATGTGCTCATCCATTCAGAAGGTACTGCAACAAAAAGATACTGTGAGGAACATTTTCATTTAACAGACCTGCCAATCCAAACAATACTTTCTCAGTAAGGAAGTTTGAGTTTTTCTCCTAAAGTTAGACCAATTTTCATTCAGATTTAACAAAATATCATATGCTGCTATTGTCAAGTTGGAAATCATGCATTTAAAAAGTTCAGAAGTGAGATTCAAGACTGATGGAGTGATGGTAAACATTGTGTTCATCTAAAACGTTTGTGAAATTTACTTGAACTGGAATTACCTCCAGTACAGTTTTACAAATACTGTTCTAAACCCTATGGAGTTCAGTGGTTTGTTACTGTGTCTCAACCTGACATAATTTTTTTTAAAAAAATCAGTTTTTATGTGGGCAGTGAGATGGCAATTATCGTTCCTGTCAGAAGATGCAAATTAACACATGATGTTCAACAAATGTAAAAGTTGCCCTTCCTGCTTTTTACCAAAAGTCTGAATATTCCCTATTACATGTATTCTTCTGTGCTATTAAAAAACATTTTAAGAGGTTTATGGTCCCTTTTATCCTAAACATGTACTGCTTGTTAGACGCCTTTTAAAAATACAAAACAAACAAAGACTCACCATGCAGACACTTGTTATCAAAAATATATATAGTTTAATGCATCTGAGGTACTCCTGTAAAGTAAGTCTGGTTTTCTGATTAACTTCACAAAATCTAATATTGATCCTGGATCCAAATCAAACACGGACAAGAGAGTATCCAGATTTTTCAAATCCATATTTTATGGGTCATTTCTGTAAGATTTATGGCAAAACTGTAAGGGTTGGCAGGTCTGATTTAGGACCTACAAGACCATTGGGTGATTGTTAATAAAGATTCAAGGCAATCAGTCTGGCAGTTTGAAGAAGTTTTTTTATGGTAATACCAGATGATAGGCCATCTAATCTCCTTAGGTCTTCAACCAGTAGCACCAAAAACTTTCAATAGGTAAAGAAAACAAGTTGGAAAACCTTCAATCAATAAGATACTTTAACTTTCCCCGTCATTTCCTTCATGTACATGAATGTCATAAGTGTTTTTTTTATGTGCATTACACTTTTCATGTTATGCATAATGTGGATGAAGAAGCTGCAAGAGTCAGACAACTAGTCATATTAAAACTACTTTAATATAAAAAAATTGAGAAATCAGGTAAGCTTACATGCAAGAAAATCTCACCTATCAATTTCCCAATGCACAGTTGCAAGATATCATAAGCTGGCAAAAGGCAATCCATTGTAAAATTCAGCCATTCACTTGGCCAAGAGCACCACAGTGTAAAAGTCACTCATTCATTTGGCCAACAGCACTCTATTGTAAATGTCACTCATTCACTTCGCAAACGGCAATCAACTGTAACAGTAAGCTGATCATGTGCAAAGGGTAATCTATTGCAACATGAAGTCAGTCACTTTGGTCATACTCAGAATTCATTTATGTTTGTGGGTTTTAATTTTCTTGGTTTTGCCAAAAAGTCAGTATAACCAGTACTCAAACTTTATGTACTGGTGATAAGATCCCAGTGGCTTAATTCCTCTTGAATGACTATTTTTGGGTTAGTTTATTGTAACCATACAAGTCAAAGTACTTTCTTTTCAAAGTCTTTTTATGAACAACCTGAAAATGCCAATACTAATGACTGAATTATTATATAATTCAGCAATAGTGCAGAATGGCTTCATATCAAAGTTCAATTTCAGCATATCAGTGGAAATGCTGAAGCTAGCTTAACACTGACCTGTGCTAGAAGAATCTCCAAAATTGCTGTCTGTAACTGTGTGTTTCTGCACAAGACATCAAAAAGACCCTGAAATGTAGGAAAGATTTATCTAGGATTGCATCTGCACAAGACATCAAAAAGACCCTGAAATATAAGATTTATCTAGGATTGCATCTGCACAAGAGATCAAAAAGACCCTGAAATATAATAATTATCAAGGATTGCATCTGCACAAGACATCAAAAAGACCCTGAAATATAAGAATTATCAAGGATTGCATCTGCACAAGACATCAAAAAGACCCTGAAATGTAGGAAAGATTTATCTAACATTGGATCTGCACAATACAGACTTTGCAGCGTAACAACAAAAGACAAAATACGAGCAAAACAAGAAACGAATATGTTAGAAGATGGCTCAAATGTATGTATGTATGTATGTATGTATGTATGTATGTATGTATGTATGTATGTATGTATGTATGTATGTATGTATGTATGTATGTATGTATGTATGCATACAAACATATTATTTGCTATATAGTCCCAATTAACAGTAAAACTCCAAAAGGTTAAAGAACAAATTGCAACAACCCCAAATTATACAGGGAGATAAACACCTCCAAAAAAGCACAAATGTAGTTCTACAAGACAAATAGTAATTATGTTAAAATTCATTAAAAGGTAAATACTAAAAGTTTGAACAAAATAATATACTAAAACTACAGGGTACAAATTTGCTATATAAAATGGAGATTTAAAAAAACAAGTTAAAGATTTTCATTTTCCCTCATGTAAGTTTCTTAACTGAGTTCACATCAAAAGCATCTGTCCCACAGGGTGGAAATTGACATACCTGACCAGAATGTGCTCTACTGGAAACATATTAACTGTAGTTAAGGTTCACCGGTAAGCCTTACTTAGGTAAATGTGTTCTGTACATAAGCAGCACAATATCTCATCATCTTCGAAAATTGTTCTGGATGAGGTGAGCTACTCTCTCCAATGATAGGTTTGATATTCCAATGCTTAGCATCCGAGTTTTTTCAAAGTATGGTGAACATATTTTTGATATTTGAAATTACACTATCAAGTCTTCTGACATAGGCAGCTGTAATCATGTCCCTAACTATTTATGTACAGGGACAAATAGACAAAATGAGTGGCTCTGATTTTATTTAATCTACTCAAAAGAATAAGAGAATTCATAGAAGAGTTTATGTAATAAGAAAGACTAAATATAATGTATTTTTTATAAAAAAAATAACTAGTGTGGTAATCTGGTAAAGGAAATTTTGCAGTATTGGTGAACTGACTTTTGTTATTTCTAAATGAAGACAAATTTGTTGGTTAGAAAATGGAACAAAAACTAGTTTATATTTGTAAAATGTTGGTAATGGGGCCTAAATACAACATCATAAGGTGGGATTAGATTGGCTAGAGGATAGTTTCGTAGTATGTGTATTCTGAAGAGCTAATTCCATTTGTGTGTTATAAAGTCATTATTTCATTGCCTAAATATCTAGGTTTTCTATCTGGGAAGTTTTAAATGCTCCCAGTCAAATTCCTGTCTGTATTTTGAATCAAGCATCTGCAAGTGAGATTTGCAAGCTGATCCAACAAGTTTTAGCCATAGTCAAGTTTAGATTCTTCTAAATACCTTCCAAACTAATTCCAAATCTGTGTCTGCCATGACTGATTAAAAACTGTCCTTATTTATATTTGTCTCTGAGATATCTAATATGCAGAAGTGCATTTTGGTCAAGTTTTGTGAGTGATTGTTATAAATTTTTATATCATTGGAAAAAGCACACACAGTTTAAGATTTCAAACATATATATTAACTTCTGTTCTTGTGACCATTTCTAAACTATTTAAGCAAACCTGTAACTGACATTCAGCCCTTTCACTCTAGCAGGTTATGAAGTCACTGATGTTCAATGAGGTTATGTGAACAGCAAAATATGAGAAAAGAAGAAAATGGTTGGGGTCAAGGAACAGTTATGTTTTTTAATAAGAATTTTGGCATGGAATAACTGCCATCCTCAGAAGGAGCTTCAATTTCTGAACTTTATGGAAATGTTTTTTGTTGAGATGTCTTCTGAACAAAATGCAAGACTGGATTTTACCACTTGAAGACTACAGGTTCATCAGTGTATTATGTAACTGGTCTTTGTCCTATCAAATCAGATAGCTTGGCTTTCTACCTAAAATCTGACATATAAACTGGGTTTTGATAATAGATATCTTTCACAAAATGTACAAGATAAAAAAATCTTTAGCAAAAACCCAATATATATGTCACATTATGTATTAGATCATGTGCAATGCACCAAAGTTGAACTAAAAGTGATTAGTTTTGATGGACTAGTAGTTTCATTTGGACCAAGATATGAAAAATTAAGCAAAACTCTTGCAATCTCACTCTCTATAACCAGAATGGGCAAGTTTCTCCTGGGTGTTTGCTGGATAAGTGATTTTTAAAGCCACACCTATGATGTAAATAAGCTAATAAAACCAGTTCGCAGGCCACAGGCTGTAGTTTGACACCTATGATCTAGCAGAAATACTTGTTTATCATTTGTTAAATGATTTCGCAAATACAGATGGTTCGTTCTATGGAATGATATTTTCTCTACATTTATATTGATAACTTGAGAAAGTAACATTCTACACTAAGCAAGGAACAGCTTACCTGGTATAGCAGTAACCGGATATCGGCCTGTTGGGTTAGGCACCTTCTTAAATTACCAAGGATTTCGAGACAAAGTGCTTCATTACTGGATGGATTATAACGAGCATGAATGTCCACCTGGACCTGAAATTTAAAATGTGTTACTTCTAATATATAAGATAATATTACTCCCAGTTTAAATAATAATAATAATAATGAGGACTTTGTATTGTGCCTAATCTCTAGAAGCTCTAAGTGTTTTACAACATTAGGAAACACCTATAACATAAAAAACAAAAACAAAAATATGATTACCAAAAAAAAAAAAAAAAAAAAAAAAAAAACTAACATAAAATTAGAAAACATAAAAACATGCTGAACATATTTAAGGTAGGAAACATTATTAGGTCTTTAAGTTTGTTCTTGCAGTCGAAATAGGTGAGTTTTAAGAGCACTCTCAAATGGGATCACTGAGTCCTTGTATCTAAGTTCAGTGGACAATTCATTCCACGTTGCTGGGCCCTGGTATGCAAAACAGTGACTTCATTTTCATAGTGGGAATAATGTGACTAGAACCACAATCCACATACTATTAGTGGGGCCTTAGAGAGGAATAGCAGAGGGGAATCTGTCATTTGCAATAGGCAATGATGACATCTTTAAAATTAGTTTATCCCAACCTCCAACTACATTTTAATATCAGTAATATGGTTTTAAACAAAAAGTACACTCTTACTGTAGGAATATCCACAACTGCAAGATGGTATCTGCTTGGGCCACTGTGTACTGTGACTATGCGCCAAAGACAACAAATACCTTTGCCCTGATGTGTCAAAGAATAAAGGCTGAAGAAGGTTGTGTGTGACAGTCCAAATGTGGCCGTCATAACATCCTCCAATGACAGATGAGTTAGAGTGGTCCAAGAAGTTGCAATGGCTCAAACCTCAATAGACCTTTAAAGAGAAGGAAAGGACACTTCTTTCCCCCTTCTTCTCCTTTTAGAAGTGGACAAAAACTAGAAGGCCTTAATTTGGCACAAGGATCAATCTTGCTTATCATCAACATAGATATTACCCGAGACTAGTGATGTCTGCAGGAGCTATCAACCTACTCTTATTTTTGCTAAGAAACTTGGTTGGCGAAGGAGCAAGACATGTAATTGCCACTTAACTCTAGACTTGTAACTTGATCTACAGACAAGGTATGAAGCTTACTACTTTATCTCATGGTTGCTAAGAAAATAGTGTTGAGGGTAAGGTTCACATAAGAAAGTTTTACCCATAGGTTCATAAGGGGAATTTGTTAAAGAACACAATATGCCAAAGGGATTTCATCCAACATTAGAAAGCAAGACATCAGTCTAGTCTCTACAGCTTGAAATACCTGACAAAGTCGGTAATATGAGAGTCTGAACTAACAGCCAGACCATTTGAGTTGTGGTAGATAGGGCTGACTTATAGCCCTTAAGAGATAAAAAAAAGTTACTGTGCTCAGAGACAGACAGCTAGGATTAATGTGGGCTATTGTTAGTCCCTGTGCTGCAACAGAAGGTCACTCCTCTGAGGCAATGTCCTGGGTAGGTCTACAGCAAGTTGAAAAGATTATTGACGCATGTTTGTTGCGGCTACAGATGGGTTATCAAAATGAGCTAAGCAGTGGACATCTGGACCATTGAAACACTTGATGCAGGATGGCAGTTAAGTCTTTAAAAAAAACCCACAAAAATAACAACCTGATGATGGCAATCTGTACACTATTCAAAATTCCACATATAAAATGATATGTCAAAGAGCTTACAGAACCTTTTGATGGATAGTTTATGACTTTCAAAATACAATGTACATCCTTCATGCAGCCTTACCAATGACTTTATAAAATGTTAATGCTGACAACTATATTTGTCTAGTAAGACAGACATAATAAATACCTAATTACTGTTTTATTTGTAGGATCAAACTTTATATTTCTCATTCTTTGATTTTTGGACATATATCCTCTTTAAACATTTATTACAGACAACAGGGAAAATCATCTATGCCCTACTGCTCAGTGTGGTAACGTGCAAGTTTGGAGTTTAGAACAATCTGCAAAATATTTTTTTTTAAAACTGCTCCAGTGGCCTAGTGTTATGGAGTCCACCTCAGATGTGGGATGTCACGGGCTTGAACCCTGGCTGAACCATGTCAAAGACTTACAAAAATGGTACAACAGCTGCCTCAATTGGCACTCAGCATTAAGAGGTTAGTGTTAGAACTGATCAGCCCGGTGTCAGGATAATGTGACTGGGTGGGACATCATTTTACAGGTCTTCATCATGATGTCCCAGTGCTAGACATCACTATAAACTGCCACACTACACACATCGTAGCAATATGCCTAAAAAATTGTTAAAACTACATTAAAAATCCAAATCACACCCATCTATTTTTGATCTTCATAATATGTGCCTTATATCTTGACCATGAGTACTCAACTTTTTGTCAGAAAGAAAAATACACATATAAATTTTCATTAGTTGATGTCCATCCATGTCCATAGCTGCCAATCCTCCAGGCATGCAATTAGTGAAAATAGGGATACAAATTAGTGAATTCTGACATGAATTTGTGAAGTGATCCTTGAGTCCAGGAATATTTGTCAGAACAAATGTTAAGCATGGTCTCCAGCTGATAATGGTAGATTATGTTCAAAAAGAAAACTCACAAACAATGCTGCAGCATTGCTGCCTAGCAGTTCCTCAGTCAATGGCTAAATATTCCAAAGATGAAATCTGCAAGTTCTTTATTTTCCCAACCTTTTTTGTGCTTTGTGCTACCAATGTACATCCTTACGTCATCTCTGCCACAATGCCCAATACTAACATTTGTTAAGAGTATGATGTATATCAGTGTTTGATGGCTGAATGCCACAATGCCCAATACTAACATTTGTTAAGAGTATGATGTATATCAGTGTTTGATGGCTGAATGCATGGCAAATGTTTGGTATATTTCAAACTAAACTTCACTTTTTGTGCAATATATTTATTTTTCCTAGTCTGAGTTTCCTCTAAACCTTGCCACCCCATTTTTGATATTTGGACATTTATGTTGGGGTGTAGGGTCAGAGTCCATACCCTATCAAGAATTTGTTATTCGCCGACACCATATGGTGTCTGCATGGGCTAGCCGCTTAGTAGCCAGCCCAGCTAATCTGATATACCTGGATGAAATCAATAGGAATATAATTTATTTTCACCGAAATTGCAATAATAGCATTTGTTATGTCTTAAATCAGCTGATAGACAAGATGAATGTACGTTAATGCTGAAATCTGACTGGGATCTGGCCATTTGCATTCTTAGTCACGTGCCTACACAACTCTTGCAACATACATGCCATTGACATCAGAGGTCATAGTCATGTGATATCAACAATACACAATTTAAAGTGTTGCTGCAGAAAAACAAATTGAACATATAAATGAAAGTCATGTAATTTTAATAGAAAAATGAAAAAAATATAACTTCTCAAAATATTGATTGTGAAAACAATGACCGACAATCTGTAAATGTTGCAGCAATTTGAAGATAAAAAATAGATTCACTATAGAGAGAGCACATGTCAATGTAGTAGTCACGTGACACCAACATAGCCATCACTGACATGTGTTTGGTACTTTCTCCAACCTGCAGCGATACTGAGAGGTGTCTGGTCATTGTTCTGAGAATAAATATCTTGAGAACTAAGTGTACATTACATTTATTTACAAACATAAAGTGACTACTATATAATATGTCCAAATTCTATGTACAACAACTTTGAAAATGTGTTTATTGTCGATATCACGTGACTATATGACCTCTGATGTCATTGACATGTAGGTTACAAGATTTGTATAGTCATGTGACTCGTATTGAAAATGACCAGATCCAGGTAAAATTTCTCCTTTGAATACGTTCCCCAATCACATTACTTTAGGGGATATTAGCCTGCTACCTCGCGAATCCAGCCCTACCAAAAGACGAAAATTCGTCTTTCCTGTCTATGTCATATAGACAAAGGGCAATAACTCTTGCCCATTACCTCCCCTTGCCGCCCGTTAGGTGTCGCTTCTTTAGTTTTTTAGCTTCGCTTACGCGAAAACACGTACTATTAGACCTCCAATGAATCCAAGCCATCTTAGTGTAAATTCTGACCATCCGAAGTTAAATTTGGAATTACTGTGTTGGATAATCATTCCTCTACAGGTCGTATACATTATTTTACAATATTTTCCAATTTGAGTGACTTTGTCACCTTTTCTAGACTTCGGACCAGGTTGCAACGTGGTCAAAGCATGTAATACATGTAGCACTCAATAATTTCGCTTATTCCGTATGTAACGTTTACGATATTAGCGACTAATAACGTGCTGCATTGATAATGTGTGCTGTATTTATCTTCTTTGACGTTTCAGTAGACTTCAAAAAAGTCTTTGAACGACCAATTGCGACTATTTAATGGCGGACTTCGTGTTGTAGTCACGAATTCACGCGACACTTAATCATTTCGCTTCCTCCGTTAGTTACGGTTATGGAATAGCGACTTAATAGCGTACTGAATTGTTAATTTGTGCTTTGTTTATCTTCTTTCCGTTTCAGTAGACTTCGTCTCTGAACGACCAGTTGCGACTATTTAATGGCGGAATTTCGTGTTGTAGTCACGAATTCACACGACACTTAATCATTTCGCTTCCTCCGTTAGTTACGGTTATGGAATAGCGACTTAATAGCGTACTGATTATTAATTTGTGCTTTGTTTATCATCTTTTCGTTTCAGTAGACTTCGTCTTGAACGACCTATTGCAACATGCTCACGGTGATAACTAGTGTGGTCATTAAGAGTTAACATGGCACGGAATAATTTGACTACTCCGTTAATAACGGTTATAGTATTATCGAATTAATAATATGCTGAATTTTTTAATCTGTGCTTTGTTCTCTTCTTTTGTCGTTTCAGTAGCAAAGTCGACAACGAAGGCATGAATGGCAAAATGGGTGTTGGCAATGTGGAAATGGAGGAAATTATGTTGACATGGTTTAGGCTGCCCAGTGGATGTAAATTTCACCGCAGGTCCGTGCATGGCTTTCGGGCCTGTAAGTCCGGACGCATGGAGTCTAGGCTGGATCAATTGGATCCATTTTATTATGCACTTTCGCCGGCCGTCCAGCCGACACCGTCAGTTCAGCCGGCACTTCAGCAGGCACCAACCGGCACTAGCCATACATCCGGCACCGTCCGTTCAGCCCAAATGGCACCGGACGGCCAGCCGACCTTCCAGCTGGCATCAACAGGCACCGGCCGTTCATCCCAAATGGCACCGGCCGGCCAGCCGACCTTCCAGCCTGCATCAACAGGCACCGGCCGTCCACCCGGCAACGACCGTTCAGCCCAAATGGCACCGGTCGTCCAGCCGACATCAACCGGCACCGGCTGTCCATCCGACAACGACCGTTCAGCCCAAATGGCACCGGTCGTCCAGCCGACCTTCCAGCCTGCATCAACAGGCACCGGCCGTCCACCCGGCAACGACCGTTCAGACCAAATGGTACCGGTCGTCCAGTCGACCTTCCAGCCGGCATCAACCGGCACCGGCCGTCCATCCGGCAACGACCGTTCAGCCCAAATGGCACAGGTCGTCCAGCCGACATCAACCTATGCAGGCCGTCCATCCGGCAACGACCGTTCAGCCCAAATGGCACCGGTCGTCCAGCCGACCTTCCAGCCGGCATCAACCTGCACCGGCCGTCCAGCCCAAATGGTACCGGTCGTGCAACCGACCTTCCAGCCGGCATCAACCTGCACCGGCCGTCCATCCGGCAACGACCGTTCAGCCCAAATGGCACCGGTCTTCCAGCCGACATCAACCTGCACCGGCTGTAAATTTGATTTACGGAGATTATAGTGATGTACCCGTCAGTCAATCTGTACTACTGGTTACATATCACTACCATGAGAGAGATGTTATAGATGTATCTCCGTCCAATCAGACCATTCGAGAGGCAGGTGCCGGTCATAGCCGGACCTTCGCCGACATTCCGGCCGACCATATACCAGACAAATCAGTCGGTATCGCCGGTGTACACCTCCCGTCACGTCAAATACGTGTCGGTGTGATTTTAAAACAAGGGAGAATTAGTGACATTATCAGAGATGACGGAATTGAGTTATCTATGCCACTTGGTATGCGCTACCCAGATATGGCAGCTTTACCAGAACAGGACTTTCAGGCCGACCATTCGTCAGTTCAATCAGCTGTTAGTGCCGGCCGTCCATATGTTCACGGCTTCTCCACAAGGGAGATTTAGTGAAAGTGTCAATTATGACAGAATTGCGTCATCTAGGTCACCTGGTATGCTGTACAGATATGCAAGCTATACCAGAACCAACATTCCCTCTGAGCGAATGGTAGATGGGTGCACAGTGCTGGCCGCACTACATAAGCATTATGTAATTATTATTACCTTCTAGCCGGCACCAACCGGCACCGGGCGTCCATCCGGCAATGACCGTTCAGCCATATGGCACCGGTCATCGATCCGGCAATGACCGTTCAACCCAAATGGCACCGGTTGTCCAGCCAAGCTTCCAGCCGACACTTGCCGGCACTGACAGTCCATCCGGCTCCGGCCGGCCAGCCCAACAGGCACCGGTCGTCCAACCGTATGGAGATTTTAGTCATATACCAGTCCGTCCGACTGTACCGCTGTACCAGCACGGGGACTTTTATCATACCGCAATCCGCACAAATCGGATAATGAAGATTCTAGTGATGTTTCCGTCTGTCAATCCATACTACCGGTTACATATCACTACCATGACTCTGATGTTGGCGATGAATCTCTCGATCCAACCCGACCATTCGAGCGGTCGGTGCCGGTCATAGCCGGCCCGTCGCAGGCGTTCAGGCCAAACATATACCAATCAATTCATTCGGCATTGCCGGCCGTCCATAGGCTATCAACTCATCCACAAGGGAGAGTGAATGCCTTTTTTAGAGATGACGGAATCGAGTCATCTATGCCACCTGGTATGCATTACCCCGATATGGATGCTTTACCAGAGCAAGATTATGCACATAGTGAGTGCGATGAATCACAGGCAAATCAGCTGTATGCAGATCCAACTATGGAATGGACTGAGTTCAGCTTCAAAGCCGCAGTGGAGGAAATTTTTAGGGTGTTAAGGCCCCTTCAGAATGCCCTCCACCTCCTGCTGCAATTACCGACTATAGGGTTAGTGCGTCGGTCGATCTGGATGAAGGGGAAGAGATTCTATCCTTCCGCCTCCTTCCCCAGTCGACAAAATTAAGGAAATTAATGACCGTCTGTCGACACGTATAGGGGATCCAGGAAATGCTAAGGCGTTCTTTTCTGAAAGCCAAGTACCAGCGTCGTTTTCAGGTCGATGGTACAAAACTCACTCCGATGCGTTCAATACTGAGGTCCTGGCTCGGGATAAAATAGGGCAGCAGTCCATATGTCTGCGGCATTGTCTTATAAAGTGGACAAAACTGTGTTCAATGCCACGTCCAAGCTGGTTCGAATGTAGTCGCTACGTCTTCACTGTTAGACCTAGCCTCCCTAGCCATTTTCAGGATCGCTGAAAAATCTGGCAATGAACATGCTTGGGATTCGACGGCCCGGTTAGCTAGGGTTCTTAACAGGGCAGCTCACCATTCCATGGCCAATGCGCTGACTGCTTCTGCCAACCTAGACCTGATACGTCGTGACGCATGTCTGAAGGGCAGGTCGCTTAAACCCCATCATAAGCTGGCTAGATATGACCGACGCACATTTCACGTCCCTATCCCACGAGTAGCGGACATTCTCCGTTGTGCTTGTCGGGACTAGGCTTATCAATTCCATGTCATACCTTTTGGCCTAAATTTAAGCACTTGGGCTAGTACCAAGATTATGGGTTACGTCGTCACCCTGTTCCGCTCGACTTCATCTATTGCGTCGGCAGTATATTTGGATGACATCCTCCAGAAACATCTATCAAGTTCTATTCTGCTCAAAGGCAGAAACGATCTTATATCACTTTACGTCATATAGGCTTTCTCGTGAACTGGATAAAGTTTGATCTCTGTCCAATCCGGATTTTGGTCCATCTGGGTGTGGAGTTTCTCCCGATCTGAATCTGGTAAGGCTTCCTCGAGTTTGCGATTATCCAGATAATTGCACTCGTAGAGTCCGTTTCCGACAGGATGCGCATTTTAGCGAGAGAGTTGCAGATCCTCGGATTATTCAATGCGGCAGCAGACTTGATCCCGATCAGCCGTCCTTTTATGCGCCCTTTACAAAGGACGTTGCTAGCGTAATTGCGCTCTTTTCAAGTCCCTTCGATCCCAGAAAACAGTCATGCTCACGCCAGAGATACAATCATTCTTGAGTCAATGGCACAACCCCTGTAGGCTGTCCACAGGGATTACTCTGGAGATACCCCAAGGGGATAACGGTATGTTCCGCCACTAATACCTACGGTTGGGGTGCCCACCTGTTGCCGAACTTCGATACTGTCAGCGGCACGTGGGTGCCAGGGGCGAGCCCTTTCCACATCAACCTTTCAGAAATAACGGCTGTCATCAATGCCTTTCATTTCGAGCAGGATCAACTCTTATTACAAACTGCCCTCATTATGTCAGACAACATTGTGGTGGTGCCTTGCCTCAAAACAAGGGGACACCAATCACCAGACCTGTGCAATCTGAACTGGCAATTTCTACATTGGTTCGACAATCTCCACCTCAATGTACAATTCAGACACATTCTTGGCAGACTCAATGTCTTGGCTGACACTCTATCTAGTCATTCACATAGAATGGTCACTCCATCAATCGGACTTTCTTCCAATTGACACACTTTGGAGACGTCCGATGATTGATCTTTTGCAACAAGATGGAATCGCAAGTTCTCCACCTTTCATCTCACAGGTTCCAGACCCAGAAGCTTGGGTCGTGGATGCTCGATCAATCACCTGGGAAGGGTTGTGGGCATTCTCCTACCCTCCCACGGTCTTGGTACTGGAATTAATCCAGAAGTTAAGGGGTCAGAATTGTCAGATGGTTCTGATTACCCCTCTCAGATGGAACAACTCCTGGGTCTCCGATCTACTCAATCTAGGCGATAGATCTACCCAGGAAGATTACAGTCAGCACAAGTATTCACAAGCAACCGCGGCCAGGGGTGTTCCACCCCTGTCCGGACCGTCTTTAAGTTCAAGCTTGGCTCTTGTCCAGACAGCCTTGCAAGACAAACAATTTAAATCTTTGATTGCGGAGAGAATCTCGAGAGCAAGAAGGCCCTCTACTCTGAAGGTTTACGAGGGCAAGTGGCATGTTTTCAGAGACTGGTACCTTATCATTCACATTGTTCCTCTGAGTGTCACAATCCCTCAACTGGCCAACTTTTCTCTGGCTTTTCAAGGAGGAACATCTAGCTCCAGTTATTCTCAAATGTTACCGCTCCATGATATCAGACACATACCGCCATTCTGGTACATGTGCTATCAGCCATGACAAAGATTTGTCAGATCTTTAGACATTTAAAAAAAAAAAAAAAAAAAAAAAAAAAAAAAATTTAATCGACTTATATCCCTCACCCTGTTTTCAAATGGAATCTGTCCTGGGTTTTAACATGACTCAATTCAGACAGTATTGAGTCTTTAACCCACGATTAGTTAAAGCTACTATCATACAAATTGGGTTTCTTGATAGCCTTAGCTTCAGCATGCAGGGTGAGCGAGTTACATGTCCTTTCTAGTGACCCGAACTCTCTTTCGTTTCGATCAGAGGGTTTGATGGTCCTCTTGACGCAGCCAGGCTTCGTAGTCCAAAATAGATTACCATACATTGCGATCAACGAGTCGTCATTAGCTCGCTTTCTTTATAGATAAGTCAGGATCAACAGCCATGTAAGATCCTGTTTGGGCACTCTAGCACCATTTCAATGCATAGAGGTGAGTCAGGTCACATACTAGCACCTCTTTCTTCTGGTGATAGCTGGGATATGAGATATCACCATTCAAGCCCTTGCTTCATGGCTGTAGTGGGTTATACGCTCGGCGTACTCTGAGAATTCGCAAATCAGTCACCTTATAGAAGCTGTTGCAGAGTCAACCTTCTACAGTTTTATCTTCAAGTTTGTACTCGCAGAGGCAAACATTGATTCTAGTAGGTCCGGTGTTGGGCAGCCCAGACGCCCACCAGACCCATGTGCAACAATCAGCACAGCCTATTAGCTTCGCTGGATTCGGCAGATAAATTTTCGTAGGTAAGAAGATTTCAATAACTATCTTCTTAACCGCATAAAAGGGTCACATATCACGTGACCCTGGGCTGTGTTGCTGATTGAAAATTAGGAGACCGGGTTATCATTCACATGGGGAATCCAACCATCATTCCCTAGAGGATACCCGGGGTGGAGGTCGGATGCTCCGCATTCCCTCCTCCTATTACTTATTCTCCTAAAGTAATGTGATTGGGGAACGTATTCAAAGGAGAAAGCAATTTTTTTAGTAAATTATGTTTCTCCGAGAGTACTTACCCAATCACATTACTAAGAAACCCTCCCAACCACCCCGCCATGCGTGCATCCTCGTGTTTTATATATCGCTCAGCTTAAAAACTAAAGAAGCGACACCTAACGGGCGGCAAGGGGAGGTAATGGGCAAGAGTTATTGCCCTTTGTCTATATGACATAGACAGGAAAGACGAATTTTCGTCTTTTGGTAGGGCTGGATTCGCGAGGTAGCAGGCTAATATCCCCTAAAGTAATGTGATTGGGTAAGTATTCTCGGAGAAACATAATTTACTAAAAAATTTGCTTTCATCAACGATGTACTTTTGTCTCTTCTATCAGCAGATTAAAGACATAATGAATACTATGTTCAGGATTTGTTAGAAAATAAATCACATTCCTATCGATTTCATGCAGGTATATCTCAATGAAAGGTTTTTTTAAGTTTGCTCGGCCGGCAGCTAAATGATGTTGGCTAATTCAACTTTTCGATACGGATTTGACTCTGACCCTACATCCCTGATAAATGTCTAAATATAAAAAATGGAGTAACAGGGGTCAGAGGAAACTCGGACTATCTTTTTCATTGGTGGTGAAGACATTGTTGAATGGTAATTCAAATAAGTGTTGGCGGCTCATGTACGGAACAAAATTCTGGTGAGGCTAAAGTTTCTCTCTAAAGCATTTCTAAAACTATTCCTATATAGATAAAAATACACTAAAATGCTTGCTACTGGGCCAACTGTACCAATCAGCTATAGTTCACTAATATCGTGACCAGTAATACTGGACCATTTCATCAACTGCCGATATCACGAATAGCACTTAAAGGGAAATCGGTCATTTCATTAAATATTACAAATATTTGAGAATTGGGAAATTCGTTAATTTTTTTTCCATGTGCAATGAATCTGTGAATCGCTGAAAAAGTCATGAAATTCATGCCAAAATCGCAAGGGTTGGCAGCTATGTCTGTCTCTGTTGACACTAGCTATGGCCAGAATTGTGAAAGATGACACAAATTGTAAAATGGCACAAATATCTATTGTAAAACATGGCAAAGAAAACATATGGTAGTCTTTTGAGCTGTGATGTACAGTGTCTGACTGCTATTAGTGCAACATATTTTTGAGTTTAAGGCACCCCTACAGTGAGGAAGATTTATTTTGACAATTTATTTTGACATTAAATTTGTGAGAAAAGAGAATAAATTTATGCATAAAAACAATGTCGTGTAATTAACAATTTGTCCATTTGGAATGGGTATTTATTATATAATAAATGCTGAAAGATAATGAGTGTAAAGTTAAGTGAGAGCAATATATGACCCGATATTCAAACAGGTCAATATTAAACAAGTTAATTAAACACATGAAAATACATTTATTGCAATAATTCAAGTGTCTAGGCCACTATCAAAGTAAGTAAGGTTATCTTATTTTTACATAGTAATACATTATGTATTATTATTCTTCTTTGTTCCTTTTGTTTCGTGTCACCCAAATTTGGAGCATTTGGGGAAGTGTATTGGGATGCTTGGAATCCCAAGCGCAACTTTGATGTTGGAAATGTTTGGTTTTACTATCAATGAACAGAAAATTTTAGGTTGTTGAATTTTACCTTAATTATTAAATTTGTTTTATTTTTCTCTATACCATTCCCAAACTAGGTAATAATAATAATTTAATTGGTGATTATGTTGGGAACAGAAGAAATTATTTTCCCCTCATTGCTGTGAACAAGACATCAGGCAATATAACAGCTGATTGTCTACAAGGTCTCACATCATAAACCTTGATTGCTTTCAGCATCATAAGTAAAACTGTTTGTCTGTTCCATGCATAACCATGAAATAGCTCTATATTGTAATACTAAATTAGCTGACTAGATGAAATAGCTCTATATTGTAATACTAAATTAGCTGACTAGATGAAATAGCTCTATATTGTAATACTAAATTACCTGACTAGATGAAATAGCTCTATATTGTAATACTAAATTACCTGACTAGATGAAATAGCTCTATATTGTAATACTAAATTACCTGACTAGATGACATAGCTCTATATTGTAATACTAAATTACCTGACCAGATGAAATAGCTCTATATTGTAATACTAAATTACCTGACTAGATGAAATAGCTGCCTGACTAGCCTGACTTGATGGCAGTCCTCCAAGAACACGAAAATGTTTCAGTATCATAAGAAATCCACTCACACCAATCTTCCTGGCATCCAGCTGTCTGTAAGAAATACAAACAGACATACAAATCACAAAATTATCTATAACTGAAAAAGCTTGAAGGAAAAAACCTTAATACAGTAGTAACATTAATTCACAAGATGCAAAATACCCTACCATACAGCCATATGATACAAAACAAGAATTCCTCAAAGGGACTGATATTCTACTAGGTGAAAAGAATTTCCAGCAATTCAAGATAAGACCATTTCTTCAATTTAACTATCAAGTGTTTAAGCAATCTCTGATATTCTTTAACCATAACAAGATTTTTAATTCCGCTGTTGTGGTACACATACTGGATATCAGCTTAGCACAATTTTCATTTATGACAAAGATTACATCATTAGAAGAAAACCCCCAAGTCATAATGATCATCCAATAAGGACTAGTGTCAACAATATTTTTGAAGACAGTTTTTGTGGTAGCCATGTTGGATGCATGACTTGCATATTTTCATTTAAGTTTGGTTAAAACACTGTCATTATGATTATCTATGCGGGGATGTTACATGATTAGGCTCTCATAAACAGTAACACAGAAAAAGTGAAAACAACAAGCATTGTAAAATGTAACAAAAAATTTATTTCCCTGGAAAAGATTGTAAAATTGGAAAAAGAACTAACAATTTTAGGAATCAAATCCAAAAACTCCCAAGAATAAATAAATAATAAAATCCTGGTAATGAAATGTTTTAATAGATTCAAGTACGAGTCTTGTTGGAAGACAATGACATATATTGAAGTCTGTTTTGTGTTTATCTACAGTTCCTTGTTGAAGCACAATATTAAACACTCTGGTATTGGAAATTTGACAATAAATTATTATAAAAATAACTTTGTCCAAGAAATATGCATAAGCACATCAAACATTTCCAGAATATGAAGGAAAGTTAATTTGGATTAAAAAAAATGGCTACAACAAAAGAAATTAACTTCGTTTGCAAAAATTGACTTCGTTTGCAAAAACCCAAAACTAACTATATTTCACTATAACAAAGATTACAATATATTCTAATATCCAGTTTCGAAAAATCCCTAAGTTGCAAAATCACAAGGGGGTGGGGGAGGAGTCATGTGATCATTTATTTCACATGCTGTTAACATTACTCAGACGAGAACCATCATTTTAAAATTAAAATAAAACCTGTTTACGTGGATGCCACGAATCCTGAATCAAGGTCTGGATCTAGGTCAACATTACTTGTTTACCATAGAATAATTCAGGTCAACTGATTTTCTGAAGAAAAAAATCTCTAGGGACTAAATTTACATTGCAATATAATGTAACGAAAAATAAAAATTATTTAAAATTGACAAACAAACAATTAAATTAGAACAAATATATATAAAATCAGATATATGTAACACAAGACTGAAAAAACCAGTTATGGCTGATACAATGGATAGACAACTGGTAACCAACTAGAAATAAGAAATCTACTGGTGAAAATCCCACTTTGATATAGCCATCCATTTGGAGAGGAGTAGAGATAACAACATTTTCAAGCTGTAACTTTCCATTCATGAGTAGCAGTAATAAGACTTTTAAGGCACAATATTTGCCTCTTATGATGATAGCCTAGTTTTCATACCTTCTATGTAAGGATAGAATCTGATATGGATATCGAGCTAATTTAAAATAAAAGCCTACTAAATCAATCTAATCCACGGAGTTTATGGATTGACTCTGTATATATGTTTATTGCAAGCACCAAAATGATATATACTGCACCTTTTGAATATTCTGTTTAGAACTCGATAAACTTAACTCACGATAAATTTAGTTATAATTCAATTATGTGATTGTTTTGTGCATCAAATGATGGCAGAAAATCCCCAGGTTTTTCTCTACTTTCATCAATATTTGTAAAATTGACTTTATCATTTCTCCCGACTTTTTCCCTGATATTTCCCAATTAGATGGGAACCCAGGATCCATCTGCTCTAAACAATTGCATCAAGTCAAACCGTAAGTTTGTTTTGCTTAATACCTGGCAGCATTTTTTTTAAAAGAACAGACGGGTCAGCTAACTAATTTAATTATCAATATAATGAATCTGCATGGCAAAATTTCAAATTAAAGAATCCCATCTGTTTTCTTGGTTGTTGCTGTTGTAGGGTTTAACGCCATTTTTCAACACATGATAGGCTATACATGGCGGCCAGTATTATTGGTTGAGGAAGAACCCAGGAAAAACCCCGGAAAGAACCACCGACCCACGAGATGTTTTCTTGGAAAAGAGTCATATACAATTATAGAAAATTAGGAAATTACATTTAGATCTATGATAGCCAAATGCAGTAGTCTTCTTTCAAGAATATTTTCACATTTTTATGATAAGTGGAATTAACAAGATAATATAAATGACAAACATAGCATTTTATTGTTTTATTTCTATAAAATAATTTAATGTACCAGAAAAGTGCATTCCACATACAGGCAAGCATAAGACATAAATGGTTTAAAAAAAGCATAAGTGAAATGGTTGGCATGTATGAATGTGCGAAAAGTTTCATGGCAATCATAGATGTAGTCTTGGAGAAGTAGCAACAACAAACTTGTGCTAATGGACAGACATATGACGAACAGACCAAACAAGTTCAAGTTCTGGAATGGAAACGTCAATGCTGCAATTCATTTTTGGTTAACCAGATATTCAAAAAGGTCCTGTTTTAAGCACAAAACGTTTATTGCAATAATGCAATTATTAGCATTTTCCATTAGTGACAGCAACAAAATCAGGTAAATGGGAATGAGCTGTGATGGTTTATCTCCCATGAAAAAACTGAATATGTCCATAGCTTCAAAACTACTAGATTTTTATAAACGTTTCATGGTTGTTTATTTGATGATATCCACTGTTCCTTTATAATGTTTAATTTTTATCATCACTGTTACTTTACGACAGATAACAGACTAACCAAGGTAAACTTTCAAGCAAGGTTGACTATACATTATAAGTACATTACCTTGAAAACATGGATTTGCGAAGCACCAATATAAGGGAGTCTCTAAGAGAGACACTCAGTTTAAGTAATGGCTGTATGGCTGTAAGGAGACCTTCAGCTGCCATGGGAGACAGATATGACAGGTAGTCAAACATCTCACGCACCTTGATTGTAGATTCCAATATTAGTTGGGGAGCAGCATATACAGTGTCCCCAAGAAGTCCTGAAAAAAGTGACATGGAACTTTTGTTGTATCTTTTTATTCCTTTCATAAAAATACAGGACAAAACAAAGATTGGGAAATCAAAACCTCATTGCAATACAGTAACAAGAATTATCTAGAGATGATGTACCTCCCTGCTTTTGTACCTATGTAAAGACTTCTTTCTACTTATTCTAGTTCTATATGGACTAGCCCTGTAAATTTATACAGCAATACTAAACATTGCTTCCCTAGTATACCCCCACCTCCACCAAAATACACACACAAACACACACACATTTCTTAAAAAATGTATGTTTGGTTGAAACACCTTCACTGGTTTGTTTGCTGTGATTTATAAACAAAAATGCTTACAAAATAGACAGACATAACAATAGCTGTATCCTCTACATAGTATAATTGAGGGACACAAAAACTATGAATGTTTTTATGGAATATTATTTCTACATAAGAGTGCCTGAAAGCTGACCTAACTGCAAAACGTAACCAAAGTGTTAGTGGATAGATAAACAATGGTAATACTTTATTCCCAAACAAATATTCAGCATAAAAGACTATGTACCATTCACGGGTAATTAAGTGGAAATACTCAATGGCTCCAGTCTAGGATTGCAATTCAAAACTAAAGTCTGAAAAACTAACAAAAATGCCAGATTGAATATGCAAGACTGTATGTTTATTATCCCCCCTTCAGGTCTTGTTAACTACTTCTGACAATATTCAACAGAAATTAGGCAGCCATATAATAATTATTCACAAGCTCTATGGAAGTCAAAATCTCATAAGTGAATTGAATTATTATGAAGTAACTTATGCTGGTAAGGAAAGGACCTCTCCAAGACCTGTGTACAAATTGCAGCCATAAATATTTTTCCAAAGTTTGAGTCGCAACTGAAATAGATGTCATCTGACTTTCAAAAAGTCAATATTTATTTCTACTTAAGTCTCATATATACTATCAACATATCTAGTTCATGAACTTACTTAAGAAATGTGACACAGGTGAAGTAGCCTTGGTTACAACTCTGTTGAAAATCTGCTCCAGGATTTCAGATCGTACCATTTCATGTGCCTGAAACATGTTTAGAAGGGATTATAGATCATTGTTACTTGCAATCTGAATATTAAAATACATGGTTGCATCTGCCCTCTTATGCAAGCAGTCTACCTTAAAACAGTGTACTGCATTTTTTCCTGATGCATTCAAAATGTATTTGATGTTCTGTATAGTATTAATGTTTCAATGTTTATTCGCCAATAGTTTGAATCAATAATATAACTAATGATACTAAAGAATGATTCTATTTATGGGTCATGAAAGCAAATTTTTTAGTAAATTATGTTTCTCCGAGAATACTTACCCAATCACATTACTTTAGGGATATTAGCCTGCTACCTCGCGAATCCAGCCCTACCAAAAGACGAAAATTCGTCTTTCCTGTCTATGTTATATAGACAAAGGGCAATAACTCTTGCCCATTACCTCCCCTTGCCGCCCGTTAGGTGTCGCTTCTTTAGTTTTTAAGCTGAGCGATATATAAAACACGAGGATGCACGCATGGCGGGGTGGTTGGGAGGGTTTCTTAGTAATGTGATTGGGTAAGTATTCTCGGAGAAACATAATTTACTAAAAAATTTGCTTTCTCCTTTGAATACGTTCCCCAATCACATTACTTTAGGAGAATAAGTAATAGGAGGAGGGAATGCGGAGCATCCGACCTCCACCCCGGGTATCCTCTAGGGAATGATGGTTGGATTCCCCATGTGAATGATAACCTGGTCTCCTAATTTTCAATCAGCAACACAGCCCAGGGTCACGTGATATGTGACCCTTTTATGCGGTTAAGAAGATAGTTATTGAAATCTTCTTACCTACGAAAATTTATCTGCCGAATCCAGCGAAGCTAATAGGCTGTGCTGATTGTTGCACATGGGTCTGGTGGGCGTCTGGGCTGCCCAACACCGGACCTACTAGAATCAATGTTTGCCTCTGCGAGTACAAACTTGAAGATAAAACTGTAGAAGGTTGACTCTGCAACAGCTTCTATAAGGTGATTGATTTGCGAATTCTCAGAGTACGCCGAGCGTATAACCCACTACAGCCATGAAGCAAGGGCTTGAATGGTGATATCTCGTATCCCAGCTATCACCAGAAGAAAGAGGTGCTAGTATGTGACCTGACTCACCTCTATGCATTGAAATGGTGCTAGAGTGCCCAAACAGGATCTTACATGGCTGTTGATCCTGACTTATCTATAAAGAAAGCGAGCTAATGACGACTCGTTGATCGCAATGTATGGTAATCTATTTTGGACTACGAAGCCTGGCTGCGTCAAGAGGACCATCAAACCCTCTGATCGAAACGAAAGAGAGTTCGGGTCACTAGAAAGGACATGTAACTCGCTCACCCTGCATGCTGAAGCTAAGGCTATCAAGAAACCCAATTTGTATGACAGTAGCTTTAACTAATCGTGGGTTAAAGACTCAATACTGTCTGAATTGAGTCATGTTAAAACCCAGGACAGATTCCATTTGAAAACAGGGTGAGGGATATAAGTCGATTAAATTTTTTTTTTTTTTTTTTTTTTTAAATGTCTAAAGATCTGACAAATCTTTGTCATGGCTGATAGCACATGTACCAGAATGGCGGAATGTGTCTGATATCATGGAGCGGTAACATTTGAGAATAACTGGAGCCAGATGTTTCTCCTCGAAAAGCCAGAGAAAAGTTGGCCAGTTGAGGGATTGTGACACTCAGAGGAACAATGTGAATGATATGGTACCAGTCTCTGAAAACATGCCACTTGCCCTCGTAAACCTTCAGAGTAGAGGGCCTTCTTGCTCTCGAGATTCTCTCCGCAATCAAAGATTTAAATTGTTTGTCTTGCAAGGCTGTCTGGACAAGAGCCAAGCTTGAACATAAAGACGGTCCGGACAGGGGTGGAACACCCCTGGCCGCGGTTGCTTGTGAATACTTGTGCTGACTGTAATCTTCCTGGGTAGATCTATCGCCTAGATTGAGTAGATCGGAGACCCAGGAGTTGTTCCATCTGAGAGGGGTAATCAGAACCATCTGACAATTCTGACCCCTTAACTTCTGGATTAATTCCAGTACCAAGACCGTGGGAGGGTAGGAGAATGCCCACAACCCTTCCCAGGTGATTGATCGAGCATCCACGACCCAAGCTTCTGGGTCTGGAACCTGTGAGATGAAAGGTGGAGAACTTGCGATTCCATCTTGTTGCAAAAGATCAATCATCGGACGTCTCCAAAGTGTGTCAATTGGAAGAAAGTCCGATTGATGGAGTGACCATTCTGTGTGAATGACTAGATAGAGTGTCAGCCAAGACATTGAGTCTGCCAAGAATGTGTCTGAATTGTACATTGAGGTGGAGATTGTCGAACCAATGTAGAAATTGCCAGTTCAGATTGCACAGGTCTGGTGATTGGTGTCCCCTTGTTTTGAGGCAAGGCACCACCACAATGTTGTCTGACATAATGAGGGCAGTTTGTAATAAGAGTTGATCCTGCTCGAAATGAAAGGCATTGATGACAGCCGTTATTTCTGAAAGGTTGATGTGGAAAGGGCTCGCCCCTGGCACCCACGTGCCGCTGACAGTATCGAAGTTCGGCAACAGGTGGGCACCCCAACCGTAGGTATTAGTGGCGGAACATACCGTTATCCCCTTGGGGTATCTCCAGAGTAATCCCTGTGGACAGCCTACAGGGGTTGTGCCATTGACTCAAGAATGATTGTATCTCTGGCGTGAGCATGACTGTTTTCTGGGATCGAAGGGACTTGAAAAGAGCGCAATTACGCTAGCAACGTCCTTTGTAAAGGGCGCATAAAAGGACGGCTGATCGGGATCAAGTCTGCTGCCGCATTGAATAATCCGAGGATCTGCAACTCTCTCGCTAAAATGCGCATCCTGTCGGAAACGGACTCTACGAGTGCAATTATCTGGATAATCGCAAACTCGAGGAAGCCTTACCAGATTCAGATCGGGAGAAACTCCACACCCAGATGGACCAAAATCCGGATTGGACAGAGATCAAACTTTATCCAGTTCACGAGAAAGCCTATATGACGTAAAGTGATATAAGATCGTTTCTGCCTTTGAGCAGAATAGAACTTGACAGATGTTTCTGGAGGATGTCATCCAAATATACTGCCGACGCAATAGATGAAGTCGAGCGGAACAGGGTGACGACGTAACCCATAACCTTGGTACTAGCCCAAGTGCTTAAATTTAGGCCAAAAGGTATGACATGGAACTGATAAGCCTAGTCCCGACAAGCACAACGGAGAATGTCCGCTACTCGTGGGATAGGGACGTGAAATGTGCGTCGGTCATATCTAGCCAGCTTATGATGGGGTTTAAGCGACGTGCCCTTCAGACATGCGTCACGACGTATCAGGTCTAGGTTGGCAGAAGCAGTCAGCGCATTGGCCATGGAATGGTGAGCTGCCCTGTTAAGAACCCTAGCTAACCGGGCCGTCGAATCCCAAGCATGTTCATTGCCAGATTTTTCAGCGATCCTGAAAATGGCTAGGGAGGCTAGGTCTAACAGTGAAGACGTAGCGACTACATTCGAACCAGCTTGGACGTGGCATTGAATACAGTTTTGTCTACTTTATAAGACAATGCCGCAGACATATGGACTGCTGCCCTATTTTATCCCGAGCCAGGACCTCAGTATTGAACGCATCGGAGTGAGTTTTGTACCATCGACCTGAAAACGACGCTGGTACTTGGCTTTCAGAAAAGAACGCCTTAGCATTTCCTGGATCCCCTATACGTGTCGACAGACGGTCATTAATTTCCTTAATTTTGTCGACTGGGGAAGGAGGCGGATGGATAGAATCTCTTCCCCTTCATCCAGATCGACCGACGCACTAACCCTATAGTCGGTAATTGCAGCAGGAGGTGGAGGGCATTCTGAAGGGGCCTTAACACCCTAAAAATTTCCTCCACTGCGGCTTTGAAGCTGAACTCAGTCCGTTCCATAGTTGGATCTGCATACAGCTGATTTGCCTGTGATTCATCGCACTCACTATGTGCATAATCTTGCTCTGGTAAAGCATCAATATCGGGGTAATGCATACCAGGTGGCATAGATGACTCGATTCCGTCATCTCTAAAAAAGGCATTCACTCTCCCTTGTGGATGAGTTGATAGCCTATGGACGGCCGGCAATGCCGAATGAATTGATTGGTATATGTTGGCCTGAACGCCTGCGACGGGCCGGCTATGACCGGCACCGACCGCTCGAATGGTCGGGTTGGATCGAGAGATTCATCGCCAACATCAGAGTCATGGTAGTGATATGTAACCGGTAGTACGGATTGACAGACGGAAACATCACTAGAATCTTTGTCAATCCGATTTGTGCGGATTGCGGTATGATAAAAGTCCCCGTGCTGGTACAGCGTCGGACGGACTGGTATATGACTAAAATCTCCATACGGTTGGACGACCGGTGCCTGTTGGGCTGGACGGCCGGAGCCGGATGGACTGTCAGTGCCAGCAAGTGTCGGCTGGAAGCTTGGCTGGACAACCGGTGCCATTTGGGTTGAACGGTCATTGCCGGATCGACGCCCGGTGCCGGTTAGTGCCGGCTGGATGACCGGTGCCATATGGCTGAACGGTCATTGCCGGATGGACGCCCGGTGCCGGTTGGTGCCGGCTAGAAGGTAATAATAATTACATAATGCTTATGTAGTGCGGCCAGCACTGTGCACCCATCTACCATTCGCTCAGAGGGAATGTTGGTTCTGGTATAGCTTGCATATCTGTACAGCATACCAGGTGACCTAGATGACGCAATTCTGTCATAATTGACACTTTCACTAAATCTCCCTTGTGGAGAAGCCGTGAACATATGGACGGCCGGCACTAACAGCTGATTGAACTGACGAATGGTCGGCCTGAAAGTCCTGTTCTGGTAAAGCTGCCATATCTGGGTAGCGCATACCAAGTGGCATAGATAACTCAATTCCGTCATCTCTGATAATGTCACTAATTCTCCCTTGTTTTAAAATCACATCGACACGTATTTGACGTGACGGGAGGTGTACACCGGCGATACCGACTGATTTGTCTGGTATATGGTCGGCCGGAATGTCGGCGAAGGTCCGGCTATGACCGGCACCTGCCTCTCGAATGGTCTGATTGGATGGAGATACATCTATAACATCTCTCTCATGGTAGTGATATGTAACCAGTAGTACAGATTGACTGACGGGTACATCACTATAATCTCCGTAAATCAAATGTACAGCCGGTGCAGGTTGATGTCGGCTGGAAGACCGGTGCCATTTGGGCTGAACGGTCGTTGCCGGATGGACGGCCGGTGCAGGTTGATGCCGGCTGGAAGGTCGGTTGCACGACCGGTACCATTTGGGCTGAACGGTCGTTGCCGGATGGACGGCCGGTGCAGGTTGATGCCGGCTGGAAGGTCGGCTGGACGACCGGTGCCATTTGGGCTGAACGGTCGTTGCCGGATGGACGGCCTGCATAGGTTGATGCCGGCTGGAAGGTCGGCTGGACGACCGGTGCCATTTGGGCTGAACGGTCGTTGCCGGATGGACGGCCGGTGCCGGTTGATGCCGGCTGGAAGGTCGACTGGACGACCGGTACCATTTGGTCTGAACGGTCGTTGCCGGGTGGACGGCCGGTGCCTGTTGTTGCAGGCTGGAAGGTCGGCTGGACGACCGGTGCCATTTGGGCTGAACGGTCGTTGTCGGATGGACAGCCGGTGCCGGTTGATGCCGGCTGGAAGGTCGGCTGGACGACCGGTGCCATTTGGGCTGAACGGTCGTTGCCGGGTGGACGGCCGGTTCCTGTTGATGCAGGCTGGAAGGTCGGCCGGCCGGCCGGTGCCATTTGGGCTGAATGGCCGGTGCCTGTTGATGCCAGCTGGAAGGTCGGCTGGCCGTCCGGTGCCATTTGGGCTGAACGGACGGTGCCGGATGTATGGCTAGTGCCGGTTGGTGCCTGCTGAACTGACGGTGTCGGCTGGACGGAGGGCTGGACGGCCGGCGAAAGTGCATAATAAAATGGATCCAATTGATCCAGCCTAGACTCCATGCGTCCGGACTTACAGGCCCGAAAGCCATGCACGGACCTGCGGTGAAATTTACATCCACTGGGCAGCCTAAACCATGTCAACATAATTTCCTCCATTTCCACATTGCCAACACCCATTTTGCCATTCATGCCTTCGTTGTCGACTTTGCTACTGAAACGACAAAAGAAGAGAACAAAGCACAGATTAAAAAAATTCAGCATATTATTAATTCGATAATACTATAACCGTTATTAACGGAGTAGTCAAATTATTCCGTGCCATGTTAACTCTTAATGACCACACTAGTTATCACCGTGAGCATGTTGCAAAAGGTCGTTCAAGACGAAGTCTACTGAAACGAAAAGATGATAAACAAAGCACAAATTAACAATTCAGTACGCTATTAAGTCGCTATTCCATAACCGTAACTAACGAAGGAAGCGAAATGATTAAGTGTCGCGTGAATTCGTGACTACAACACGAAATTTCGCCATTAAATAGTCGCAACTGGTCGTTCAGAGACGAAGTCTACTGAAACGAAAAGAAGATAAACAAAGCATAAATTAACAATCAGTACGCTATTAAGTCGCTATTCCATAACCGTAACTAACGGAGGAAGCGAAATGATTAAGTGTCGTGTGAATTCGTGACTACAACACGAAATTCCGCCATTAAATAGTTATAACTGGTCGTTCAGAGACGAAGTCTACTGAAACGGAAAGAAGATAAACAAAGCACAAATTAACAATTCAGTACGCTATTAAGTCGCTATTCCATAACCGTAACTAACGGAGGAAGCGAAATGATTAAGTGTCGCGTGAATTCGTGACTACAACACGAAGTCCGCCATTAAATAGTCGCAATTGGTCGTTCAAAGACTTTTATGAAGTCTACTGAAACGTCAAAGAAGATAAATACAGCACACATTATCAATGCAGCACGTTATTAGTCGCTAATATCGTAAACGTTACATACGGAATAAGCGAAATTATTGAGTGCTACATGTATTACATGCTCTGACCACGTTGCAGCCTGGTCCGAAGTCTAGAAAAGGTGACAAAGTCACTCAAATTGGAAAATATTGTAAAATAATGTATACGACCTGTAGAGGAATGATTATCCAACATAGTAATTCCAAATTTAACTTCGGATGGTCAGAATTTACACTAAGATGGCTTGGATTCATTGGAGGTCTAATTGTACGTGTTTTCGCGTAAGCGAAGCTAAAAAACTAAAGAAGCGACACCTAACGGGCGGCAAGGGGAGGTAATGGGCAAGAGTTATTGCCCTTTGTCTATATGACATAGACAGGAAAGACGAATTTTCGTCTTTTGGTAGGGCTGGATTCGCGAGGTAGCAGGCTAATATCCCTAAAATAATGTGATTGGGGAACGTATTCAAAGGAGAAAATAACTCGGGTAATGTCATGACCATCTTTGATAAACAATGGTATCTGTTAACAATATCATCACTTCACTACCAGTGATCTCTACTTTGATCCTCTTCAAATTCTGGAAGGGAATCAGTCTGGGATCCTCTACCTACGCATGATATTGGTCCAACAACATCTCACTCAACACCTTGGATACTACTGTACAGTTGACAATAGGACGTCAGTGCTAGTATCCTAGTATTTAGTTTTCTTACAAATTGACCAACTATATTCCATCAACTTTGCATTCAAGCCATTCCCATTTCCACACATTTATCAAACCTTTATTCAAACTGTTTTTGTCTGTGTCTGTGTATAAATAATTTAATCTGTCATGTTTAGCAAGGGTGCTTATTTATATCAGTTTCTGTTATCTGATTCATTAGATGAATAGAAACATTCAACCAATCAGAATACTTTTACAAGATTTGTCATTTTAATAGTCAAATTGTGAAAATGGTCGGTGGTCATAGAAAAAGAGATCATAATGAAGAAAATCATATAAAATCCAAGAGAAAAGAGGAATTCCACATTAAAACTGCAAAAGAAATCACCATTGTAGAATGTAGTGGGGGAATTATTTTAATTATGTAATACCTACCAGTTGCTATTCCATTGTTAGTACTTTTTCAGGAGAAGAGTACTCTGATTATATGACAAAAATTTGTCCTCCCAATAGAGCAAACAAGAAGATTCCAGAAAACTGGACTGCCTCTCTGCCACCCCACATATTCTTGCCCATGTGTATTGCTCCTTGCTAATTTAGTGAGGGTAATTGCAAAGTAGCAACAGACTGATGATCCCACAACTTGTGAATAAAAAAACAAACATATGGAATACTCATGGTCATTGAAAAGAAGACTATTGAGAGATGGAATCCAAATAGAAACTTATTTGGTAATGACAAATGGATAGAATGAGAAAATGCTTTTACTTTGGTGGTCTGACAAGCAAAAAGGTAAAAGGAGAAAGTACTGATAGAGTGCCAAAATGCTGCCTTCATTACATACTCCATAGATCAACAAGTTTGATTGGCCAATGAGGCAGCAATTGCTTAAACTTCATGGGCTATAATTTTCATACAAGAGACACCTAAACTCTCTTTATAGGTAATACTATCCACCTAGAAATGTTGGAAGCTGAGGAAAAGATGATGCCTACTCATTTTGAGGCTGCCAAACAAAACTGAAAAGCCCTAACTAGACATAATAGCTCAAGGGCTGGGGTGGAGCAATCAATTGAAGCTATTTTGCTAAAATATCTGGTTGGGAACTGACACTCACTTAACCTGATACAGGCCTGCTCAATAGGTAAGGCATTAAGCTTACTCCATCTTGCAGATGCTAAACAAAAACAGAAACTTGAGGGCAAGGCTATCAATGGAAGCTGCAGCAAAGAGACCCCATCAAAACAAACACATTTAAACATTTGCGACCGAGACACTGGTCTTTACAGCTCAAAATACCTGAACAGGTCTGCTAAGTGAGAAACTATAACAATGGCCAGGCCTTCTGCTGGAAAAGTCTGCTTAATAGTGCTTAATTGTGGAAAGCAAATTTTTTAAGTAAATTATGTTTTTCCAAGAATACTTACCCAATCACATTAACATTAGGATATTAGCCTGCTACCTCTTGAATCCAGCCTCTCTAAAAGACGAAAATTCATCTTTTCTGTCTATGCCCTATAGAAAAAGGGCAATAACTCTTGGCCCTTAACTGCCCTTGCCACCGCCAGGTGTCACTAGTTTTTAAGCTAAGCAATATATACTATACGAGGATGCTCGCATGGCGGGGTGGTTGGGAGGGTTTTTAAATAATGTGATTGGGTTAGTATTCTTGGAGAAACATAATTTACTTAAAAAATTTGCTTTCTCTTTCAAATATGTTCCCCAATCAATTAACGTTAGGAGAATAGGTAATAGGAAGAGGGAATGCTAAGCATCCTACCTCTACCCTGGGTATCCTCTAGGGAATGATGGCTGGATTCCCCATTTGAATGATAACCCGTTCTCCTAATTTCATCAGCAACGCAGCCCAGGGTCACGTGATATGTAACCTCTTTATACGGTTAAGAAGATAGTTACTGAAATCTTCTTACCTACAAAACATTTTGCTGGTGAATCCATTAAAGCTGATAGGCTGTGCTGATTGTTTTAAATGGGTCTGGTGGGCATATGGGCTGCCAACACTGGACCTACTAGATTCAAGGTTTGCCTCTGCGAGGTCAAATCTTTGAGATTAAACTGGAGAAGGTTGACTCTGCATGCCAGCTAACAGCTTCTATTATATCTTACATCAAAACATTGCGCTTGAATGCAAGGCTTGCTGAGATTGCTCTAATCTCATAATCTTCATGAGGCGACTCTGATCTTGTGAGACCTCAGAGTATGCTGAGCATATAACCCACTTCAGCCATGAAGCAAGGGCTTGAGGGGTGATATCCCATTTCCCAGCTGTCACCAGAAGAAAGAGGTGCTTGCATGTGACCTGACTCTACTCTGCGTTTAAAATAGTGCTTGAGTGCACAAACAGGATCTTGCATGGCTGCTGCTCCTGACTTATCTATTGAAGAAAGCAAGTCAATGACGACTCTTTCATTGCCAATGGATGGTAACCTATTTTTGGCTACGAAGCATGGCTGCGTCAAGAGGACCACTGAACCATCTGATCTGAACTGAAGATAGTTTGGGTCACTGGAAAGGGCATGTAACTCACTCACCCTGCATACTGAAGCTAAGGCTATCAAGAAATCCGTTTTGTATAATAGTAGCTTTAACAAATTGTAGACTAAAGACTCAATACTGTCTGAAATGAGCCATGTTGAAACCCAGGACAGATTCCATTTGGAAACAGGGTGAGGGATTTTGGTCGATTGAACTCTAATAGAATTGGTTAAAAGATCTGACAGATCTTTGTCATGCCTGATATCACATTTACCATGATGATGGAATGCGTCTGATATCATGGAGCGGTAGCATTTGATAGTAATTAGGGCCAACTGTTTCTCCTCGAAAAGCCAGAGAAAAAAGTCGGCCAGTTGAGGGATTGAGACACTCAAAGGGACGATGTTATTGATATGGTACCAGTCCCTGAAAACATGCCACTTTCCCTCGTAAGCCTTCAGAATAGAGGGCCTTCTTGCTCTCAAGATTCTCTCCACAATTGAAAGTTTAAATTGTTTGTCTCGCAAGGCCATCTGGACAATAGCCAAGCGTGAAGATAAAGATGGTCTGGACAGGGGTGGAACACCAGTGACTGTGGCTGCTTGAGAAGATTTGGGCTGACTGTAATCTTCCTGGGTAGATCTATTGCCTGATTGAGCAGATCGGTGACCCAGGAGTTGTTCCATCCGAGAGGGGCAATCAGAATCATCTGACAGTTATGAACCCTTAACCTCTGGATTATTTCCAGTAACAAGAGCATGGGTAGAAGAATGCCCACAAGCCCTCCCAGCTGATTGACAGAGCATCCAGGACCCAAGCTTCTAGGTTTGAAACCGGAGAGACGAAGGCGGGGAAACTTGCGATTAAACCTTGCTGAAAAAAGATCGATCATCGGACACCCCCAAAGTGTGCAGATTGGAAGAAAGACCGATTAATGGACTGACCACTCCATTGTGAATGACTTGACCTTTCCTGGACAGAGTGTCAGCCAAGACATTGAGTCTGCCTGGAATGTGTCTGATTTGTACATTGATGTGGAAATTGTTGCACCAATTTAGAAACTGCTGGATCAGATTGCATAGTTCTGGTGATTTGGTGCCACCTTGTTTGAGGAGGCAAGTCACCCCCACAGAGTTGTCTGATATAATGAGGACAGTTTTGAATAAGAGTTGATCTTTCCAGAAATGAAAGGCATTGATGACAGCCTTTATTTCTGAAAGGTTAATGTGGAGAGGGCTCTCCCCTGGCCCCCACGTGCTGCTGACGGTATCAAAGTCCGGCAACAGGTGGGCACCCCAACCGTAGATACTGCCGGCAGTACATACCATTATCACCACTTGGGGTATCTCCAGAGGAATCCCTGTGGACAGACAACAAGGGGTTGTGCCACTGATGCAAGAATGATCGTATCTAGGGCGTGATCATTATTGTGTGATTGAGGGGACTTGAAAAAAAAGGGCACCATTGTGCTAAAAACGTCATTTGTAAGGGGCGCAGGGATCTATACTGCACATTTGATTGTAAGGATTCCTTTTCCCTGGTCCGCCTATCATCCCTCCGCTGTGGCAGGGAATGATTGTTTCGAAACACCTGCAAAAGTTGGGCGGCGAGTTGGAGGGGCAGTACTTGAGCTGCCTGCCTCCGAACTTCTTCAATTTTTCCCCAAAGAGTAAAGGTGACCCAAACAGAGACATCCTTAAAGCCAGAGTAGGATGGGGCTTGAGCAATGTGGACCAAAGACATTCGACCAAAGACATTCGTCACATCGTATCAGGTCTAAGTTGGCAGAAGCAGTCAACGCATTGGCCATGGAATGGTGAGCTGCCCTGTTAATAGCTCTAGCAATCCAGGCCGTCGCTTCCCTAGCGTGGTCATTGCCAGATTTTCCTGGGAGTCGGAAAATGGCTAGTGAAGCCAAGTCTAACATTGAAGATGTAGCGACTACGTTTCGGACTAGCTTTGACATGGCATTGGAGATCAGTACTGAAGGCATCTGATTGAGTTTTGTACCAGCTACACTAGAACATCGCTGGTACTTGGCTTTCTGAATTTTGCCGACTGGGGAAGGACATTGTCTCTTCCTCCCATTCAAGATCTACAGACGCCTTAACTTTGTAGTCTTGAATGGCGGTAGGAGGTGGTGGGCATTCTGAAGTTGCAAACACCCTATAAATTTCCTCTACTGCGGCCTTGAAGCTAAACTCAGTCTGTTCCATGATTGGATCTGTGTATGGCTGATTTGCAAGAGTTTCGTCACACTCACTGTGTGCCGAGTCGTGTTCTGGTCAAAGTTCCATCTAAGCTGCGCGTGCAGCTGCTCAGGCATCCCTGTGCAACTGAATTGTCAATTTTTGCACAATATAACATTAAATTTTCTCTTCTCCGTAATGCTTGTGCAGTGCAGCGAGCACTGCACGCACATCTACCATTTGCTTGGAGGGAACGTTGGTTCTGGTACAGCTTGCATCTCTGGATAGAGCATACCAGGTGACATAGATGACGCAATTCCATCATCCTTGACAATTTCACTAATTCTCCCTTACAGGCCCAAAGGCCATGCGGGTGGAATTACGCCCACTGGGCAGCCGAAAATTGGGGAATATCTGGACTGATGTCAATAGCTGCATCATAGTTTCCTGGACCAAACGACGCATCTGTTCAAAGGCGGACTGTTGTACCATGTCAACATTATTTTCCTCCATTTGCTGCCTTTTGGACTATGTCTCTGTCCATGTATTACACACGCTGCATGGTATAGTTGATGTACACTTGGTACATACAATACAAGTGTCATGGTTGTCTTCTTTTGTTTGAAATTTCATGCATTTGGTTGACATTTCTACTGAAACGAAAAAAGAAGATAAAACAAAGTACAAATCAGCAATTCAGCATGTTATTAATTCGCTAATACCACAACTGTTACTAACGGAGTAAGCAAAATTATTCAGTGCCGTGTTAACTCACAAATGACAACACGAGTACCACATTAGTGCGATGTAACGTGGTCATCAATAGATGAAGTCCGTAAAAGGTGACAAAGTCACTCAAAATTTGAAAATATTGTAAAATAATGTATACAACCTGTAGAAGAATGATTGTCCAACACAATAATTCCAAATTTAACTTCGGATGGTCCGATTTTACACTAAGATGGCTTGGATTATATGGAGGTGTAATTGTATGTTGTGAACAGTACAAGCGAAGCTTAAAAACTAGAGACACCTGGCGGTGGCAAGGGAGGTAATGGGCAAGAGTTATTGCCCTTGGTCTATAGGACATAGCAAAGACGAATTTTCGTCTTTTAGTAGGGCTGAATTTGAGAGGTAGCAGGCTTATATCCTAACGTTAATGTGATTGGGGAATGTATTTGAAAGAAAATTTGGGCATTGTGTCCCATTTAAAAAGGAAGAAAAGAAAATCAGCTAGTGCACTCAAAACGATACAGCTAGGATTAACATGTTTTGTGCTACACCAATCACAATAGATTCTCCATTTGGCACTATACACCTTAAATATTGATCTTCTCCTGGACTGAACGATCCACTAGGAAACTTGGATCTAAAACTTTTATTTCTGGAGAGATGATTTGAGACAAACCTAATGTGAAGGTGTAGAATGTGTGGGCTGTTGTGAAGGAGAGCTCCTGTGCAGCAAGAGGAGGTCCTTACCTCAGTACTCCAAGGAAAGGTCCTGGCATGGTTCACATCAAATTGAGAGTCATTGAATTATATCGCTGAGGTCACAGACAGGTGATCAAAATGAGCTGTGGAGTGCCCAACTTTGAGCAGAATCTGTGGAATCATCCTGAAAGTGGGAAAGTGAAAGCAAACAGACGATTCCTCTTGAAGCTGAAGTGTCCACTGGGAAAACATAAAAGGAGAGCTTGTTGTTTAGCTTGGTGGCAAACAGGTCTAACATTGGATTAACCAAAGTCTGAACACTGAGTCAGCTGCAGATTGGTGAGACAACCATTCTGTGAGGACAATTTTCCCTTTCCCTGACAAATTGTCTGCCAAAATATTCTTCCTGTCAGGAATATGGTGAACTTTGAGGGTAATTCCTTCGGAAGTCGCACAGCGAAGGGGGTTCTAAACCTTCATACAGAGAGAAGGTGTATATGTATCTCCTTGTGTCCAGAGGTAACTGTCACTAACATGTTGATAGAGGAGACCACACAATCAATATTTTTATGATCAATGCATACTGAAAGGCTAAGAACATGACCCTCATTATCAAATTGCTGATGCGGAGGGTAAATTCATTCCATGGCCAGGAATCCTAATGGATCAGTTCTTGTGGCCCAAAATGAGCACCCCATACTGAATCCAATCATCAACAAACAGGTAGGAGTGGCTTTTAGACTCATGCCCTAAACGGTCCTGATTTGTCCACCAATTCAGATGAAGATGGAAATCCAGATCTGGAGAAAATGGAGCAATCAAAGAGTACCAGAGTGTGCAATCTCAACTCAAGTGCTATCTGTGATAAGGAACCAGATTGGCTGTGGAGTTCAAGGAATGTAGCACAGAAAAGAAGTTAAAAGAGTGATCTGTATTCTTAGTGCCTCCAACAGGGGCAGGATCTTGCCTACTCCATTCTGAAGGACAAAGATTAATCCTATGATTGAAATTTTTTTTTTATCTCCATGCAGCCAAAATCTTGACATGGAGTGAGCACTGATTTCTCTAAGTTTGGCAAACATCACAGCCTAGTCATTATGGACTAACAAGACAAATCTTGTCTGAAGGACTCTAGCCAGCCATTGTGGATCAAAATAATGGAGGATTGGGATACCGATGGAACCTGAGTGTAATCAGAAGATTTCACATCTTAATCAGTTTCAGAGAGCAAGGAAGAGGGCCCCTTAGAAGGTTCTTACTATGTTTAAGCAAGACCTTGCAAGTGTACACAGCAACATCCTGCATAGGTGGAATAGCCATGCATGCTTGTAAGTTTATACCACTGCTTCCAACCACGAAGAGCCATTGTAAAAGAGATTCCTCTTTCAGTAGGGTGAACTAAGCTGCTGAAAGCAGGATGATACGCTAGACTATGTCTACTGTTGACCTAGTCTTTTGCGCCAAGGATTCCAGAATTTCCACTAGAATGCAAGCCCAATGTCCCCATAGAAATCCCCATTTGAACTGCTTCAGTGAGAGGGCACATGAGGACAAATGAAGACAGAAAAGGCATCTTTGTCTTGTTCCCTCCCAGGAGGCAGGACTACATGACCAAACATCTCTCTTGCTGGTCGAAGTGCTCACCATTACGGATCACTGCCATCTCATCTATCTGCTTGAGTTAGAGTCTCTGGTTCAGCCAATGCTGGTATGTGAGAAAGCTTGCAAGTAGCTTCTCAAGGGTCGGTGATTCTTTCAGGGTTCTTCCTCCACCGTTTATACTGGCCGCCATGTATAGTTTATCTTTTGCTGAAAAATGGCGTTAAACCCTATCATAACAGCAACTCTATGCTGTGGAGATTTGCTGGAAGAGGAACTTGAACCACCAAGTCCACCAATGAATTTAAAGGACTGTCCTTACCAGTGGACTCTGCAAGTGGATAAGGGGGATGTTCCACTTGCTTACAGTGTTTTGGGAGAAGATTGAAGCCTCTCCCTTTCATTTGATGAAACCAAAAAGGTTGAAGGTCCACACCATGCAGCAATGACCTCCATCTGTCCTATTCCAGTATACGCAAGTGGGATGTGTGTCCCAAGCAGATTTCATGTGGCCACAACATGCAAAGACACTGTTCTCCAATAAAATAAAGCAAGTAAAGTATACACAAAGTAATGTGTTGACTATATCAATGCCAGTATAATAATTTTAGTGAGAAGTTATCTTTTACTTAGTTGTTTTCACAAGTTTGATTGCAAAAAACAAAGCAATGCATAGCTTGGTACAGACAAATACAAGATAATCAAGTCAACCAGGATTAAAGATGGCCAAGGACTATTAAATTAGCAACAAACCAGTATGTAACGATTGCTAAAAATAATTGGAAAAATTCAATGAATGTAATCTGATACTAATATTAAAATAGATCCTGTGTTTGAGAACTGAGCAAATTATCTAAAGGAAAAAGGTGTGCAACCTGCTAACCTCATATAAAAAATAGCATAATTCACGATAAAGGTAATGTGAATTAAAATATTTATAATGGATAAGGCAAAATCTGCAGACCAAATTGTATGCAAGGATAGTGAATTTTAAACAAAATGCATGTACTAGCTGGAAAAAAACCCACAACCAATTGAATCACTAAAAATTAAACTGTCCAGCATGTGTACAGAACCAAGACTAACAACACTCAAAGAGAGTTTCAACTAATTGAGATAAAACTGAATAATCCTAATGTTTAAGAAAAATATGCACACAAAAGATATCGTAAATTCACTTGCTGACCCAGTGAAGCAATGGCAAATCTTCTTCAACATCAACAATGCAGACATTACACATGTTGACCAAGAAAAGAATGAATGGGCAGTAAGCATACACAAGAATGTGTGGGATATCCCTGAGGTGATCAGTGTTCTGGAATTTCCTGATTCACCTAATGGAAGGATATTTCGTCATATGGTTGGGATATTTTCCTCCCAGAAAGCATTAACTATGCAACATGAATTAAATGGCAAGTATTTTCCACAAATTTAATTACCTGGTTCATATTATGTTTTTTCTAATATTCTGTGGTTTACAATAATCTAACACAAAGAATGTCATGCTGTATAACAGGGGTCTCAAACAAGCATCCCACCAAGTCATATACTTCGGCTTATAAAATGATTGGCATCACAAGGTGTCATGACAGATAATATAGGTGGTGTTGACTTTGGACTATCAAAAATGTCCTCATGCTGTCCTCAGGGTGGTTTGAGTTTGAGACCCATGCACATACAAAGAAAAGAAAAAACAAAAGGTGCTAAACACATTTATGTACCTTGAAAGTATTGAGGAGTAACTCTGCACCAAGTTTGCAAGACTCATAGTTAGGACCCACTTGTGGCGTGGTCACATCTACCTTACCAAATGCCCCTTTGGGTCCAAACGTATCCATTAGTAGAAACCCCAACTGTACCATTCCCTGAACTACATGATCCCAGCCATATTTACTACAAGAAAAAGAAACCAAATTTGTAATGAATTCACACTGATACACCATAGTATTTATGAACCAATGGTATAGCTTAGAATTTCATGCAAAATGCCATGATCTCACATAATCACAAACATAAATGTTCAAAAAATCTACAATAAAATTCAGGCCAGAAGAATGAACTCTTCTTTGTTTTATAGAAAGAAAATGTGAGCACTGATAATGAATAGAATAACATATCTGAACTCATTTCATAAATAGCTTATGTAACATGCTGAATCATGTGAATCAAAATCACAATGAAATTGATTGAAGTGTTTCAAAATTGTCATACAAAAAGAACAATTAGGTATGAATCCCAGCTAATGATTTATGTACAGATACAGCCAAATGGTCATTAACAGTTAGGTATGAATCCCACCTAATAAATTATGTACAGATACAGCCAAATGGTCATTAACAGTTAGGTATGAATCCCACCTAATAAACTATGTACAGATACAGCCAAATGGTCATTAACAATTAGGTATGAATCCCACCTAATAAACTATGTACAGATACAGCCAAATGGTCATTAACAGTTAGGTATGAATCCCACCTAATAAACTATGTACAGATACAGCCAAATGGTCATTAACAGCAAAAAATACTTTCTTAAATATCAATTTAATGAAAGAACATGTATACTTAACCAACAGGAAGTATCTGATTTATTTTGCTCCAAAATAAATTCATTTGTGTATAAATTACTGATGCCCCTACCTATGGTAGCTTTTGTTCCAAAAATGGCAGAACTTTGGAAAACTGATAACATGCATGAAGATAGATCAAAAGTAAACAAAATCCCATGACAATCCATGAATGTATTTTCATAAACAAATTCTAAGGATAGATGGATGATCTGCAATGATACATGACACATTTGGGAAGCATGGTAGTTTACAAATGATTGTCAACAATGACCAATGTGCTTAACCAAAAAGTCAACTTTTTAAACCACAAACTGCTTGTCAACCTAACATAACTGGGAAATATAGCAAATATAATTCCCAGTGCAGAAGTTGTGTTGTATAACTTCATACCAGTAAAAGCTAACTGCAAACAACATATACCCTAATCTGCCATCATATAAGACAAAATAGAATCAGAATCGAAGTTGTTTGTTCTAAAGATTACTCCTAACAAAAACTGCATGCCACTTTCGAACCAGCCTGGATGGTCTGAATCTTTTGTTGTGACTAGGACAGACAAAAATAGGTTTGATTCCTCACAGCAAAACTGTTGAGCATAAAGGAACTAAAACACTGCACATACAAAATCATATCAAGTAATCATATTGGATGAATAGGCCTTGTCAGAATTAGTGATATACTTCAACTTTTAGGAATCAAACCATCTACTGCTTTGGATCAACATCTCTGAAAGTAAAGCAGTCACAAAAAAACTTTAATCATTTTCCCAGCAAGCTTATCACAACACTATCAGCCAACTCTGTATGACACTGTGGCAAAAAACTGAGGTGAAGTAAGTAAAGTGAAAACACAAATGCATCAAAATCTGTGTTTAACAACTATAAAAGAAAGGTAAAAAAAAAAAATCTATTCTTGAAAGATCTAAATATCTAGCCATTTAATTACTTAATACATGTTCATGTCATCTTGAATTTGGTTGCAGGGCCCTTGCCTTTCTATAACAAGTTATTGCTTAGTAAAAATGAACTCAGTTGCAATCATTTCACTTCTCACATGATGTGTTTAGACATACCTGTTTTGAACTGTTTCCAGTACACAACTTCTGATATCACAGCTTTCTGGCACAAGCTCTCTCACCCAGAAGGATTGACTCTGTCTTGCTGTATCCTTCAAACTTCTCAGGATAGTTGACTTCAGTATGTCAAATATCTAAATATATTAGATAAATATTTCAAGTTTACTTTTATATTATTTTTGTGAAATAAGTGGTGAATTTTTCTGTGCTTATCAAACTGCAAAGTTCATGCAATATTTGTTAAAATAATAAATCAGCATTTTAAAAATTCTCATCACTTGTAACTTTTCCTTTTCTATTTACAATAACCATTTCATAGGTTTGAAATCTTTACTCAGCCAACTTGAAATGGGCGAATACAAATGTTCTGCCAGTCGTGTGAATTTCTTTAACCATTGACCTGATCAGACAAGCGTAAATTTATGACTGCTATTTGTGCAATAGTCTTGAGATTTCATAAAAGAGAATAAGAGAATAAAAAACATATCTTAGGAAAATAACAACACTTTATTTATAAGAAAAAAAATGAATTCCAATCTTTATATGAACAGACCAAAAACTTACAGATTACACAGCAAATAAGGTACACTATAGGTTCATCAGCTCTTTAAATTTTTAACTCCAACTACACTACAAGTACAACTACTGGAGATCTGAGTCACCTTGTAAGATAAGTCACAAATCATCATATGAAGAAAATACAATGGAAGGATAACAAGTAGACACAGAAGAATAGTTACAATCTTTACTTTAAATTCTTTACACATATAATTTATACACATGACCACACTGACTTTTATAGCACTAGGTTCTTTAACATGGTCAGCAATTTCAATTTTGATAGATTTTTCCACTTGATATTTTCTCAAGATGCTGGATACTGTCCTCAATCCTTTGTTTCTCTTTCTTCAACACCTCTAGATTATCAAGGGTCTGTTTTCTTTTAGCTGTCTGTGTAGCTGATCAAGCCCATGTTCTTGTTCATGATTTATATGCACCTGAAGCTTTCTACAGTGGACAAAGATTTCTGGATAACTTTCATGCATGATTTGAAGTATTCACGCAGCATCTTAAATTTGTCTGGCACAAAAGTAAGCTATGTGTCACCACATCTAATTTTTTTTATATCTGCTGTTGCGTGATCACTCATTATAAATATTACAGGTATATTTGCACATATTAAACTGTGTAGAAAGAAGCCTTTTTGCCCAAATTTTATATTGTACACCAAAAATCAGGAGCTGGGACAAACAATAGGAAAAAATTTTGACCATCTTTTAGTAAATTTTTAATTATCTTTTGTTTTGAGAGCTTGAACAGCTGATTAACCATGATTTAAAGCACAAATATGTACTGCTACCGCAGAAATAAATTGAAGAATAAAATTTATTGTTGGAAAAGAGTCACACACTTTTTAATGTTCTCAGGCCAGCATGCAATTATAAATACCTGATTGGTCACGTCCTGCAAACCACCCAATAGCAAACAGTTTTATATCAATTACATGATAATGCTATAAAAAGAAACTTTTGTACATTTGTTTGTTGATTAATTTTATATTTTTTTCAAGGAATTGAGGCTTATTTTCAAGTTCTTTCCAAGGATGAATGAAAATTCAAGTACTTTTCAAGGTACTGTGTAAACTCTGCATATTCTATAATGTCTGGTTGAGTAAATCACTTACTCTGAATGAGTAACAATTTTCAAATCAGCCAGAATGGGCATGTGGATTTTTATACATTTTTCAAACCCTGGCTTCCTGATATGACCTATACAAGGTCATTATAGCTACAGACCTGCCATCCTTAACAAGACCTTCTCAGGTAGGCAGTCACCATAATTTATATCAAGTTTTCCTTGGTGTGTCACAAAACCTAGTACTCCTATATTCAAATTGGAATATAAGTATTTAAAAAGGTCAGATGTGTGATTGGAAACTGATACAGCAATAGTTCAACTATCAAGTCTGTAAAGTACACTCTGAACTTAGATCTGTAGTAGTTTTACAAACTGCAGTTCTAAACCCAACAGAACTCAATATTTTAAATGCTTGGTTTACTCTGGTGATTGCATGCTTTTAAAAGACACTTAAATGTGCAGAAACCATTATTTTCTAATCAGACATACAATGACTGTGACCACTTTATATCCCAGAATCTATTGGTTTCTTGTTTATCCGAAGCGTAAGCCATTCAGTTCAATCAGGAACAAAGTTTTCCGCAAACCTAATGTTTACTTCAAACCACAAAATCCCTGACCTCTAATCTTTAAACCTACATATTATTAGGCCAATTCCCTACCTTACGTTCAAGCCTTCCACACCTTATGCAAAAAACATCACGTCTTTCAGTCAAAGACATCAACCTATCCAAATCTAATACCCAGTGTCTAAGTCATCCACAAACTCTGCTGAAGAGAAATGGTTGATAACTTAAAAAATTCAGCAAATATTATTTGTTTTCTTTCACTCAAAGTGAACTTGATCTTCAGAACCACAATTCCTTCTTACCACAAGTACAAGGCATCCACAAAGTATGCTCCAAATCTGTGATGTAGAACAAATGCTTCTTGTACATAAACAATTTTATTTCTTTCAGTTACCCTGACCTACTTCAATTACAAATCATCCAAAATTGGATACATAGTAATGGAATATATCTGTCAAAACGAAATTTCAAATTGATAGCATAAGGCTCATATATAAATAGTTATATAGGTCTACTAAATCAAAATGTGAGCCAAAAGAAAAGAAAGAAACATTCTTCCATTATTTTATTCAACTAAAGTCGAGTTGGAATGGATGGGTACATATATTACCCTTGGTGATGTCTAAGATTGGATATTAACAGCTTAGTTGTTATTAAGAAGGAACTTGAAGCATATATATTTCTTTTACTAGAATGTAAAAACATAAAAATCTTAAAAACTGATATTAAAGTAGCAACAAATTGAGATGTAGTTGAAATCAGCTTAAAATGTAAGCATCTGAATGTATATCATATTTAGTATATGCATTGTACAAATTAATGAATTGTGTAAATGTTACCCACAAGCTCATGACAATAAGCACCTATCAATGTACTGTTAGGTCAGTGCACACAAGTCCACGGACAAGAGTACTCTTATATTGTAGCTACCTAATAGATGTCTTTTCTAAAATATGATCTGTGGGATTCATGGAATGTTAATAAAAACGAGAAAAAAATAATTGATTTTTCTGGAAGGTGGATATATGGAAAAAGCGTAATCCATATATGTTTACATGTAATGCATAATTTGGTGAAAAAAGCATAATGATTACACCAAAAGCATAATGGTTGTCATGTATGCATACATGCCAACCCCTGATGAGGAAAAAGTGTAATCCAAGTGGTCAAAAAGAGGAATCCAAGCAGAAAAAGAGTAATCCACATATAACATACTACAATTACAATTAACAATTATTTATTTGCTTTTCTCGTCTTTTATCATTCATTAATGGTTCAAGTGTTCATATTTAGCACTTTTAGCTTTAGAAAGCAGCAGATTGTCATGTTGCATTTCAAAACATTTTGTACCAGCTGAGGCCATGAATGTTTTGCATACCAGTAGAGCACTCAGTACCGGGTTACTTAGCCTGGACCTGAATTCAGTTTTATTTTTGTTAACAACACTGAACAACCTCTCACAGTCAGCATTAGAATGGTAAAGAACCAATATTCCTTTCATAACCTGACAAAGAAGAGGAAATTTATTTCTTCCAGTGATAGAGTCTTTTAGCTGGGAAATAAGGTGCTATTGCACATCAACTCTATCTGCATTAAGTATATTGTCAGGTAGAATCCCATCTTGATACTTCAGGAATTCTTCTTCCAGATGATCCAAGTTAGACAAGGGTGGCAATAGAAAGGGATATCTCTTGACAAAGAATCTAACACTTTTGAAGCTTTCTGACTGTCTCTCATTTACATAAGCAACTGAAGCATTTAAAAGCAGTTCATCTCCATATGAGAATTTATGGAGCATGTAATCACAGGCTGTAGCATAATAATCTCTAACATTATCATAGAACATCTTCACAGGAAGAGTAGAATTGTGTTCTATGAATTCTCTTGCTTCTGCACCAATAGCTAGATCTTCATTATCTTTCTGGTTTGCATGGTCATGAAAGTCAATATCAGTTAAAAGTTTGGCTGATGTGATGATTTCTGGCTTAATAAACCTTATTAGCCAATCTGACAACTGGTTTTACAGAATCTTGTGCATTATATGAATGCATGGTTCTTCTTTCTGCAAGAAAACATATGCTGCATCAAACAATGGAATGGCACTCTTCATAAACAAGCAGTACAGTTTTGTAACTGGATCATTAAGCTTTTTGTAAACCATCTCACATTTAGAGTCTTCAAAGCAGTGAACAGATTCTTTTTCTTTCTGTGCCATCTTAGTATCCACTTTGCTAGTTTTGCCCTTGGAAGTATGAGAAGATCCAGTATGCTTTTTAACAGATTTATACTCTGAAGAACCTAGCTGGATAGATAGAGGCCTCTCAAATAAAAATTCCATGGATTTAAATTTCTTTCTTTCTGCTACACCAATCTCTTTATTGTTAGTATGTCTGTCTATACTTTCATCTCTTGTTCTCTTCTGACTTGCAATAACAGATTCTGCTTTTGTACCACTCTTCTTCACTTTTCCACCACGTTTTCTCTGTGCAGATTCACTTTCAGTTTGAAAGAATGCTTGTAGTGCATCCCAAAGCTCAGATAAACGACTAGCACATTTGCCAAGGGATAACCATCTTGTACACACATGCTTTATAACTTTATAGTCTTTAAGATCAAACTGATCTTGTAACAACTTTAGAGCCTGTTTCCTTTTACTACTTTTCTCCAAATAATAGTAGATATCTATTAATAAATGGCCAATATCTACTTCTAATTTATCAGCTGCCTTACCAGCAGCAAGGTGCATCAAATGACAGGGGCAACCTGTTATGAACACTGATGGAGACATTTTCAAAATATAGGATGCAACTCCTTTATGAATTCCAGTCATCACTGATGCATTATCAGCTGCAAACCCCATACAGTTCTGCCAACTTATGTCATGTTTCTTCAAAACATTGTCAAGCAAATCAAAAATGTTTTGTCCAGTGGAATCTACTGTTAATTCTGGTAAAGAAAAAAGAACACTAATGACTTTGCCTTTTTAACTGTCAAAGTATCTAACACATACTGGGTACAACTTTTTATCATCATAATCACAACTCCCGTGGCGTCTGTGGCAATACTAAAAGGCCCAATTTTCATTGCTTCTGCAATTTTAAGTGAAGTATCTTCTGCTTGGCACCGAACAATGTGAGATGATTTTGTTCTTGCACAAGCGTATTTTTCCGCAATTTTCGAATCGGGAAACATCCGCTTGAACAAGGGACCAACGTGGTCTGCTACCGCTAAGGGTAGTCCGTGTTCTATTAAAAACTCGGTAAATAACACCTCAGCATTTATAGTATTCAAGTCTGCACTTGAGCTCTGCTGTAAATAAGAAGTTACCTTAGTATTAGAGTTCGTAAGGCGAGCTAATTCGATGTGTTTCCTTGTTTTCAAGTGTTTTTCCACATCAAATTTACCACCATGACCAATGCTAAAATCGTTTCCGCACAGTGTGCAATGAGCATAATGCTGTCCTAGAATGGAACGCTGTATTATGCCATTCATATATTCATCTTTGAATCTTTGGAGGACTCGTTGTTTTGCTTTTTTCTGATCCATCTCATGATCTGCGAAATTCTTGGGGAAAAAAATGTGCTCTAACATACACAAAGACTAGAATCCATCTTAACATCTGAAGCCATTTAGCGCCAACGATTAGATGTCACGTGATGATGCCCTCGTCGTGTTTGGAGGATTCATTACATTTTGCTTTGTTTATTATTGACTTTTTCTAACCCATCTGTGAAATTATTTAAGAGATATTTTTTGCACTCATAAACGCAATGAGAATTTTTTAATACTTTTTAGCGCAAAAAAACTTTTAGACTGGTTCTGCACTATACAAAATTAGAACAAAGAGTATGTGCATAATGATTTAAACAAAATAGAAACCAGTCTGTTCTCTCCTCACTAAGCCGCTATAAATAGAATATGAGGTCGAAAGTTTGAAAGTATCTTAGTAACATGATAGTTGCTATAAATAGAACATGAATAATAGGAAAGTCCACGGACAAGTATACTCGTATATCGTAGTTATGTAGAAACGGGGTATTTTTTAATTAAAAATAAAACAGTATGTAAAAAATAAAGTAATACCAATAAAAACTAATTTTTTTTTTTTTTTTTTGCAAGATGGATATATCGAAAAAGCGTAATCTATAAACGTTAACGCGTAACGCGGAATTTAGTGGGAAAAAGCGTAATGATTAGAGCTGTACCGATTAATCGCCCGTACGCGTAATCGGGCCGATTATTAGCACAATCGGTATAATCGGGTATCGGCAAAAATAATCGGTGCCGATGCAAATAATTTTTTTAAATAACCAATTTTTCCTGATTAAAGTTGTATATACAGTCGCGTTTTGACTGACCGTAACTTAATCCTTTGTAACACTAGAGCTCGGGATAAATGCAGTATGCAAGCAAGTTGCTCATTAACTAACACTACTGTATAGTCGAATAACCATATATCGAGATAAACACATCGAACCATCAATTAATCTTTTAAAAAGAATTTATCTTGCTGCCAGTTGTCCGAAATTTTCAACTCCAGCGTCCGGTAACATTTGTAAACTGCAGTAAACCAGACTAAAGTACATGTCGCTAACCGCCATTGTAGTGCCAAAGTCATGTGAATAGCCAGTAAGATTAACATCAAATGGAGTAATGATGGATATATACACAGTCAATTTTGAGGTTTGTGTTTTTTCTTTATCTTTATGAAAACTCACAAAACAGCGATAGTCCTTATGTCCCAGTGAGAAATTGTTTGAAAGGACTTCAGTGTAGGTTTGAGTACGTCGTCTGTCTTTCAGTTAATCCGTAATGCCTGGAGGGTGAACGAACTCATTGTCTTTAATACTAGTAAGTGAGAATCATTTCCGGATTTTTTAAAATTATTTTTTATTTCTTTTGTTAGTGTTTCACCAAGCCACCATCTGGCAGAAGGGTCGGTCTCTCATAAGACATAACAGGTTTTACTGTACCTTTGAAGCACCGACATATACTAAACAAATAAAACAATTCTATATCAATGTTTTACAATTATCTGATGTTGCCGCAGCAATAACGAGTATTTGTTGTCGTCAAAGCAAGCCGACAACCTTTGCTCATAGAAAGTCGGCAATAAGTTTAATAATTTTCGGGTCACCGAAAGTTACTTTTTTAACATGCCTATGTCTTAGAACACGGATATTTTTGTCCCAAGATGTACTGCCGTTACAATAGACAACAAAAACACCTAAAACCTGTAAAGTTTTTACATTGGCCCACGGATAAGCCCTCCCCCCCCCCCCGCCCATTCCAGGCCTTTATTGTTTTCTAAATTTGTCGGCTTATACCTGAGTACATAATATGATAATCAAATAATCGGTCTCATAATCGGTATCGGCAATTTTGATAATCGGCTATACGCGGTATCGGCATAATCGGCAAAAAGTGACATCGGTACAGCTCTAGTAATGATTACGCCAAAAGCGTAATGGTTGGCATGTATGTGTATGGGCATGCACTGCAGTAAGACAATGATTATGATGAAGATGGATTTTAAGTCACTTCCCAACTCCACGGTATACTAAGTTCAGGACATACATATCTATTTTCTTTTGTTTGATTAGGATTTTTAACGTTGCTTTAAAAAAATTTCAGTCATATCACTATGATGTCTGCAGTGAGGCAGTTTATAGTGATGTCTAGCACTGGGGCATCATGCAGCAGACATGTAGCATGATGTCCCACCCAGTCACATTATCCTGACACCAGGCCAACCAGGCCTAACACTAACTTCTTAATGCTGAGCGCCAAGCGAGGCAGCTATTAGTACCATTTTTGTAAGTCTTTGGTATGACTCGACTGGGGATTGAAGTCACGACCTCCTGCTAGGCCAACAGAGCAGTCTATTTTCTAACAAATTTAACCATAAAGAAAGAGGCAATTTGTGAGTACTGCAATGAATTTGACATTTTGTAAACAGCGCTACATGAAAAGAAAATTATTTATAGATTAATTTTACCTGATCCTCAAATCTGTGGATACGTGACAAGGATAGAGCTAGTGCAAAGTTAAAAGGAGCCACGATTTTACCGGCACTATTTTGTTGATTACCCTGAAAATAACAAATAAATATAAATTATGTAAACAGAGAGAGAGAGAGAGAGAGAGAGAGAGAGAGAGAGAGAGAGAGAGAGAGAGAGAGAGAGAGAGAATGTCATAATGAGTAGTAACAGATTTGTAATGATTCATTCCGTGTAAGAAGAAAATACGTGAAGGGTTTTTGAAAGAATAAACAATTGATGGGCTTGAACTTAAAACTTGAAATCAAATTTTGATTACTGTCACTTTTATTACAAGGTCATATGTGTAAACAAGATATTAAAATGAATCATCTTAGCTTAATAATGATTAATGCCAAGTATGATAAGAATCAATTATGTCACTAGGTAGTATAAGCAAATGGAAAAAATTGAACCTAACAATGACACAAATTTTCTATAACTATGACCTTGATCCCAAAGTGAAAGGGGCAAACTATTGATGACAATGACAATGCTATCACTGCTTAAAATGTGGATATCATATCCAGGCATGAGAATGACAAATTTCAAAGTTCCACTGAAAAATGAATCCCTTGATAATGTTGGACCATTGGGAACCATTTTCAATCATTATTTGGAAGAACAATTCCTGAAATTGAGGAATACACTCATCATTCTCATGCTTGTATGTCTCTTTTCTCATAATACACACAATAAACATGTACACGAAATTTAAAATACTGCTGAAATGACCTGAAATCTATTAACCAAGTCATTGATATAAAAATCTATGAACCAAGTCATCTACATAAAATTCTATTAACCAAGTCATTGATATAAAATCAAGTTAACAAATTGTATTCTTCATCTTTAATATTTCTGTACCACTTTAATAACAATGCTTATTTCACAAAATGTACTAAAAGTAAAACAAAAGGCATCAAATAAGAATGAACAAATTGCTGCAATGTCTTATAAAATCTAATCAGTTCAAGTACATAAGAATATAAACACGCATATCAAATTTCACTTTACTTATATGTACTTGCAAGTTTTGGGTTTTAATTGAGTAAAAAACTTCAAAAATGCATTCATGGCATGAAGATCTTATCAGGTCATTTGCATATAAAAACAAATATTTCATTTGTCAAACTAATGTGGTTTGTCTCTAATTGTTTTGTGTTTATAAAGTGAGCACATTTTTAACTTAAAGATAAAAAGGTTAATGATCTGAAAATCTACGAGTTCAATGATCTATTCTTACAAATATTCAAGGTAATTCTCATTTGAAAATGGTGAATTGTTTTATTTTTTGCAGTTTTGCTACCAACTTGCTCAGGATGAGTGGATCTATGAATGTTTAGATATATGGTTTGACTGACAGTAACAAAAATAATATTTCCATTTCTCTTATCACACTCAGTGATAACCAAAAGGTTATATTGTTTTGCAACACATGCTTAGAAGCAATTCCCGTTTATGACTTGTAACCCATCCTCTAAACTAAGCCCACTGCTTATGACCTGTAATCCTTTGAGCAATATTAAAATCAGTTTATGACTTGTAAGTTATGTTGCAAAGTAACTCCAGTTTAAGCCATGTTGAAATAACTCCAGTGTTATGATTTGTAAGCCATGTTGAAGTGTCTCCAGTTTATGATTTGTAAGTCATGCTGCAGACCTTCTGTTTATGACTTGTATAACATGTTTGAAAGTAACTCCCGTTTATGACTTGTATAACATGTTTGAAAGTAACTCCACTGTGTATAACTTGTATAACATGTTTCAAAGTAACTCCAATGTTTATGACTTGTATAACATGTTTCAAAGTAACTCCACTGTTTATGAACTGTATAACATGTTTCAAAGTAACTCCACTGTTTATAACTTGTATAACATGTTTCAAAGTAACTCCACTGTTTATGAATCGTATAACATGTTTCAAAGTAACTCCAGTTTATATCTTGTATAACATGTTTCAAAGTAATTCCACTGTTTATGAATCGTATAACACGTTTCAAAGTAACTCCACTGTTTATAACTTGTATAACATGTTTCAAAGTAACTCCACTGTTTATAACTTGTATAACATGTTTCAAAGTAACTCCACTGTTTATATCTTGTATAACATGTTTCAAAGTAATTCCACTGTTTATGAATCGTATAACACGTTTCAAAGTAACTCCACTGTTTATAACTTGTATAACATGTTTCAAAGTAATTCCACTGTTTATAAGTTGTATAACGTTTCAAAGTAACTACACTGTTTATGACTTGTATAACATGTTGCAAACTAATTCCACTGTTTATAACTTGTATAACATTTCAAAGTAATTCCACTGACAGTTTATAAGTTGTATAACATTTCAAAGTAACTACACTGTTTATGACTTGTATAACATGTTGCAAACTAACTCCACTGTTTATAACTTGTATAACATTTCAAAGTAATTCCACTGTTTATAACTTGTATATCATTTCAAAGTAACTCCACTGTTTATAACTTGTATAACGTTTCAAAGTAACTAAACTGTTTGTGACTTGTATAACATGTTGCAAACTAACTCCACTGTTTATGACTTTGAACCCATTCTGTTAAGCAACTCCTACTGCCAATCCAATTATTAACATCAGCATAAATCTGAGCATAACAAATATAATGTATACATGCCATAATCAGAATAGATTGTATTAAAAAAAGTATATCTAGTTTTGCTACTTACCTGGTTAAAGCTAATGTCACAATGTATATATATATATGTATGTATGTGTATATATATATATATATATATATATATATATATATATATATATATATATATATATATATATATATATATATATGTGTGTGTGGTTGTGTGTGTGTGTGTATAACCATACACAGCAATTAGTCTAGTTTTCTAATTTCTAACTGATGTGTTATTCCTATGTTGCAGTCTTCTTTTTATGAAATAGCTTCATATTTATAAGATGTGTAGAAATTAAAGTGATAACAATTACAAACAACCTATTACCGTATTTTCCGGCGTACAAGTCGAGACTTTTTTACTTGAAAGTTCGGTCTTCGTCTTATACTCCGAATCGACTTATATATGGATTTTGTCATTGAAATTGCATCGACTTATATATGGATTACAATATCCGGTATGCTATTGATATTGCTCTATAATCGGCATAATCGAAAACAGGTCACATAGAAGTACCAATTCATGTTACACTACTATGTCAAGAAATTGTCATAAAATAATATGACTGCATTTATATTTGTAAGTTTTGACATTATTTATTTTGCATTCTGCGTGTTTTTTTCTTATTTCTCAAACATAAAATAAAAGAAAACAATTACCGATAAAAACTTCACCGGGCCGCATAGCACACTTACGGTCTATACTCTATAGTGTACTGTACTAATTCAAAGCATATTGTTTGTTCCTAAAAAAAAAAAAGATATGAAATAACTGGTCCATTAATATTTGATTTTCCAGTACAATGTTGGACACATGTGAGCAATTACCGGCATAGCTTTTTTTTATTGATCCAATTGATCCTACAAAGGGATGTAATCCATATTAACTCGAGCGTCCTATAATGTAGATCATGCATTCTACTGAATCCCCCAAATCATATGTTTCTAATTGCATTTGACAAAGTTTCTCAAATAAATTACCGTAGGTTTAAACTACACTAAAATCAGATATATAGATGGACTACCAGTACTCATAGATCATCAGTGATCCATGATTTTTAGTTTCGCAATCCAGTTTAAAGCAAATTGTAATGTCAACACTTCACCTATATTCATTCTTAACCAGCTGACGTTTCGGTGTCTCTCTTTGATTATACTGGTTGTTGATAAATTGGTATTTGGTTTCCAACAACAATCAAAGCCAGTTGCCGCCAATTGTTTCGACCTTGATATTGGCTTTAGCTACCGATACTAGTTCCCATATTGCCGGTACCCCATTGTTCTTTATCATTAATCAGCATCAATTACGCTACTCATGATTTATATCAATGGGAGTAAGTACAACAGGAAATGATGCCCACTCCCTTCTCTAGATGTAAATAATGAATTTAGCCATGGGCATTGTTTTCATTGCTTTAGTACAGTGACATAATTTAGTGGTTAAAATACTGCCAGTTCTGCCTGCTGTATTTATTAGAGTACATCAAAAGAACATGACGCAATAGCTGGGCTAGCTGGGCGGCAAGTTCAAAGGACTTTGACTAGCAGCTTGGGTGGGAAAAAGTGCTGAAATTTACAATGACTGAATTCAGAGACAGAAAGATCCTGAGACATAAATGTAGTTATTATAAGAATACACTTTAACTTCCATTATTTAATCTATGGACAAGTACTATTTCATCATTCGTTACGTACACCCGTTACGTAATTTTTTTTATTTTCTTTTCATTGAATTCAGTCACATAATGATCTGTGACAAAATTATTGAATATTTTACATCCGTGTGTGGATATTTTCGATGGAAATATTTGTATTATGGATTCAATGTATGTAACAAGATTCGCTGGTGAGTACACAGTGTTGATACTCTTTTCATGCAATATGTATTATAAAATTGTACATTTGTGTAAATTTGGTACTGCATTTCACTGATATGTTAAAGTATAAATACAAGTATTTTTATTTATTTTTGGTTTGCAACTTTTGTTTTCTGTCTCCTCATTTTCTTCACATTTCTGATTTCTTTATGAATTGCCTGATTTCCCTATTGTTAGCCTCACTGAGTTTATCTCATCTGTTGAATCTTGCACTGGTTTCAACTGGAAGGAATGATCATAGCTCTTGTTGCAATGGATATTGCCGGTAATATGGAATATCATACGACGATACCATCAATATTCATGCAATCGGAAGTTACTACCGGTAGTATAAAATACAAAGCCAAGTTATTGACCTGGCCTCGTCTTATACTCCGAATCGACTTATATATGGACGAAAGATGGAAAATTTACAAAATTGGTCAATTCGACTTATACTCCGCATCGACCTATAGGCCGGAAAATACGGTATTACTCAATTTTTCTTTTCTTTTTAATGTACCAAAAAGGCGTAATCCATTTATATTGGTCAACATATAAATCAGAACTGCTAGAACAAGAAAATCACCTCAGATGAACAACTACTGCTTCAGTATGTTTTGTGTGCTACATCATTTTCACAAGATATTACCTACAGCATTTATGGGTAAATATCTGCTTTGAATAAGAAGCTACCATCTTGAACATACCAGATTTTATTGTTTGTTTTGCCTCTAATTTTACTGTAAGCAATATCTTGAAACAAAATTAGGTCCACCAATTCCACAAAAGTAGTCACTACTTACCTCAACTGAAAATTATTGACAGTGTGAATGATTTTTTTCCAAACACATGACACGATTTTTTCAATCATCTGACAAGCCGAGATTTAAAGCTAATTAAAGGCAGAAACACCTGTAGTGATCCAAATGTTTGTGATCTAGAATGGTGAAATTCATAACCTTAACACAGAAGGTATCTTGAAGTGGATGCTACTGCTGCCAGCAGAAATGATATGCATGTCCTGACATCTGCTAAATGCAAGTTCAACAGTAAATAAAGGTATAAATCCTAAGGAAATGAGACCTTTAGAATTTAGACAAGTTCAACAGTAAACAGATGTATAAATGTTAAGGAAATGAGACCTTTAGAATTTAGACAAATTCAACAGCAAACAGATGTATAAATGTTAAAGAAATGAGACCTTTAGAATTTGGACAAATTCAACAGTAAACAGATGTATAAATGTTAAGGAAACGAGGCCTTTAGAATTTTGACAAATTCAACTGTAAACAGATGTATAAATGTCAAGGAAATGAGACCTTTAGAATTTTGACAAGTTCAACAGTAAATAGAGGTATAAATGTTAAGGAAATGAAACCTTCAGAATTTTGACAAGTTCAATAGTAAATAGGGGTGGAGTATAAATGTTAAGGAAATGAGACCTTTAGAATTCTGACAAATTCCTTGCCAAGCTCCTGATCTTGCTTAACAGCAAAGCTGATATGTAGAATAATTGTTCCCTCCGTATGACGTAAAGTCTCCACATGGCTCGTTTCATCATCTAACAAGTCCTCACTGTAAATAAACAACAAATATTCAGCCGAATAGTCTTGTGTGCAAATAGCATAATGATGATGCAGACAAGACATCAGGCCCAGATTTCCAAAATTGGTTGAGCAAAACACTCAACTTAAAAGCTCTTTAAACAGATATGATACTTAAGGCATATCTACATCATTGAAATTGAGAAGAGATATATGGCACAAGAACTTTTTAAGTTCTGTGATCCTAGGTTTATTCTATTTAAAATGCTTTACAGCATGCATTGTTATTGCAAGAATTCAGACACAGCACAACTTTGGCATGGCTCCCAACATTTCAAATACATGTATATTTGTTTTGTACACAAAAAAATATTTTTAAAGTTCAAAAAATAATATGTAAAAATTTTAAGTCATTTTGGAGAAGAGATCGCGTATGAATTTGAATATAACATGATCATGGATGATCCCAAAATTTACAATAACTTCACCAAGTATTGTGCATAGATGTGCTGTATTCTTGAAGAAAATAAACAGATGTAAGATTGCATCTTACTTTATATAAATAATGTTGTTCAACATTTGTTTTTTCAATTTCATTTTAAATACACCAGTAGTCACTCACTGTACTTTGATCTTAGCTAATTTTTTTGAAAAATGTCAGCTAATAAGTATTGTATTTATTATTATTACTGACCGATTAAAAATAAATGCATTCAGTCTTCTTTGTGTTTATCTTCAATGCATTCTGTGTACAATCGTTGCTTAAACCATTGAATAATGATGCACGAGACAAATAGCTTTACTTTAAATGAGAAGCTTGAGGCTTGGGATATAATTAAATCCCATGTATAACAAATATAAATAGCTTTACTTTAAATGAGAAGCTTAAGGCATGGGATACAATTAAACCCCATGTATAGCAAATATAAATAGCTCGATATTTAGGTGTTGATGAGTTGACCATCAGAGGATGGAAAAGCAGCTGAAAATCATCAAGATTTTCAAAAAACAATAAAATATTCTGATCTGCAGCAGAGAAATTCTAGCTATGAGTATGAAATTTATACGGATAATGTTTACTGATCTTGGGATGTACTAGTGCATGCCTATTTAACTGTAAATGTGCTTTATCTTTTCTTACGTAAGTTTGCTATACTTAATGATCTATGATAAATTAATAAATAGGATACATCTGTATGCATATTTGTGATGGAATTATTTATAGATTCACTCTCACACATGCAATGAGATCATTTGACAAGTACATGGTGTTCATAAAGTCACCATTCATGCTAAACATTTCATATATACACACACACCAATGCTTTGTTCACTGAATAATGTAAAATAGTATATAAGCAATCTCTTATCTTTTCAATACAAGTACATTTCTTGTTCAATGTTCACTAATTTATAATGGTAACTGTTCCAATGAAGCGGTATTTCATGGACTGTTATTAATCTTGCCATCTTTTGGTGCATGCAGTATTTTCTTTAGCTAACTGACTTGGTTGGTTACAGCATTATTTGGTTCATGCATGACAACATTTTGTGGACCATTATCATTTTGTCATAGTGTTGTTGTTTTAGGGTTTCAACATTTTTCAGGACAAGATAGGCTATACATGGCGGCCAGTATTATTGGTGGAGGAAGAACCCAGAAAAACCCCGGAAAGAACCACTGACCCATGAGAAGCTACCGACAAGCTATCTCATATACCCACATTAACCGAGCCTAAGACTCAAACCCACGCAGACAGAGGTGAGATGGCAGTGATCCGTAACGGTGAGCGCTTTAGACCACTCGGCCACTTGGGGCCCCCTGTGTCATAGTGAGTTATACTGTAATAACTTAATTGAGAAAACAAATTTTGATAACACAATTGTTTGCTGAGACATCTGCACTCTTTTAACAAATTTGTGCAAAGAACCGTTTTAAAAGGGTCAAAATTCAACAATGCTTAAGGAAAAATAACTCAGTATATTCTTTATTCATTGTCCTTGTCAACATATTGCCTGCATTCATCTGAAAAAAAATGTTATATAGCAATATGGATATAAATCTATCATAACACATTCAGGTTTCTTTTTGAAGATCACATGTACACATATTAGTATATGAACGGCAAATTTAACCAAGGTGATATATATTTATCAAGTCTATAAGTTAAGAAAAGCTGATTGTATTATGTTGGTTTGTTTTTGTGGGTTTTACGACGCTTTGCACATACATACCTACCTACCTACATAGATAAATACACACAAGAATAATAAATTACAGCTTACCTACATTCCTGTTGATGGCTTGGTTTGTGTGTCTTATCCATCTCAACAAAGTGACTGATGATTCCTTCCAGGACTTTTCTCTTGTGTCCCTATATACAGAATATATCAACAGTAGGACACCGGGAAGAAAATAAAGAAAATTGGAATTGAAAGAAAAGCTGATTGTATTATGTTGGTTTGTTTTTGTGGGTTATACGACACTTTTGGCTATATCACGAAGAAGACATGGAAGCTAACTTCCTTTCCCAAGAATACACCAGAGCAAATGACCTCGGGCTGGTATTGAACCTACAAGCCTTGGATTAGGAGTCCAATGCTCTACCAACTGAGTTACTATGGCTCTCTGATCAGCAAAAGTTAACCTATACATCAAACGTTTTTAAGCCCATTCAACAAATTAAATTTAGTCCAAGTTTCCATCAACTTCACTTTTAAAAGCAATCTCTCATATCCAGCCAGTTTCAAGTTAATCACATACCCTCATATCCTTAAAAACAATTAATCTTCCGTTACAGCCCAAATTATAATAACCCTCAACCGACTAGTTGCAAGGTAGCATCACCGACAATTTTTTTAAATAAGAAACCATAGACACTTTCTCTAGCTGTTTTCAAAATTTAGTATTATCTGATGCCTACAAATGAGCACATTCCTTAATGTACAACAAAAACATAATAGATTTATTTAAGCTCCAGGGTAACAGTATCAGACTTATAGAACAGTTTGCAGGTTTCACACAGACTTTTTGTTACACACTTTTTCATCTATTATCATTCTGAGAAACAAAATCTCAAAATTCCCTTGGTATAGATCAATTTAGAAAACACATGTAGATAGAGAAACAGTGTTTCCCTTTACCCTCATTTGCGCTTCAGTGACCCCCAAATTTTTAAATTGACCCTCAGTTTTGATACCAACATTTGTTTTTTCCTCAGTCTGACCTCCAGTTTTTACACCAAGGAGACTTTTGACTCTCAGCCTTGCACCCCTAGGGGATACTCTGAGAGAAATTTGTACCAACTGAATTCCATGTCCTACATTGCTTGTCAATGTTATAAACATAGATAGATATAAATGGCATAGAAGTGGACTAATTATGATTCTATCCTATTAGGAAATATTATAATATGTACATGCATATAGAGTTTCCGAATGTAACTATATGTACTGCCAAAAAGGGATGGTGAAAATGAATCAAAACTGGTACACTCAAACATTTGCAACATCAAATGTGTCTGTATTGCTGCAAAAAGCAAACAAATAGTGTGTTGGTGACTACTAGCTTAGAAGGATATATGCAATTCATGAATACTTGTAAGTTACTCAAGCATCCTTAACAAAAACATTCATCAACCAGAAAGCACATGTCGATGTGGTAGTCATGTGATACATCAAATCATGAGCTCCTGAAGATAGTGACAGGTTTCTGTTCGCGTAAGTGTTAAAAATTTTGTTCCTTTACAATGAGTCTGTGACTTTCATGTAATATTTTAGAGTTTTTGCACAATAAGACTAGTATTGACATGTGATCCTTAAACCTCTGAAGGTTATGGACATGGAGATTTTGAAATTTATGTAGCCATGTGACTTGCAATGCAAATGTACCAGGTCCATTTCCAATGCTGTCGTTTTGTCTTGTCTGTCAATGAATTAAAGAAATAATCATTCATAATACTCACAAGTTCTCAGAAATTATATCATTTTCCTATTGATTTCATGCAGGTATGACTCAATGTAACATCAATTAAGCTTGACATGCATGCTGGTAAGCTGCTAATCTAAGCCACCAATGCAATGTGGCAGAGAATTCCATTAGGCAGTCAACTCTGATTTTACACCTCAATAAATGTTCGAATTTCACAAAGGTGGTGGGTTGGGTGAGAGGAAACTTGTCATGGGAAGCAATGTGAAAGAAATACATTTCATTTGTTTCACAGGATGATTTAGTTTCACATGGTAATGATAAAATAATAATGATGCTTAATCTCTATGGTACTTTGAAAACAGAAGGACAATTTCAATATCAGTCAGTACTGGATGCCAAATTGGCGCTTGAGGAATGACAGTTTGTCAACAAAAATAGCCAAAGATGGTAACTATGCAAAGTACAGTTTTCCAGCCCAACTGAATATACTTGCAGCCAATCATGTTAATAAAATTTGTTCTTGTCTTTCCTCTCCAAACGGATAATAATAATAATAATAATAATAATAATAATAATAATAATAATAATAATGATGACTTTGCATAGCGCCTAATCTTTAGAAGCTCTAAGCACTTTACAACATCTATAATGATATGACTACACTGCAGAAAAACAAATCACAAAACCATGAAATTAGAAAACATAAAAACATGCTGAAAACATATGAGATACAAAACATTATTAGGTCACTAAGTTTGTTTCTGCAGTCGAAAAAGGTGAGTTTTATGAGCACTCTTAAATGGGACCACTGTGTCTTTGTGTCTAATTTCAATGGGTAATTTGCACCACATCACTGGGCCCTGCTATGCAAAAGAACATTGTCCATATGACTTAGTTTTCATAGTGGGAACAATAAGTATACGATTGTCAGAAGAGGAGCGTATGTACACCACTCCCTCGATAACTCGCGCACATCGGGGTCCAAAAACATCGACCGCACTATAAGTGAGGTGCGAGTTATCGAGGGACCTATAATAACAAAAGGATCGATACAAAGGCAAAAGGGTGGGTGGGTGGCAGTTTTTTTTATAAAGCTTTTAATACTCAATTCATAAACGTGCTGTGATTAACTGTGAATAAATATCTCTTCATAATGGTGTAGTTTATTTTTTCCTCATAGAGTAACATTAATTTCAGGATAAATTACCGTATATAGACGAGTTAATCGAAAACATTATTCCACGTGGTTTCCGTTCGATCGCAGGAGTCTGACGTTTTATCAATGAAGTACGGCGAAATCTCTGACAACATGAATTCCCCTTATCGGTAATACATATTTGAAAACGATATTACCGATAAGGGGAATTCATTTTGTCAGAGATTTCGCCGTAGTTGATTGATAAAATGTCAGACTCCTGTGGTTCGATTAACACGTGTACCGATTCACGCATTGTGTATTACGTCACTAATGTTTGTGCTGAATTGGATACATTCTTCTTTTATTGTTTGATTCAAATTAGACGTATTTGATCGACTCTTTTCGAGAAACAATGTCAATCGATCGATTCATATACAGTGTATATATTTGATTGTGGTAGAAATAAAATGAAAAATTTGAAACAATGTAAATTAGAACACAATAATACAAATGCCCGTTGTGATACGCTGGACAAATGACTCGACGTTTCGAAAAAAAATTAGTTAATTTTGTTTGTTACTCCCTGATTTCGCTGCCGTCGAGCAAAATAGTCATATGCTTGATTCCATGCACAAGACATAAGTGATAAAACAACACAAGTCTCTTTTAATGAATTATTTTAGTGCAACAAACACTTGGCCAAGTTTGTTGATCAAAACAAAGCCGGCAGGTAATTAGGTTCTCACGGAAGTACTCGCGGGTTTCGATGTGACGGTTGATTGACTCTTTTCATGTTTTCATAGAAAAGAATATGTTGCAATTATAATGTTTACATTGAAACGGAAATAAAGGATTATTATGTGGTTTTCACACAGCAAGATTTTTAATTGTTGTTTATTTCATTATCTTTTGCCACCTGTTGGCATTTACCGGACGTTTTCATTGATAACTATTTCACCAGACTGTTTATTTACAGCGATTGATGACGGTGTATCAACAAATAAACCCGAACATAATATATGATATCTTATTTAGATTTTGCAAATTTCACAATATGGAATCGATCTTTATGGGCATTAATCACCTTTTTATGATAAAACGAGAAATTATAAAGATTTAATTTATCAATTCTTATACCGCTCCGGTGGCCTAGTGGTTAGAGTGTCCGCCCCGGAAGCGGGAGGTCGTCGGTTCGATCCCCGGCCGAGTCATACCAAAGACTTACAAAAATGGTACTAACAGCTGCCTCGCTTGACGCTCAGCATACAGAGGTTAGTGTTAGGACTGGTCGGCCTGGTGTCAGGATAATGTGACTGGGTGAGACATCATGCTACATGTCTGCGGCATCTGCGGCATGATGTCTCAGTGCTAGACATCACTATAAACTGCCTCACTGCAGACATCGTAGCGATGTGACTGAAAAATTGTTAAAGCTACGTTAAAAATCCTAATCAAACAAACAAACAAACAAACAAAATCAATTCTTATAGTTTTTTCACGTTCAGCATATTTTTTTTTTTTTAAAAAAAATTTAAATATATTTTATCTTTGGGTAAAAATCGGGATCCACACAAGACACCGCGTTATAAGCGGGTTCGCGAGTTATCAGGGCGCGAGTTATCGAGGGAGCGGTGTATCTTGCTGGTGTATACACATGGGAGAGGCCGGATAGGTAAGTTGGACTGGAGTCTGTCAATGAAACATAGCACAGACAAAACATTTTGTGTTTGATTCTGTATCGAATTGATAGTAAGTGTAGGGTACAGAGCAGTGGTGAGGTGTGCTCTGATCAAGGTACTCTAAAGATAATCCGAGCAGCTGTGTTTTTGAACTTTTTGAAGTTTCTGGAGTAGATATTGTGATGAACCAGACAGAATTGAGTTACAATAGTCCAGTCTTGAAAGTACTAATGAACACACAAGTGTTTCAGTGGCATCAACTGAAAGATATTTGTGATTGGAACTGATGCATCTCTGTTCAAGATATGCAGCCTTGCATATGTTCATGACATGTTGGTGCAATGTGAGAGTACTGTCTAGAGTAACACCTAGGTTTCATACTGACTGAATTTAATGTTGGTGTTGATGATATTTATTGTCCGAGGTAAAGGATGTGAATGAGAAAGTCTTTGTGTTGTGATCAGAATCGCCTCAGTTTTATCATCATTCATCTGCAGCTTGGTACATGTCATCCATGATTTCACATCAGAAATGCACCTCTCTATTCCATGGATGGTAGCATCAACTTCAGTTGGGTGGCTAGACTTGTATATTTGGGTGTCATCAGCGTACAATTTGTGAGACACTGGGTGATGATCTATGACACTTGAGAGGGGCTGAGTGTATAGAATGAAGAGAACAGGTCCAATAACAGAACCCTGTGGAACACCACAACATAGATCAATTGGGCTGAAATGTATTCCATTTGCAGATACAATTTGTGTCCTGTTGACTAAGTAGAACTTGAAACACTGTTAGGCTATATTCTGAATGCCAAATACATGCTGGAGACGGTGAAGAAATATATTATGGTCTATTGTGTCAAATGCTGCAGACAAATCAAGGAGGGTGAGTACTGCAATCTTTCCATTATTAAAAGCAGAGAGAATGTCATTAAATACTTTCAGAATATTAGTTTCAGTACTGTGGCAAGGGCGATGTGAAGACTACGTTGCTAAAAAGACTAAATTCAAACGAGATACAAGTTGGGTTAGAACAACTTTTTCTAAGATTTTGTATATCAATGGGAGATTAGAAACTGGGCAGAAGTTCTTTAAATCATTATGGTCAAGTGCTGGTTTCTTCAGCAGAGGCTTTACGATGGCAGTTTTGAAAAACGATGGGAATTCCCCTAATGAGAGAGAGATATTAATAAGATCAGTTAGTGAAGGCAATATTGGGTCTAAGCACACAAGCAGCAGTGATGTTGGAATAGTGATGTCGGAATTGGATCAAGTTCACAAGACTTTGGTGCACTCTTCATCATGATTGTCCATACTAAATCAATAGAGACAGGTTCAAATACTCCTAACGGTTGTCGCTGAAATTCTGTATCATAACTGTATGGTGACGAGTCAACTGAAATTATGTTGTCAAGTGAATCTCTAATGGTTTTGTACTTTGTCACAGAAGAAATTTACAAATAGGTCCGGAAGGTCTACTGGCGAGAAGGTACTTGGAAGTGGTGTACATTTGTTCCTTGACAATAGTTTGTTAGTTATCTCGAAGAGCTCTTTGCACCTGGAACTCTCTGTGATCTTAGTACTGTAGTGGGATAATTTGGCTAAATGGACTATGTTTGTGACGTTCTTCTTAGCGGCTTCATAGATTTGTTTATGAATAGTGAGTCTGGTGGAAAGCCAAAGCCTCTCTGCTTTTCAGCGATGTCTTTTAGCAGTGCGAAACTGGTCCCTAACACTGCTATACCATGGAGAACACTGTTTTATTAATACTCTGCATTTGGTGGTTCGAGCATGTTTTTCAAGTAATGAACGCAGTCAGTTATCGAGCTGTTCTGCTGTAAGTTGTTTAGGTTTTCTTGGTTGTTGTTGTAGGGTTTAATGCCATTTTTCAGCACACGATAGGCTATACATGGCGGCAAGTATTATTGGTGGAGGAAGAACCCGGGAGAACCCCCGACCCACGAGAAGCTACTGGCAAGCTTTCTCACATAACTACATTAAGCCGAATCTTAGACTTGAACCTACGCAGACAGAGTGAGATGGCAGTGATCCATAATGGACAGCGCTTTAGAACACGTGGCAACTAAAAAGGGTTATAACCAAAATCAATATAGCTCCCACTGTAGAACATTCAAAATAAACACAGAACGCAATAGTATATATGACAGGCTACAAAAAATAAGTGGACTGGGACTAGAACATGAACTTTGATTTGTGCATGTCAGATCTCCACTGCCTGAGTGATCACATTTAATCAGATTGTGACAGATATTCAATACTGTTTTGAAAAATAAATACATAAATCATGCATTTAATGAAAGTCTTGCAACAATTTTACAAAATTCTTGTGTAGTTCAAATTAAATTGTTCTCAGTATATCCAATATTTATTTATATGCTGAAACAAATGGAAATAATATGATGGCAATTAATTAGAATTGAAAGTATACATCTTTATTTGGAGTGGGTGTGAGAAGACCATTTTCTCCCTAATAAGACAAGACTGAATTGTATATCTATGTAACATTATGGGGGCAGCAAGTGGCCATGTGGTCTAAAGTGCTCACCATGTCTGTGAGAAAGCTTGCTAGTAGCTTCTTGTAGGTTGGTGGATCTTTCTAGGATTTTACCAGGTTCTTCCTATACCATTTATACTGGCCACCATGTATAGCCTATCATGTGCTGAAAAATGATGCTAAAACATACAACAGCTTAACATAATGCATAACTGCGTGTTACCTTTGAAGATAGGAGAAGTATTTGGTACACTAAGGCTGGAAGGTCTTGCAAGTCTAACTCTTTTAACTGCCGCAGAACTTTCTCAATAACAAATTTCAGTTCATCGCTGGTCAGAGGCACATCACGGAACATTGCAGCAAGATGAATCACACACTTGGCATCCCACCTGACAGGAAAATGTTTAGAAAACTATATGAGAATCGTTTTCAAAATTTGGCATAATATTTTGAAGTCATAAGTAAAAGATGTGAGTTATTTGTGATTTAATAACAAAATTCCATTGTTCACAAGCTTCTGTCATTAAGCCCAACCCTTGTACAAGCAGGGTCCTATGGGCTTATCATAGGAAGAAACACTTTTTAAAGTAAAATATGTTTCTTCCAGAATGTATATCAGATCACAACAGAGCAGGGGATTATCTCCTACATTGCAAATCCGTCCCTTGCAAGCAGACAATGTATTTGGCTTGCTTAATCATTAAATGTACTAAAACATCATATTTTTATTAAAACATCTCAAATTACAGACTGGTGCCACAACTAGAATAAAAGTGCACAATCCTCTAGGGATGTAACTGCAAGGAATACTTAGAAGGGAGTGCCATATTAAGACTTTCATGATTAAATATTTTACAACAGAAAATGGTTTCTGATTCAAATTTATTGCCTGATAAAAAAATACACTCTGAGAATTGACAAATTATGGGCATACCCATATTGTGATTGGATAGATAATATGGAGAAGAAAGAAAAAGTTAACAATAAAAAAAATGGTTTTGTCTTTAACCTGATTAAAGAGGAGAATAGACGATACAAGTTGCAATAATGACTACTTCTTGGGTAGTTGGCTGTGAGACAAGAGGAAGATGGCATTGTATCTTTTGTATTATTATTCTGTGAGACTGGTGCATGATAGGTTTAATGGCAAGCATACCCATGCTGGCCAGGCCAGGACTCAGTCCTATACAGAAGTAGTAAGATCTAGCAAGATGAATCAAATTATTTTCTTATTACTGTGTGATATGGGAAATCCAAAAGTTTTACAGAGCTGGTAAATCATGATCTCATTAAATTAAAATGAGAGTGGCACTAGATTAGAAATGTTTATTTTATAATAGTGGTTTTCAGAACTTAACAAGACAAATCAGCTGCTGTTTGCACTGAGAGGCAACTAGGCAGTAAAAAAAGCAAGTTTGTCTTCCCCTTTTCACTGATCTTGCATGTATAAATAACAACATTTCATACAGTGATATATGATACACCATCTGATTCATTATCATCATCATAATCATCAATCCTTTAACCCAAGAGGTTGTTGGGGTATCACAGTCAACCTTACAACCAATTCTCTCCCTCTTTCCCTGTTCTCTACAACCCATTGGGAATCACCAAATTCCATGCCTCTCCACTCCTTAATGTTGTCTTCCCACTTCTCATTCTGTCTGCCTCTTCTTCTGCAACCTGGCACTGTACTGTACAAAATTATTTTTGCCAGTCCAGATGATCTTGAAACATGACCATACCACTTCAGTTTGTGCTATTTTACAGTGGTCAAGAGGTCTACAGAGGGTCTGATGGTTCACTGGAGACCTCTTTGTTGGTTACATGGCCCAAGATCTTTCTGTAGCATGTCATTTTGATGGCTTCAATCCTTCTTTGTAAATCTGATGCAAGCATCCATCTTTCACAGCATACAGAAAGATGGATATGACGGTTGAGTGCATCAGCCTTATCTTGGACTCAAGACCAATTTTGGTATCTTTCCATATTGGTCTCAACCTTGTTATTGCTGCTGTTGTCTGGGCAATCCTACAAAGTAGTTTTCGTTTGAAGCCCTCATCTGTAATAATCGATCCTAAGTACTTGAAGCTTGTGACACTTTCCAGCTTCTGTCCACTGACCCTTATTTCTGCACTTATGCCATTTGTATTCCGTTGTTTTTTTTTTTTCTGAGCTAATTTTCATACTTTATGTTGTGGAAGTTGTGTCAAGGCACTCAACCAAGTCAGCTAGTTCTTTTTCATCTCCTGCTATTCAGTGGCCTAGTAGTTTGAGCATCTGCCTCAGATGTAGGATGTTGTGGTTTCAATCCCCAGCCGAGTCATAAAAAAGAATTTATAAAAATGGTACTAACAGCTGCCTTGCTTGGTGCTCAGCATTAAAGGGTTATTGTTAGGACTGGTCAGCCTGGTGTCAGGATAAAGTGACTGTGGGACATTATGCTACATGTATGTGGCATGATGCCCCACTGCTAGACATCACTATAAACTGCCACACTGCAGACATCGTAGTGATATGACTGAAAATTGTTAAACCTACATTAAAAATCCAAATATTACAAAAACTCTCTCATCTCCTTTTAAGCCATCAATATAATCTGCAAAGTGAAGGTTGGTGATTGTTCTTCTTGTTATGATGACACTGTCTTTGTGGTCATGCATGGCATCCTCTATGATCGTTTCCAGGAAAATATTGAAGAGAGTAGTTGACAGTATACATCCTTGTCTTACTAAAACTGTTATTTGAAACCAATCTCATGAGGTGCTGAACATCCTGCACCAGGTTTGACATGATGTTGTACTTCCTCTTGGTTGACCATAAGGCCCCAAGCCATACCCTACCAATGTCCTTTTTGAAATCTAAAGACATGGTATGGACTCTGATGATGCTGAAGGTATTTTCTGCAAAGGAGATTGAGATTGAAGATTTGTTCGCTGGTGCTTCCTCCTGCTTGGAAGCCTGCCTACTCTTCCACAATAATCTTCTCTGCTCAAGGCTTAAGGTTTTTTGAGACTTATCTTCAGCATGACTTTGCTTGGGTGGCTGATCAGACTGATAGTTCTGTAGTATTGGCATAGCTGTATGTTTCCTCTCATGGGGAGCACAATGACGAATGCATCAAGTCCATGGGGTGGGCCAAATCTTGTTGCAGATTGTTGTTAGGACAGTGACTATCTCTCCTCCTCCTGCTTGAATAAGCTCTGTTGGTATGTTTTCAATGCAGGCTGACTTTCCTTTCTTTAGTGACCTAGCTGCAATTTCTACGTCAGAATGGGGTTGTCATAAATTTCTTCTGCCTGAGGGAAATTTAGTACTGCTGGTACTTATGACTGTATAATTCTGAGCAGTATTATGTCCATTGCTTGAGGATCTCTTAATCTTCTGTGAGGCGTTTTCCTGATTTGTCTTGGATGTTGGTCACAGTTTTCCCTTGTTTATGGGTTGTGAGACATTTTCCCAGTTGATATGCCATTCTGCTGTCATTTCTACACAGTCTTCGATTTTGCAGCATTGTCTTTCAATCCAGGATTCCTTTGCCTATTTCATGCTTTTCCTGATCATGTTGTTTACCTCACTGTATTTAAAGTGCTACATTGTTGTTTAATCTAGTACTTAATAATAAAGAGTTTGTTTGTTTGATTAGGAATTTTAACGTAGCTTTAACACTTTTTCAGTTCTATCACTAGTGTCTGCATTGAGGCAGTTTATAGTGATGTCTACACTAGGGCATCATGTCACAGACATGTAGGATGATGTCCCACCCAGTCACATATATAATATATGCCAGGATACTCTGAATACTCAAATGATAAAAAAAATTTAAACTGCATCTATGGATGACAAGCTTGCATTAAAAGTGCATTTCCCTCAGTCCCAATTAAATTTAATTGGAATGGCCCACGGCAGTATAAACAATTAATTGATACTGGAAAATAAGGAAAATATGAACCAGAACAAAAAGAAAGGTAAAAGTAAAACTGGTCAAAGCAAGTCACATTTCCAAAGTCACTAGCCCTATAAAAGTTAATTGGAAATAATTTTATCTACAACTGAAAAAGGTACATTTTATTTTGAACAAAATGTTTACAATACAAATGAGATGTGTGATTTCCATATCTCTGAGACCACAATAGTGCACATGAGTATGTATAAATCAGAGCTCCAGAAACCATTTAACTCTCATCCTGACCAGATAAAAATGTTCAGAGCATAGAAAAGCATACTTAACTCTAGGCCATGTAGATGCCTATTTGCATTTCAAGAATAAATCCAAGTTCATTTTCAACTCTTAACATGCACTATATATTCAACATCACTAAACATTTAACATGCCAATTACAGATTATTCTAATCTAATTTGCCTGCTTTTTATCATTTTATAACATTGCAAAGGAAGCTGAATTTTGATTTTGTACATGTACCTGCTGTAAGCTTGACATTAAAATGCTTAAAAAATCATCAACATGTTATATTGCACTTTCACACCTAGCCTTTGATTTCTCAATGATATTAAGACTTACAGTGTCAGCAATTTAGAGATTGTTTGGATGTGATATGATGACAGTAAGCTTCACACATCTTTCAAGAATTGAAGACACTGAGAATGTCATTATCTTGTTACGTTTCATCTGACCAGTGTTACATGTGACTCCGGTTATCAGCATTTTGAAGACTGAAGCTTTACTGACAAGCAATTACAAAGTTGTATAAATATCTTACGGAATCTTTTCGTCAACTTGACATTGTGTTTCAGCTACAATACTGAAAGATGTCGCTGTAAGCGTGAATATCATTAAGAAATCAACTGTTATATGTGCAACCAAAATATATCTCAAGTTGCAAATCTGGTGTATTAATAAGTGTATTTAAGTGGACCTATATTAAAACAGACTGCTCCGGTGGCTTAGTGGTTAGAGCGTCAACTGCAGAAGCAAGAGGTCATAGGTTGGATCCCCAGCCGAGTCATGCCAAAGACTTGTACAAATGGTACTAATAGCTGCCTCTCTTGACTGGGTGGGACATCATGCAACATGTCTGCGGCATAATACAACAGTGCTAGACATCACTGTAGACAGTGTAGCAATATGACTGAAAAATTGTTAAAGTTACATTAAAAATCCTAATCTCATAATCACATTCAAATATTAGACCATGGTTTTTATGAGGTACCTGCAGTTCTTTAGTAGAAGTGTGAGCAGCGTGGAGAAGTGGTCTTACAATGCTTAATATAGAGAGGACTGTGATGAATATCTGTTGCAACTTACTTGCTCCATCCACAGAAAGAAAAAAATATTCCTGAGCCCTGACACCTGAAGGCATATATAGAGAGCCACAAACATCAGAAATGGATATAAACAGAAACATATAATGATGAATGGATGGAAGAGTGGTTCGATTTAAGGATGAGCCAACAAGTGAAATATTGCACTCTAAGGAGTGTATAAATGTCAGTATTAAGTGTGACAGTATCTCTTACTTGCATGAACACAGAGTGTTGAGAATGTGGCTCTTGTATTCTGCCCCACTCAAATGGCTCCCACCATACAAGACGTTTTCCTGGATCGCCATGGCTGACAGCAATTTGGGAAATAGCTCAAAGGCTCTGTAATGAATTCAAATTACTTGTTTAAGACATATAGTTGTAATGAGCCAAATGGCCATATAATCAAGTTAAACAATAGCCTAAATAGCAGTACATTGTGGTAATAAGTATGTTGGAAAATTGCAAGATCTATCCATAAAATATGTTTTGCTTTTTATGGTTTAACGCCATTTTTAAGCACAATATAGGCTATACATGGCGGCCAGTATTAATGGTGGAGGAAGAAACCAGAAAACCCCGGAAAGAACCACCGACCCACAAGAAGCTACTGGCAAGCTTTCTCACATAACTACATTAGCCGAATAAAAATTTAGCAGAGCAAGACTTCTCTTGATTTGTAAAATTATTTTTCTAAATATAGAGACCAAAAAACATAAACAAGAAAGAAGTTGCAAAAGCATCTGCAATTTTTTGGTGCATTTCTTTTCATAATCATTCTTTGAAAAAGAGCATGAATTTGAATTTGAATCAACTTTAATGCATAATGTAACTATTTACAACATTTAAAACCATCAATCCAAAAGTGTCAAATAAAATTTTAAATCAATTAAATAAGAAAAATCAAGTTCAGACAATCTAAAATCTAATTAAATTAATTTAATAGTAGTTTCAGACTTATACTGAAGTATTCACATGTCATTTGTACATATGGCCTGTAATTATGTGCAAATATTCAACTGTTTATGAATTATGATCTACCAGCACAGTCTGATACAGCCGATATCTCCCTGTGTACTTTGCAGTTGGACTTATTTTTATGTAAACATATATGGTTACCTTATACTGACTGAATTTAATTTAGGTATCTTTGAGCATTACAACTGTTGTATAAAAAACATTTATACTTCTTGCTTCTATGACACTTTTGCATTTGCTTACTTTCCACACTGTGTTGAACCATTCTTGACAGCATCGACATACATGAAAGTGAGTTCTCCAATGGAGGGTCCTGGGAGGGAGTCTGCCTGAAAATACATTCTGACTTATTCGTTCAAACTACCTACTGTCATAACTGCCAACCTCACAGTACTAAAATACAGACTGCTATTGACAAAATTACTGATTTTCAGGAAAAAAGACTTATTTTTCATCAATTATAATGCATAATGTAACTATTTACAACATCTACAACCATCATTAAAGGAGGGCAGTGACTTAATTATTTAATGTCAAAGATGTTTTGCACTCTGTTTCAATTGGGTGCCCATTCAGAAAGTGCAGGAGTGCAGCACATTCACTCTCAGACACAGGCTGTTTAGAGAAGCCTTTTCCACACCTTGTTTTTTCAATCATTATCGATTCCAATGTATCATGTTTCCTTGATGGTCTGAATTGTTTGATTTTTTTTAATGAACCGTTTTTGTTTTAGCACACGAGTAATCCTTTGCGATATGGAAAAAGTGTGCAACATGTATCACCAGCAATACTAACAACTTAAAGAGTTGGTTTCTCTCTGGTATTTTAAACATTGTAAGTTCCAGTTGTTGATGACAAAGCAGCATTGATAAGCTTAACATGTTGCTTTGTCATGGACACCTAAAATGACCAATTAACAATAACACAATTTGCAAAGCATAAAGTTTTCTCCTTACTCGACGTGTCTCAAATCTAAATATAATGACATAATTGATCATCAGTTCTGTTTTATTTTCTTTGCTGGAGATAATTCTGGATCTTCTGCTTTTCTTTTTCTACATTATGAAAATGAGATGCAGTGATAACAGTAACTATTTATAAAGAAAATTAAGAGTATCCATAAAAGAATAGAGGGCATTTGTGGGGGTCGGGTGTCCAAACTTTAGCAATGTAACCCAACATCCAAACCCTCTATTCAATGGCAGATACTCTTAATTTTCTTGGTAATCCTATATACATGGGACCCGTTTCTAAATAAATATTTTGATATCAGTTTCCAATTTAGTAGCAATTAAACTGAAGAAAAAGAAGAATTTAATCCCTTATTATGACATAATTATCCCCCAAATTGATGAGCTTATGTCTACTATGACATTATTCATTCATTCCATACCTCCAACATAAGTAGTCCAACTAAATCGGAGGCCTGTTTGTTGTTCATTTCATTTTTCTGTAGCATATTAATACAAAATTTGTAGACCTTCAATCTTCTTGATACACAGACTGTGTCATCTGGAGGAGAGCCTAAAAATATAAGATACACTTAAATGTCTATTTTAGAAATTTTACTTAGCAACACTAATTTTTAATGCATTCCATCAGATTATTTAAAGGTCTGTTTCTATCTGCCTTTCTTTACAAGGATACCAAGAACTATGTCATTTCCTGCATGCTATAATATAGGTTGTTTAAGCTGGTGTCAAATGACTTCAGGAAAAAAAGTTTGCTATTCAATGAATGCATGCATGCATTGCATGTATGTATGTATGTGTGTGTGTGTGTATACAGTATGTATGTATGTATGTATGTATGTATGTATGTATGTATGTATGTATGTATGTAGGTATGTATGTAGGTAGGTAGGTAGGTATGTATGTATGTATGTATGTAGGTATGTTTGTATGTATGTATCTTTAATGGCACATCAACTGGTGACCTACTGGTTAGAGTACCGTATTTTCGCGTATATAAGACGTGTCTTATACAACATTTTACACACCACGCACCCATGATGCGTCTTATATATGGGTGTGTCTTATGTAAAATATTTTTACACAAATCGGCAAAACCCGCGTCTTATATACGGGTATATGTGCGAAAATACGGTAAGTATTTTTTTAACACGAACGAACAGTACAGTGTGTGATATTGAAGGACGATTTTTGCGGTCGATATTTACGTTTCACGATTTTCATTCCTAGTTGTAAAAACAATTGGGTAAGTGTTCAGTAATTACCACGTGTACCAATCCAATGCAGGCCACTTCTAATTCAAAATCCTGTCGTTTCAATGTTTTGTATACCGCAGTTATTGCAGATCTACGTTTAGTCGGAGTAAATGTTTTAAATTTATATAATATAGTATGTTTAAATAGTTTTGTTTTTTGTTATTAATTATCACAGCAAAAACTACGGCGGCTATATTACCTATACATCCGGTTGGGTTCAAAGATACCAGTAAATTTTTAGTATCTTTGGTGGGTGCGTTCGAAAACAAGACAAGACTAAATAGTTCGAAAACAAAACAAGAATTTATTCAATATTGGACTTAAATATGAAAATCAGTTATACCATATATTTAATTTTTTTTATTAAACACAATATAATAAACTGTTACTAAATAGTGCGTGACTTGATCAAAAATCAATGTACCGAATTGTTCTATTCGGCTTCATTTTCATCGTCGTCACTTTCGGCTTCAAATCCACTGAAACTAGAATCAAATTCACTGTCGTCGCCGCGGAATAACTCCATAACTGATGCTAATCGATCCTCATTGGCGTCAGTGGTATCGGATGCAGCTGAGTTGTCGTCCGAAGAACTGATATAGCTAGCCGATTCGGGAATTATCCCACACTTTCTGAAGCCATTGATGATTGACGTAATTTTCACTTTCTCCCATGCCCGAAGAACCCAATTACATGCCTCTACGTACGTTGCACGACGTTGTCGACCAGCTGGCGTGAATGTGTGTTTACCGCTAGTCATCCAACGATCCCATTCCTCACGAACAAAAGTCTTAAACGGGTGATTGACGGCAACATCCAAAGGCTGCAGCTTGCAAGTCAGGCCACCTGGGATAACGGCTGTGTGGGCTCCAGCACTGTTGATGTGCTTCTGCACAGTTGTCTCCTTATGGGCAGCCATTGCATCAAAAATCAGAAGAGAATTTTTCATGAAAAATCCGCCTCGTCTTGTTCTGAAGCATTGGTTAGTCCAGGTATGCATCACCTCTGTGTTCATCCAGCCCTTCTTGTTGCAGACAACAACGACTCCAGCTGGCAACATTTCTCTTGGCATGGTTATCCTTTTAAAGATAACCATGGGTTTAAGTTTTCCTCCTGCAGCAGTGCAGGCCAATACAACAGTGAAGTTGGTTCGTTCATGTCCGGTGGTATTAATCGCGACTGTCTTCACTCCTTTATCTGCCACTGATCTAGTAGCTGGAACATCAAATGACATTGGAATCTCATCAATATTGATAATGTCATCATCGGCCAACTTGAGTTCACTCATTTCCTTCTGAACAAAGGTATGGAAAACATCCAATTTATTTTCCCAATCGTCCGGAAGCTTCTTTCCAACAGTGTACGTGACCGGACTGCAAGATTGTTCCGTTTCATAAACTTGAACACCCAGTTTGCACTGCCACCACGAAAGTCTGTGATCTTCATTTCAGTAGCAATAATTCGAGCCTTCAATTTGATCGCTATTGTTGAAACGGCATGGTTACTTTCACGTTCCGAACACACCCAGTTGGCTAGATTTTCTTCCAAGTTCGGCCATCTTGCATTTCTACCTCTACGAGCTCGTTTCCTTGGATTCATCTTTTTAATCTCCTCTTCATCCAACCTCCAATCACGTACATTTTTCTCGCTGCAGCTAAATTCTCTTCCAGCAGCTCTGTTGCCACGCTCCTTGGCAAACTTGATGACGTCTAATTTAAAGTCGGCTGTATATGACTTTTGCTTCAGCATCGTGACAATTTTTTAAATTTTAAAAATGCAAATTGATCTCTCATTTATATATACCGGTAACAAGAGACTATTCCCACGTTTATATATGCTAACCGCATACAGCAGGCATTTATTGGTCTATGTACGGTACTAATCCCCCTCGCTGAAGACTTGGCCTCCTTGCAGATCAATGAAGCCGCCTTTACATCTGGCGTTTATTGTTCTAGAATCTAGATACCAGGTCTGGTACTAATCCCACTCGCTGAAGACTTGGCCTCCTAGCAGATCAATGAAGCCGCCTTTACATCTGGCGTTTATTGTTCTAGAATCTAAATACCAGGTACTCAACCCATCCGCTATTGGCCCGGTGGCAGATAAGAATAAACAATTATCGTTGCGGTCCTGCCTCAGACAATTCTTTGATCTAAACTAAAAATGGTAATGAAGCCTTGTTTACATCCGACGGGTGATAAAACATTGGACATATTTTCATTTATGATAAAGGAAAGGAAACCACTGGATATAAATTGCTCAGTGCGGCAGATGGCAGGCCGCGTGCGTCTTATGTAATTTTTTTTAAAACACAAATCGACAAAACCCGCGTCTTATATATGGGTGTGTCTTATGTAAAATATTTTTACACAAATCGGCAAAACCAGCGTCTTATATACGGGTGCGTCTTATAATTGGGTGCGTCTTATATGCGCGAAAATACTGTATCCACCACTGAAGCAGGAGGTCATGGGTTATGGACTAGTTCTGGGCTCACATCACTGATGACATTAAGAAACATTTGCCTCATGGAAATAATAATAATAATAATAATAATAATAATAATAATAATAATAATAATAATGATGCTGACAGGTTGGCTCTTTGACTAGTTACGTTTTTTCTGACCATTGAGAATGCTCTCTCAGCACTGCTGTTGCTGTGCGGTATTGAAAGTATTGATAGCATTACTCTCCCAAGGGTTGGAAACAACAGTTGGCCAGATCCATATTTTTTTTCCTGAGAGCATCCATCTGCTCTTTCCATATTCGATTCTGTGTCTAAATTGTAGCTTTGGTAAAGACTAAACTCTATGAAAATCATCAGTGCTGATTCCTTCCCTTCAAGTGGAGAAAAAGGCCAGGTCCTTAAATGAGGCTACAGATTGTTTAGCCACATCTGCAATGCTTGCATTAATGAGCAAGTCGTCCTTGAATGGAAATTTTTCCTTCATGTGTGACAGTGATTTGATCAGATATGCTCTACAGTGCATTCTTGTCTGTAACATTACTGTGCTTCAGAATTTATCTTCTCTAAAAGTTTGATGGTTGCCTCACCCAAGTACAAGTAATGAGAACGAATGTACAAACTTTCATCTTTTAAATCAATTGCTGTGATGTCTGTTTTATCAACAATGTACTTTGGTTTACCGGTAATAACAATTGAAAGGAATTCTCTGTACATGGATAGTATAATGCATAGCTGCCAACCCCCGAGCACAAAAATACTGATTACTTGTGACAAAAATACTGATTTTCAGGAAGAAATACTGATTTTTTAAAATTTTAATGCATATGTAATTTTACGTATACAACCATCAGTAACTGTGCCTTACATAATTATTTAATGTCAAAGATGCACGTGTTGCACACTTGTACGATTTGGAGTTGCACCATGTTCCATCAGGGTGCCCATTCAGAAGGTGCAAGAGTGGAACAGTAAACACACTCAAATGCAAACTGTTTATAGGAGCCCTTTCCACGCCTTGTTTCTTTTTAAATCATTGATTCCAATGTACCAACTTTCATTGATTATCTCAATTCTGAGATTTATTTTATGATCTGTTTTCGTTCAAGCATAAGAGTGATCCTTGCGATTTTAATGTTTGGAAAACGTGTGAAAAATAAGTCGCCAGCAACAATAGTAACTGAAAAAGGAAGGTTTATTTCTAAAAGAAATTTAATAAATCAAATTTCGATCGATGTACATTAAGGTTCTCTCTGGCATTTATCTACGTCGTAAGTTCAGGCTGAGCTGTGTGTGATGAAACAGGAAGCAGATGTTTTTTAGCTTTTTCGTGCTCTTGCATTTCATGGGCGTCTCCATGCCCAATAGCGAAATCACGTTACACACTTTGCAAAACGTCAAGTTTTCTCTTTTTCTGTTATGTTTTCACAAATCAAAAAGACAGCACAAATGTCTTTCCAGTTGTTTCCTTCTATTTTTTCTGGAGAAAATTCTGAACATTCCGCTTTCCTATTTAACATGGTTAGAAGCTGAATATTACGAAAACGAGATACAGCAACAGCGGTAACTATTGCGAAATCCAATATGGCGGATAACCTCGATTTCGAATGAACCAATCGTATTGTAGAACTTTATTCGTATACACAAGTGATATATTATATCAAAATAGAACAAAATGCCCGTTCTAAACTGATAATTCCAAAGAAATTTTATTATTATTTTTTTAAAATTAGAAAACGTATTTTTTGCCAATAAAACGTACACCCGTATTCAGGTCCAAAATACGGGACAAATACGGAAAAAACGGGACAGTTGGCAGCTATGATAATGTCTCTGGTCTTGTGAAATAGGGGCTTGTCATGCTGTAGAGCTTTGCTGTGTCTGTCAAAACTGTTCTGAATCCAGCTTAAAATCTGACAATATGCAAGAGTACATCATTTTCTCAATAACTCACTAAGCGTCACCCACAGCTCTAGAAGACGATTAATGCACTTTCCAAGAGAAAGCCATCTAGTTAGGCAATACTTCAGGATTTTCCTGATTTCATCATTATGCAGAAATGGTAAATTCTTGAAATCCCGCACTCTTTTATCAATCGGTTCCAAATAATAATAAATATCCAGGAGAAGTTTATCAATCCGCACAGGATGAAAACCAGAAATGAAGCCGGATATGGTAAAGTACTAAGAAACATACCAGACGGATAAACCAGATACTGAAACAGGGAAACAAAAAACGTAATTTTCTTGATTTGCTGAAAAATCGGGGAATAGGGAGATAGATCCAAAAATCGGAATTCTCCCGATTTTATCAGTAAGGTTCACTTGGCAGATCTGAAAATTATCACATTTAGATTATCCATCAATAGTTATCTATTATTTTCATACATCCATTGATATTTGTGATTTTTATTATAATAGGTTATTTCCTTATTTTAAATTCTGATACGTTTGTGGTTGGGAGTGAAAAAGAAATTTTTAATGGAGATACATTCACAAAATATAGGCATTCCTCAAACACCAAAAGTCATTTTCCTAGAACAGCCCTCGTTAATTTTAAAGTTTATTTTCAGGAATTGGGAATGAACATAATTTATTGGTGAACCATATTTGTGATCTAAAGATAATGTTCAATAAAAAGAATGAAAAAGGTTCAATTTTTACAACTTTCTCCAAAGTCTATCATTAATGTATTAATAATTTAATCTATGCATACCGTTAAGAATTGCTCTGACAAATGTTATTGGGTCTCCCTTTCCTCTAAGAGCTTTGTTTTCAATCATCTTTGTGACCTGAAATAAAAGACGTCTTGGGATAATAGTATAAACATCAAGCATATTGCATTCATACAGAAAACTAAAAATCAACAACATAAGCAAACAATTTAACATTACTGCTTGATTTAAAGAGTGTGCACTTTCAAAATCATAGACACAACAGAGATCTGGGAAACACTTAATTACATGTATTTGAATGCAAATATTTGATCTGGGATGCATAAATCACTCTATGCAGGAGTCCTTCGTACGCATGCAAATAGCATGGAGACAAAGTCGATGTTGATTACTTTGTTATTTTAGCTGTGCTGATATTTACAGTGACATAATTCAGTGGTTAAAATACCCAGAGTTCTGCCTGCTGTATTTATTATAGTACATCAAAAACACATGACGCAACAGCTAGGCGGCAAGTTCAAAGACTTTTGACTAGCAGCTTGGGTAGGAAAATGTGCTGAAATTTACAATGACTGAATTCAGAGACAGAAAGATCCTGAGATGTACATGTAGTTATTATAAGAGTACAATTTAGCTTCCATTATTGTGTTCATTTCTGACTAGCCAAATAAATAGTGCCTGCGACCTCAAAATCAAGACATATCAGGACAAAACGTTATTTGCAAATTTGGATAAGTAGTTTGGGGTTAAATGGCAAACTGACAAAGGTTTTAATGAGATTCAGAAGATTGCTGAAGTTTCTAGAACTGACAGTTTGGATGGAAATAGTAGCCAAATGTAAGAAAGTGTGTGATGCCTGTCTTAGTGTTTGGAATACAACTATTCCTTGGATTGTCAAAATTTAGTCTCACCCTGAAGGACTTTCAAGAGTTACATCACTGTCAGGTTATTCTGGGTATCTAAGGTTACCAATATTGGCGCAAAACCCATACCGAATTCAATTGACAAAAAAATGAATAATCTGCAATGCTTACCAATTGAAAAGTGGCAGTTGTCACCAGAATAATATATTCAAAATAATATAAAATTTGGAGAAATGGATATCAACCGTTTCAATGACTCGATATATGGCGGCCAAATTCTGCGCATGGCTTTGAAAAGATGTAATGTTTACGCATCAGGCTATGGAAATGAAATACATTACTTTGGACTCTTTCTGGCATTTCAGCCAAAAATTGAATTTTTAACCAAACCAACACGCGATCCAATGTTTACAGAAATGATATATCGTTGTGCAGAATTACCAGACACTTTGAATAGGCTGACATGGTTGTACATGTCAGTGTTATAAAGAATGTGGAAATTAAACTCAACGGCAACCAACAGTTCTTCTAATCTGCAAAGTTCAACATTAACAAGGATGGGACTGCAAATTTTGCTGGTGGGACTCCTCCTTTTACCAAATAGGGAGTCCTGGACTCCTAGTTTTAAAATCCTAGCGAGACCTCTGCACAATTTCAATAGTTTATTGTCATACTAGTGACAAATATACTTGAAGTCACAGGTGAAGTAACAAATATGGTAACAATTGATTAACAGGAATTAAGGCTATCGCCATACTAGCGAGTCAACAAATATACTTGAAGTCACAGGTGAGGAAACAATTATGGTAACAATTGATTAATAGGAATTAAGGCTATTGCCATACTAGTGACAAATATACTTGAAGACACAGGTGAGGAAACAAATATGGTAACAATTGATTACAGAAACACCTCAAACATTTGTGTTTTTGGATTCGCGAATTCGATAAATTTTCATTGGAAACTAGCTGTAACTCCTCAAGTATGCTGTGCAGTAATTTTCATTATTTTCACTGTACAGTACTGCACGGCTAATTCATCATCATCATTATGTTTAATCATATTCATCATTGGTGAGTACCGGTACTGTTTTTTATTAAATATTTGTAATGTGCATATGTATTTTTGTTATCTCTCTCTCTTACTTTCTCATAGTTATCGTGTGCATACAGTTTTACAACTCATTATTTCTCTGTACGTCTTTACGTAGTTTTAAATTGATTGAATACCTGTACCCTCTATGTACATGTTTTCTTTATTTACTGAATTGTACCTTCGTTATATGACTTGGGTGACATATTAAGTTTACCTAGTTAACCTTCCTGACAATGACAAAGAAAACGTCAGTCATTAAGTTTACAGTCCCATTTGTTACTTGGCTTTACCCGACTGTGAGTTCAAAAGAAAACGGCAGCCAATGAATTAGTATAGGGGCAATATTAGTATACCGACTTTACCGTACTGTAAATGCGCTAGTGTGGCAAATACCCATTAGGCGATACTGTACTCTATATTTACGCCAACCATTCATTTCTTTTTTCAAGGGTACTGTAATGTATTAAGCTCACTTTTAAATTAAATTAAAGTGCTTCCGGAGCATGATTTGGGTCATATTTAGGATTTAAACTCGGCATATTTAGTGACTTACCAAACATTCGTGATCTCTCCTGATCCACAACGGGTTCTGGAACCTAACCTCGCAAATGCTCAAGGTATTACTGTAATTGGAATTAAGGCTATTGCCATACTAATGACAAATATACTTTAAGTCACAGGTCAGGAAACAAATATGGTAACAATTGATTAATAGGAATTAAGGCTATTGCCATATGAACTTTATGTATCCTTAGATATAAAATTTACCACATAACCTTGACCTTCAACATCCAAAGACAAATTGACGATTTAAAAGAAGGGGGGATTAAATAACCTGGAAATTTAATCACATCAGTGATGAAAACAAATATTTCTATTACATTTTATTAGTCTACCCTCAAGTGTGTTCACTTAATCATACCAATGGTTTCTCTTCAAAAACCCAAGTTTGAATGCTACAAATCTAACAAAACCATCAGACAGATGTGCCAGCAAAATTTAATTTGTCATTGTTATGCTGTTTTTGTGTAATCTGAGATTATCTTGCTGATGAGCTTCTCTTTAAATTGCGATCCCCACTGCATACAGTATAAGCTTACACAAACATTTTCATGAACAAAAGCATAAATTCATTTATGAAAACATTTTAATATATATTTTGTACTTAGTGGTAAATTTATGGCTTCTGCAGTTTTGAGTGATACAGGTCCATTGGATCTGTAAGAAATGGATTAAGAGGCTCCCACTCCACAAGTCTCCCAACTATGGTAAAATAGTGTGATGATATCAAAACATCACAGGACAGATAACTTCATCTATGAAGTCAATGGCCAGGGCAGATAGGATTCAACATGGTCTGGAGAGAGATGAGTTCCACCAGGCTGTGACTTGCCCTTGACATACCACATGAAGACAACTAACAATTCTTCCATACCAGATCAGTCGCAGCCTGCACACCAGGATGGAGGTGAAAAGTATGCTATTGGTGCCTCAAGTCCCAAGCAGAATCATTAACATCTGCCTGAGGGTGACTCCCTTCAACATCACAATCATAAAGGCCTATGCACTCACATCTAACTACGACGACAATGAACTGGAGAATTTCGAAAACCAATTGCAAGATGTCATTTTGACAACTCACCCATCAAGGACATTCTGTTTGTACAATGGTAAGAATTGATTCACAGACAAACTGGCAAAGCACCTGTGGACATTTCTGTGATGCAGAAACAAATGAAAGAGGACTCAGAAGTTTGCTGCCTACAACAATCTTGTGCTGGACCTGCTAACCCTGACGCGTAAGTTTCAGTAAGGCAGCTATTTCATTGTCACAAATTGACCAGTTTTTAGTAAGGTTAACAAGATATAAATAACTGCTATTGTAAGCTGGAAAACATAATTAAAAGTTTGACAAAATTGACGATAAATATTATATTCAACCATTGACTTTATTTACCACTATGACAGTTGCACAAACTCTAGTTCCCAACCCTATGCAGCTCATTGGCTTGTTGCTATCTTTAAATTTAACATAATTCTTGGAAATTCTTTTCCATTTCACGATGGAAATCAGATCTCCCGCCACGAGACATACTAAAACTGGTATGTGATGTCCAATAAACGTGATTGTGTCTTTTACAGCTTCTATTTACAAGAATCTTAATTCTCCTATTTATTCTTCAATGTTGATTATTACTTTTCAAGAAGCTTATTTTCACTTTTGTCTTTAACATGCATCGCTTTCTGGATGTTTTATTTTACAATTCTAAAAGCAACAGTTTGATCATGCAGATGCTTTGTCTGAACAAACTATTGCACTTTAAAGCGTCTGGGGTGCTGATGTAAGGTTAGTCTGGTTCCCTATGTTCTCTAATTCTAATATGAAACACAGATCCTATAGCACTAGTTGATACAATTTGAGCTGTTAATTAAAACAGAACAGTCTGGCTATGGGCTGGGAAAGTGGTTTTAAAAAGATTCACGGACTTGAGAGGGGAGAAGTTTTGCAGCTTTCAGTGTGAAAGGATCAATTAGATTTTTCTCTCTCTTTCTGTTCTAACGGATAGTTAGATGGTAACTTTACAGAAAGTAGGGGTTTTCTTGTGTAATGCAACACAAGGATAAAGGAGTGTACATAGTATATATTGTAAATAAACATGTAAATAGCAGAATTATTTTATGGATTTATTTCGGAACCCATCACGTTACACTGTAAAGACCTTTTAATCACTGTAAAATAGCACAAACTGAAGTGGTAGTCATGTTTCAAGATCAAAGAAAAAGAATAATCTTCCAAGGCATAGTGCAAGGTCGCAGAAGAAGAGGCTGAGAAAAAAGCGAGAAAACAACATTAAGGAGTGGAGAGGCACAGGATTCGGAGATTACCAAAGGGCAGTAGAAAACAGGGAATTGAGAGAATTGGTTGTCAAGTAATCTGTTATGCCCCAACAACCACTTGGGTTTACGGATTGATGACTCATGTACAAATTCAAATGTGAAATACCTCTTCCTCTTCCACGGCATTGAGTGTCTTTATGAGTGAAGAAATGTCATTTTCTTCTGACAGCTGAAGTATTTTCTTGTCCATTTCCAATGTAATCTGAAGTTAAATTGTATAGTGCATGTAGTCTATTCCATTAAAGAATTCGCATTACCAGTAATTTCTTAGCAACTGCTCACAAAATGAACAAAATGCACTACAATCACATTATCATTTTTGAAAGAAAATTTAAATTTTTTAAATAGTTAACATTCTTAAGGAAGCCACAGTAACTCAGATGGTACAAAATCCGACTCATAATCCAAGGATTGCAAGTCATATCAACACCCCCTCCAGCTCTGATCAGCTGTATTGGGTACTACTTAAATCAGCTGTATTGGGTACTACTTGAATCAGCTGTATCGGGTACTACTTGAAAGAGGCCTTTAGCTTCTAATTCCACCACATGATATTGCTAAAATGGTGTTACAAGTGCCATTAAAACCAAGAAAAATGAATAAAAGTGATTACCGTAAATTTACCTATTAGGCTTGAAACAAACCAAAAAATATCCATATCAATTAAATTTTATTTTATAAATTATATATAACTGTTATTCAAAAACTATACTTCATAAATCTAAGATCTTTAAGACAGTAAACAACTGTTGCAGACCAAGGATTTTCTTATCAGTTCTAAATCACATTACCATGCCATTGAAATTGGGATTTTTATTTTGGTCTCACCAGTCCATGCTAAACTGGGCATTTTCAATACAAAATCCCACACAAGTCATTATCAGTGAGTAATGCATAATCTCAGTGCCATTTGCTATTAAATAAGCTTTGTTATAATGCAGCTGAATTGTTATACAATTACTTAGCAATGTCGTATCATCTGCAAAATATATCTACTTTTCTAAATAAAAACAATAATGATGAATAGATTTTGAGCATTGGATCTTTCTCATTTATTTGGAAATGCAAAACTGGCAAAATAAAATTATTTTATTTCTTATTTGAATGTAGAACCAGATTCCTCTTATTTGTGACATTTTTAGTTGTTCTTTTTTATACCAATATTATTTGTTTAACTTCAACTTGGTCTGACGCCCAGATTTGACACGTACATTTTTGACTCTTGCACCCCTATGGGATTCAGTGATATTTTGTCAGGAGATTCTGCAATTGTTTTTGGTCACTACTTGCAGTTTTCATGCAACTTTCATTCGTACTTTCTCCTGCATAACAGCCAATTATTTCCCCATATCTTACAACGTAAGATGTAAGACGTTATTTTTGATTCTTTCGGTTCTACCAAAACCAAATATATGTGATATGTTTTACGTTGTAGTATTGTCCCTTACCCGCTGTTTTAATATATCATTACGTTACATTTATTATTTTCAACCTGTATATGTAATATGTAGTAATGATTAATACATGTTTTGTTTAGATCATCTCGTAATCAACTGTTGCTTGCCTCTGTCAAAAAATGGCGCGGTTTCATCCGGAAATTCTATAATCTGACCAATCAAAATTACATTTACAAGCGTATGATTTCACCAGTAAAATAAAGTTTTACGTGTAGACCTAGGTTAAAGTTCTGTTTACAAATGGAGGATGTGAAAGACTGTTTTAGACCAAACTGAAAGAAAAAAAAACAGATTTGTACTGTTCATTCTAGTATATAGATATGCCTCCAGACAAAAAAAGACTACATAATATACGCACAGCTGATCATTCAAGCAAGAAAGCGAAGATAGGGTCGACTACAAATGTTGATTTTTTATCAAATGTTAGAGCTTTCATATTGAAGGCTTGCATTGAAAAAGCAAGATTACAAATTTTTAAAACACAGTTATCCAGATATGGAGGAAAGGATGACGATGTTTTATCAGACAGAACGACACATGTCATAGTTGATGACAACGTTGATTTACTTAAATTGTGTCGTATTTTACGACTTGAAAAGCCACCAGATATAAATATTGTCAAATCATCTTGGCTTAGTGCCTGCTTCCGGGAAAATAGACTAGTAGATACCAAAGATTATGAGCTAGATTCTTCCAGTTTCATTAAAAAGGAAGTTGAAAGTGTTAAGAAAAATAATAAATCTGCCAATGAGAAAAATCAAATTCCTCCCGCTTATAATAAATGTGAGGCATCTAAAAATGATCAGCAGTTTCCAAACGTTGGTGCCCTGTTGAGTGCTGATCCCAAGAAAGAGCATGGGAGTGATGGAGCAAACTATGACTCAGATAGTGATTATGTTCCCAGTGATGAAGAATCAGAAGATTTGGCCTTATCCAGTACAAGTACTACCCCAAGGACATCACCCATGAAATCATTGCCAGTATGTTTATTCTGCCGCTATTAGCGAATCTGTGTTCTCAGCTAAAATTGGTTTTATAATCTTCTCTTTAAGCTAAATTAATATCCAATCAAATGATCATAACCAGAATTTTGAAAAGCAAAACCTAAAGAGTTGTGTTGAAATTTGGGTTATGTGAAATTGGCTGCTAAAACAAAATGAATGAATTAGGCAGCGATATACAATAACTTGAGCCTCATCTTTAAATAATGGCAGTAGCTGAAAAACTACCAGTATCTTCCCAAATACTTCATCACTGAGTAGTGTAGTATTTCTTATCATTGATACATGCTCTATTTTGAAACTTTTTAATCATTCATACTAAAGAAGCTAGAACTATAAGTATATTGATAGAATAAATTGCATAACTGATAAAAAAAAATTAATAAATTTTATAATTAAAGACCTTTACATTATGACATACCAGATTTGTTTATAGACTGGCATAACTTCATTATATTATTATCTTTTGCAGAAGGGAAACTGGATTTGCTCTTTGAGTTCAAAGAATGAGAAGCCAAACTTTAATAAGGATATTACTGATAAACTAGAGGTAAATGCAAAATTAATAACAAATGTAATAGCCCTTTTGATTTAATACTTCACATTTAAAGAGGCTCAGGTGTATAGTGATCCTACTGGCAATCCTCCTTGTTCGATACAAGTCCTGACTCAGATTCTGAGATTAGCTGTCTCAGACTCCATGTGCCTGCAAGGACCTTATTTTGTAATATTATTTTGATGTAGTCATCAAAGTGTTGTAATTTAAAAATGATTTAAGTACTTGACCAATATCATGGGTACCTCTTCTGACTGACTTTAGAGTGATACAATTATGATAATAGTTTATCTTAGAGCAGCCTGATGCAGAGATATAAATGCAATTGTCCTGTATCATTACAACAAAGATACCAGGAGAAAAATAATAGCCCACAAGTAATAACATATCGTAAAATCTTTTTATTACACATACAATGCATAATAAAGGTTCAACGTTTGAAACAAAGATTCTTAATTTCAATGTACTGAATTTCATGTCTGCAGCATTATATGCGGAATTCATAGGTTCACATGGGGACATTTTATTGTGATGCACACATAGTTCTCTAAATACTTCAGCTCATAAAACTACCTGACATCATTAATAGATGCACAAAAAGATATTGCCATTTGACTACAAGTACTTGTATATTGTATGTCTGTCGAGTTCAAAGTAATTTGGGGCAGAACCAAATGTAACTATGATCAGAGGAGTGCCAGTTTTTTTCAGGTAGCAGAAGTCATCAGAATCAAAGGTAACATAGTTAAATTAGACCAATGATTGTATTAATTGTAATGTTAAAATTGGTATTTCAGAAGTGTGGATGTTCTTTCACTGTAGTTGTAGTCTTGGCCAAATTTGTTAAAATGGCGGTTTCTTGATCAATATACAATATTGCTGTTTTCGCATTATATGAGCTGCATTTAACATAGGATTTAGTAAAGCCATTTTTACTTGTACTTAATGCATCAAAATTTGTCCACATGCAGGAAGTATTATGCTGCTTTGACTATATCTTCTGGATGATCATTTTTAGTAGCTGCACTAATAACCAAGACAAAAAAATACATTAACTAAATGATATCTCATATTACATGCTGAACCATTTGACATACATATTTTCTCTCCACTCATTTATTGTTTTGCCTCTTATTTTTACATTTCTTTTATGAAGTTATTATTTTCCAACATCATATGTAATGTTTAATTTTAATTTATTTGAAAATAAATTGATTATTTGCCATCTTTGTTGAACTTTTATGTCCATGTTATATGAGCAAGGAATGAAGTTTGTAAACAAAATATAGTTAATTAACATATAATATTGATTTTTCACATGTGTATATCAGTCCACTGAATACTGGCAGATAGCACAGATGAGATTCAATAATAAAATCTTTTCCGAATTTTAAGAAGGAAAAAAAGTTAATCTTGTGCATGTTCTGCATATATATGTCAAGTTACTTCTTTTTATTGCCTTTCACAGCAAGCTTCAGTTCAAAATGCTGTGCAATGAGATATTTTGTATTTTTATGCTTGTTTGTACCTATATCCACTTGTAATTTGTTTACAAGAGGACACCAAGTTATATGCGTAACCTTTTCAATATTTTGTTTTTCTTGTCATGTTGAAGTCAAAATATGAATCTTTTATGTCAATATTTTCAATATTCATTAAACATAAGCTCGAAAGGTGCATTAAAAAAAAGTTGTTGACATATGTGTTCAAATTACCGGTAGGTAACACTTTTGGGACCCATGATCTTTCCCAAGCACATAAACAACTTTACACATTTTGTAACACCTTACTCACTTTACACACATTTTGTAACACCTTACTCACTTTACACACATTTTGTAAACACCTTACTCACTTTACACACATTTTGCAAGCATTTTACCTACATACTTTACATACTTTTGGTAAATACATGAAACGCACTTGGTGCAAATCTTACATACTTTACAAACATTTTGTAAACACCCTACTCACTTTACAAACATTTTTTAAACACCATACTCAATTTTCATTCATTTTCTTAACACCCTACTCACTTTACAAATATTTTATAAACACTCTACTCACTTTACAAATGTTTTGTAAACACCCTACTCACTTTACAAACATTTTGTAAACACTACTCACTTTAGAAACATTTTGTAAACACCCTTCTTACTTTACAAACATTTTGTAAACACCCTACTTACTTTACAAACATTTTGTAACACCCTATTCATTTTACAAACATTTTGTAAACACCCTACTCACTTTACATTTTATAAACACCCTACTTACTTTACAAACATTTTGTAACACCCTATTCATTTTACAAATGTTTTGTAAACACCCTACTTACTTTACAAATGTTTTGTAAACACTCTACTCACTTTACAAACATTTTGTAAACACCCTACTCACTTTACAAACATTTTGTAACACCCTACTCATTTTACAAACATTTTGTAAATACCCTACTTACTTTACAAACATTTTGTAAACACCCTACTCACTTTACAAACATTTTGTAAATTCCTTAGACACTTTATAGACTAAATCTAACTCATTGTTTAACAGAATTAGCTTTGGTCACCAATGTATTCAGTATCTATCACACACTGCAAGAAATAGATGACAAAGACTTTACCTTGGTCAGTAAATTTAATAATACTTTTGTTTGAATGTTTCAGCTTCTCTGGAATAAATCTATTATCATTCTGATTTGCTCAGAACTTGTTTCTGATCTCCAGTTTTATGATTGAACCAAATGCATTAGATATTTTGAATAAAATATGCTTCAGTGTTGACTATTAAATGCTAAAATTAAATGCAAGATACTGTACACTGAAAAATGTTAGACTTACTGGCTAGATGTGTAATGTACTTTGAATGCATGAAGAATTATTTTTTATAATTTTTATGTCCAGTTTCTTTGTATAAATACCATGATGTACTGTTAATTTAGAGTTCTGCATGTTTAGTCTGGTTGTCTGCATTCATTTCTTTATTTTTCAAGAGCTGTTTTTTCGTCAATATGAATAGATTCTTTGTATAAAAAAATTCTGTTATTAAATGTTGACTTTAGATGGATATCATTTTGTGATAATTCACATAAAAATCAGTTTGAGACAAGCAGCAGAGAGGGTGAATCAGACAACTTTTTTTTTGGTTATTTTTTATTATACCCTTAAAACGGTACGAATAGACCCTTCTCGCGAAAAAATACCGTATTTTCGCGCATATATCCTGCGGGTTATACCAGATTTTACAAACCCCGCAGGGGGTGTGCGGGTTATATAAGGGTGCGGGCTATATCACAATTTTTTTACACATAATGATATTTCAACATATTGTTTGAAAAACGTAACTACATAACATATATTGTTCTAGTTTTGTTTTGCTAGGGTTGGATATTATGGCTACTACGGTGACTTTACAACAACTTACGGTATCGGGACCAAATCAACATTTCGGGATAAAAACTTAAAATTTCGTATCCGTCACGTTTTCATAATCAATATTTTCTGTTTTCAATCGAAATAACTACGGTACCTAATTTTACCGCTGGGCCACGATCCACTGCTTCAGGTCAGCTTCAAGGTGAGGCCACTTTGCTTTAGGTCCGCGACGAGCACGTTTTCGTGGATTCATCTTCTCCAACGTTCCTTTTTCTTTTCTCCAACCTCGGATTACACTCTCATCAATATCAAATTTTGTGCCTGTGGCTCTATTGCCATGCACTTCAGCATACGCAATGGCAGTTAGCTTGAAGTCGGCTGTGTAAGACTTTCGTTTCGGCATTTTTTAAATTAAACAGAAAGAAATTATTTAAACTCGAATCTACACTTCACAAGAATACAAGATTATTTAAAAATGTCCGTGTTTATGTAGCCTGTAGTTGAGGCACAGCTCCTACGCACACAAGCACTGTGTACCGAGTTTTTCCTGACTTTTCTTGAGCAAAGGTCGTCGGCTTACTTTGATGATGGCGCCGCTAAAGGCTCCAGTTGAAGGGTGAAACAAATACCTGTTTGTTATTGCTGCGGCAACTTCAGATAATTGTAGAACATTGAAACAGATTTGTTTTATTTGTTTAGTATATATCAGTGCTTCAAAGGTAATCAGTTCTCTTTGAAGTGTCAGCAAACGTTATTTTTTCTTCTTCCATCTGGTATTTGTTTTTAAATTAGTGTCATCTGCTTGACTGTACTCATTTTACGTTTCCGCCTTCTGCGGATTCGGATTTTGACTAGTCAGTTGCATAAAGTAATAAGGCCAGATATCATCATTAGCGGATTATGATATAACAGTGCACTGTTAGTGTAGTTTGCCAGTATGAGACAAGGACTTGTTATTTTAACAATATATTCCAGTACATTGTTTCCTGTCATGGTGCCTTTGATTTTCTCTACTCCAAACGCAAGACTGTATATACGGCTTTTCTCAGCCAAAATTGGTGTCGCCACAAATATCACCAGATGGTATATTTTGTCACCAAAACGGAAAACAGAATCGCAGTTTGCTACATCAGCGAAGCCCCGTGATCTTGTAATTGATTTCATTTCCGATTGTAGCTGTATAAATATATCTATGGTTGCGGGTTATACAAAGGTGCGGGTTCCTTCTGCGGATTCGGATTTTGACTAGTCAGTTGCATAAAGTAACAAGGCCAGATATCATCAGTAGCGGATTATGATATAACAGTGCACTGTTAGTGTGGTTTGCCAGTATGAGACAAGGACTTGTTATTTTAACAATATATTCCAGTACATTTTTTCCTGTCATGGTGCCTTTGATTTTCTCTACTCCAAACGCAAGACTGTATATACGGTTTTTCTCAGCCAAAATTGGTGTCGCCATAAATATCACCAGATGGTATATTTTGTCACCAAAACGGAAAACAGAATCGCAGTTTGCTACATCAGCGAAGCCCCGTGATCTTGTAATTGATTTCATTTCCGATTGTAGCTGTATAAATATATCTATGGTTGCGGGTTATACAAAGGTGCGGGTTATGCCAACGATTTTTTACACAAAACCCCAAAACCCGCGGGCTATATGAGGGTGCGGATTATCTGCGTGTGCGGGATATATGCGCGAAAATACGGTAAGTCTCCGACCCTTATGATTGTTCGCGTTTTCGTTGATGAATCATAAAATGTCGCAACGTCGTTGTCACTCACCCTCTCTGCTGCTAAGGTTTACGGTGATTTTAACCGAATATTTTATCAAGTCCTTACTACGACGAAAATCCTTTCAGGATTTCACAAATAGACTAATTTGTAAAACCTCCTCTTGTAAATCAATCAGATTATTGTACTGGTCAGTGAGTTTGAAATTAATTCTGGTTAATGAATTATTATGACATCGCATATAGACTGGTAGTCCGAGTTTCCTCTGACCCTTGCCACCCCATTTTTGATATTTGTTTTTTTATGTTGGGGTGTAGGGTCAGAGCGCATCCCCTATCGAAAAGTTGGAATTCGCCGACACCAGCTGGTGTCGGCATGGGGTACTCGCCTATTAACAGGCCTAGAAAACTTTAATGACCTTATATTGAGCCACAAGTACATTAAATCGATAGGGAAATAATTTATCTTCTCAGAAATTACAAGTATAACGCTGATTGTGTCTTTAATCCGTTGTCGGACGAGACGAAATTATAGCGTTGATGAATTTTGACCTCGTTCGCATCATTTGCATGGCTAGTCACGTGACTAACCAAATCTCGCGGCCGATACGCATAATACGTCACAGGTCAAATAGTCACGTGATAACAACAAACCCGCGTTGTCGTATGGTTTCAGCGTGATCAATCTACCTCTTTCCAGGACGATGCGACAAAGACACGTTTCCGGTTGATGTCATCTCAATTAATATGTTGAAAAGCAAATGTTCTTTCATGTTATTCTAGACATTGCGTGACTTTCATACACTATTTTCGAGTGTTTGCTTCATCAACAGTCAGTCATTGGAAAATAATTGTACATGTACTATGATGGAGTGTTCCTGCTGTGGCACAGAGTTTCAGAAGAAAAAATAAAGGATTTAAAAGAATAGCCATTCATTCTAAATTTAAAGGTGGACCTAGTGCGGCAGAATTACTAGAAAAAACATATTCTGTAACATTCACGCCTGAAAAACGTGCATTCATTTGTACTAAATGCGCTCGACAATAAAATCCCTGGATGTAAGCAAGACTAACCTTGATGAAGTAGAGGAAAAATTCAGAAAAATTCGAAAATCATAGTCGTATATAGGAAGTAAGATTAAAATCACGCCAACCCACCGCGTAATTGCTAAGATAGCCAAGGTTATCTCAACACCAAGAAAAGCATACCAACCAAAGTTGATGTCAAGAAAATCTTTGACAGAAGAAAAGGTAAGCACATAGATAACTATAACATCTATCAGCATTCTAGATAACTATTTCTTATTATAATTCAGCATCAGTTCCATATCATATATGTAACTATATTAAATGTAAAATGTGTCAGTTCTTACACCATTTTTTATCTCTTTGTTTAACTGTTTACTCCATGCTACTTACTTTTTTGTCCGCCTAAATATATAATGTTCAACAACACATCATCCAAATTTGGGCTATATACTGTCTTCATTTTAGCATAAAAGTGAGACAGTTGTTAAAAAAAATAAGGCATAACAATTTTGTTTGAGGTACACACAACTGTTAAGTTTTATTAAACAGTACAAGCATTATGACAGTAAAATTATACATATTGTTTCCTTTCTTAGAAAATGCAGATGACATTTTGAATGCGCTGCCCAAGTTAGTCTGTTTTGGCTGATGAAGAGGAGGAGGATTTGATAGAGGAGGAAGAGCAGCAGAGGAGGAAGATGAAGAGGAGAATGGGGAAGAAGAAGAGGAATTTAGTTCAGTCCAAGATAGTGATGAGTTGACTATTGTAGAAGGTATATTCAGATGAATAATCAAGTCATTGACATGCACATCTGAAATTAGTTTTCAAAATAATAATAATGATAATATTTGTCATTATTAAAATCATCATTAAATTTATAGTAAGAAGAAAAGAAAATCTGAAAAATGTCGTACATAAAGTCAAAAGTTTAAAAATCAAATACCTCCAGGTTTCTGTCACAGCATGTAAATTCTATGATGTGGGGAAAGTTATCAATAATAGTTATTTGAGATATTACAATGTATGTGAGATGGACATGGGTTCTTAATATCCACTCATAATGATCAGGTTTAATGGGGAAAAAATGATGCCAGATATCCCAATAATTCACGTGCAAAATATCTTTGCAACAGATTTTAAATCACTTATAAAAAATTGAAATTGACACTGAATAACATATTTGATATATTGGACAACTTAACAAGGGATGGCAGTACTTCTGGGGAATGCATAACATAATGTAAGACAAAGTCAGCCATCTCGTCCAACTTTCTGTCACAACTGGAATAATGTTGGGGGCAAACCCCATATTACTACTATGGACACATCTGGCACATCTATTCCCATACCTACTGCTGCAGTAGTAAGCAGAATTCTGATGGTGCTGTCACTTCTATGGAAAATATTCATAATACGCTCCTTTATCTGTGTGGGTATGAACCATTTCTATCAAACGATTCAATATTGCCTTTCCCCATTATAAGCTTTACCATTAAGTGTGGAATGAAACCATATATATAATTGTTAGCACATGCTTTATAGAGTTTCATCATACATCCATTCTGAATAATCTCAGTGTTTACCCATTCAAGTTCCTCTTTATACTTTTCAGAGCTTTTGGTGGCACAAAGTTAAATATTTGGCCTGCAAAAGTATCAAATTTATGCAATTTTATATACAGTCATGTACATTTATCTAATTTCTGAAAGATGACTTTCATATAATGAATGAAAATTACATGCCCCCCATTTATGACATACAGCATCTTACAAATGTATAGGTGTACTATTTTGACCAGGTAGATTCTTTGCCTAGCCCATTCCGGTCTTATCCAAATGTAATAATTCAGTCTCACCAATGTTAACTTGTGGAGAATTATTATCCGGATTAATGCATCTGTTCTAGCAATGTCATAAGAGCCTGATTTGACAAAATAAATAGTACAAATAATAAAAACAGACTGATGGTATATGTACTACTACTTTTTATCCACTTATGTATTATGTTAAAATATCTAGGATATGTACATAGTTTCTTTAGTGCTGATTGCCTAATAGTATATACTGAAATCATTATATTTGTAGCAATATTTAAAAATTGCATACCTATTTGGCAATCAGAAATAACATTTAATTTGTCACTTCTCAGCCATAGGGTTTGTGCAATATCAGCAGTTGCAGTCAGTGTTAGTACGGGACATTCAGTAATACTTTGGAGTACTTCAACCTTTAGGTACTCTTCCCTGAAGTCCAGCCCCCTGAAACAAATGACAACCAGATTATTCTAAAAAAAGTTTTTTAAAATTTATATTTAAATTTATATTATTAGATATTATTGATCCAATTTCATGATTTAAATTAAACATAAATATATATTAAGGCTATCAAATACATTTTTTTCCAGTCAGTATGTACATGCCTATTTTTATTCCTTGATGTTTGATTTATTTCAAAGTTAACCTTCTATCTTGCTAGAGTAAAATATTATATGTTATAAAACAGTTATTAAAAACTTCATACCATTCAGATATGCAGTGGGCTTCATCATATGCAACCATACACAACTTTTCTCTGTATACATTGTCCAGTACACCTTTCCAGTGCCTGGTAATGATAGCTTCTGAGACTGCTATTAAAACTGTAGCACATCTCCTTTTCATGGCTGCAAAGAATAAATTGTGGCTAGACTAAGTTTGTAACATTAAAGTGCAAAATTATTGAGAAAGTATCCAAGTCAGGTCCTATGTATCATGGTGATTATGTTTAAATATTTGTGAAAATCAACTAAAATGTGTCAAGCTGATAGTAAAATCTTTAATGCATAAGTAACACTAATATATATATATAAAGCTACCATCTATGTCTTCTTTCTCAATTCCTTTATGGATTCCATGTTTTAATGTTATGGTCTTTCAATGGTTTCACCTGATCAGTTATCAGTGATTTCAAAGGTGATATGACCAAACTTATGTATTGCTTAGGAGAGTGTATCTGCAATACAATTATTTTGCTAAACTCTGTATTTAAGAAAATATAATTTGTCACTAAAAATTATCTTATTGTCATTAACATGTGAAAGCAATTGATCTATTTATATTAAACCTTTATCACTGTGCTTAACTTTAATGTGGTCATTCAATTGGGTCTTTACATTACTTTGATATTGAACAATTTTATATTTATACCTGCTATTACATAAAGATAATCTTTTCATAAATTTTCAAAGCAAAAAATTATAGTGTTTATGAACTTAACATAACTCAGCTGTATTTATTCTGTGTAATTAATCACACTAATGTGAGTTAACTCTCTCTCTCTCTCTCTCTCTCTCTCTCTCTCTCTCTCTCTCTCTCTTTTTACCTTGTCTAACATCATTGGTGGTAGAATGTAGCATACGCTTTTCCCATACCCCGTGGGAAGCACGGCAAATGTGTCACTTCCATCAATAACTGAAACTATAATATCCATTTTCAAGAGTATCTGATTGGCAAGAGATTCCGTGTCTTTACCTGCCATGTTGTAGTATAGATTTATGCACCAAAACTTCTATTCCAGTATTGAGAAAAGAAGACCAAAACAAATCGAAAATAGTGAATGAAAGTCACACAATGTCTAGAATAACATGAAAGAACACATGGTTTTCAACATATTAATTGTGATGACACCAACCGGAAACGTGTCTTTGTCGCGTCGTCCTGGAAAGAGGCAGATTGATCACGCTGAAACCATACGACAACGCGGGTTTGTTGTTATCACGTGACTATTTGACCTATGACGTATTATGCGTATCGGCCGCGAGATTTGGCTAGTCATGTGACTAGCAATGCAAATGATGCGAACGAGGTCAAAATTCATCAACGCTGTAATTTCATCTCGTCCGACAACGGATTAAAGACAAAATCAGCGCTATACTTGTAATTTCTGAGAAGATAAATTATTTCCCTATCGATTTAATGTACTTGTGGCTCAATATAAGGTCATTAAAGTTTTCTAGGCCTGTTAATAGGCGAGTACCCCATGCCGACACCAGCTGGTGTCGGCGAATTCCAACTTTTCGATAGGGGATGCGCTCTGACCCTACACCCAAACATAAAAAACCAAATATCAAAAATGGGGTGGCAAGGGTCAGAGGAAACTCGGACTAATAGACTGGATTCACCGGGGACTCAATTATTAAAAACCCTGGAGGAGCTATTGGTGCAAATGAATACAAAATATATCCTTGCTGAGCTTGATTTGATCGTTCTAAATTTATTTGATAGCTTCCTTCGATCACATCACATACTAAATTGAGCGCAATCACCGTTGAAATATTCACATTGAACGGAGCAATATGCCTGCCACCACCATCTGGGTCATTATTATGTTTGAGGATTTTTATTTTAGGTGATGCTGTTTTTTTCCACGTATCATGGATTTTTTTGAAACCTTCATCGATGGCATCACTGAGAGATTTTTGTAATTCTGAGATATTATATCCTGGTAGTTTAAACTCACGAATATCTTCTACGCGTATATTACCTTTCATCGCAAACTCTGTTCTCGTTTTAGGATTATCGTCACCTAATATCTCTTGAATAATTTGTGAATGAAATGTTTCCATGTCATTGATGATTTTGTTACATATTTCTACAACGCTGATAAATTCATCTCGGGTGAGAGTGCCGGATTTAATGGATATTAACAACAGTAAAAAATCATATTCCATCGCTGTGAAATTTTCAGTAATTTTGTTCTGTCGGGGTACGAATTTGACAACGTTATTTTCTACTATTCCATTGAAAAGTTCCCACTTATTATAATCTTTATAACTCTTTATTGGATTATCAGATTTTATCCTGTCTGTGATATAATCGGTTTTTTGTGGTTCTGGTAATTTAACGGTTTTTCCCCCGGGTGGGATTTCAGGCCATCCCAGTACGGTTCTAATAGAACTCTGATAGATATCTACGACATAACCCTCTGTGCTTATTTCAATGGCAGATGATAGTGTTGGCTCATGAACTGTTATAGCTATTTTTGACTCTTTTCCAGTAATCGATTTTATTCTACGCGCGAATTCGTTATTGATTTGTTCGATTTGGTATGATCCGGTTGGTATGGAAACAACGTTCCAGTCTGGGGTACCGTCGGGTTTATTCTTATTTGCAAATACCAGTGAATTATTGGGTTGTTGACCACCAAATGATTTTGACCTAATATTTGGCCAACTGTGGTATACTCGTAATTTTGCTAGCGCTATCTCCTTCACTGGGACTGGAGAGGGGAAATTGACACTGAATTCTGGATTCGTTGAGGTTATTGAGATCATGCTTGTTTGTACTGGGTTTGTGTTCTCCACTATTTGTTGAAGTAATTCCATCTGTGTTGTCATTGTTATTATACTCATGTTGTATTTCTAATTTTGACATCGCAGAATTATATATATCTACCATCGCTGAAAACTCACTCTCTGATATAATTGTATCATCGAGCGATGACGATATCAATGAGGATAATTGCGAGTATGCAGTGGACACAACATGAAATTGAATTATGTAGTCTTGTAGTTTCCGTTGGCTGCATGAGGATATTTTTTTTGTGATTATTGAAATTATTCCAGCGATTGTTGTTGCCGCAGAAATGCAAATTGGAACAGCTATCGGAGCCATTATTGTCACTTAAGACAGTATAATACCAGCTCCGGTGATTACACCACTCACAGCGTACACAGTAACATCAATTGCGGTAATTCTCCTGCGATATTTTTTAATTTTCAATTCATACTCCTCAGACAAGGTTTTGAGTCTAGTTTGATACTCTCTGACCTGATCATAGCGATATTGCGATGATGAAATCATTTTTATTTTAAATACGCTATCGTTTTCAATTACGATTTACTTAAATTCGCTACGAATTCCACATACCACGTTGTTGAGACCCTAACCAAATCTTTATCAGTAGATGTAATTGTAAACTTTTCAGTTCTATCCTTGTCGATGATCGTTGAAATCGTATTATTGACCCCGGATGAACTGGACGATGAAATATTAAATTGAGACAATGGTGTTACTAGTGTTAATCGATAAATACCCTTAACGGTTGCAGTGATATCTAATTTGTTGTTTGTAGGTGACCACTCCAATGATCCGTGTTGGATCGTGTATACTAAGTTGTTGGTTTTCTCATGAGGAATTTTTGTTTTTTCAATGGTTGTTATCATCCTCGAAAGATCACCTTTGACGGCTTCGATGAAGTTTTTCGTCTCATCGATGGATTTCTTAATATCAGGGAGTTTTAGTTCAATTTTATCGAATGTAGTTCCAATAAATTTATCAATGATATTTCTACGAAATGCGGTAAACTGTTTTATGTGTTCTTCGGTTTTAGATTGAAGTGTTTCTAGTTCCAACGCAGAATCGTTGAGATTTTTAAATCGATCTGTAATCGTCGAAAAAAGTACACCCGGTTTGAGTTTACCCTGATCGGAAAATAACGCGATAGTATCCTCGATTGCGTTTTGTTGTTTAACCAAAATATCATCCAGAGAAATATTACTGGTTTTCAATTTACCCTGATCGGAAAATAACGCAACGGTGTTCTCGATTGCGTTTCGTTGTTTAACTAAAATATCATCCAGAGAAATATTACTGGTTTTCAATTTACCCTGATCGGAAAATAACGCAACGGTGTTCTCGATTGCGTTTCGTTGTTTAACTAAAATATCATCCAGAGAAATATTACTAGATTTCAATTTACCCTGATCGGAAAATAACGCAACGGTGTTCTCGATTGCGTTTCGTTGTTTAACTAAAATATCATCCAGAGAAATATTACTAGATTTCAATTTACCCTGTTTGTCCTGAAATACAACTATTTCCCCGGGGTCAACACTTGTTAAGTTCAACGTCTCAGCGATTTTATCTTTAATTTTTTTTTTTATATCCTTGATAGAATCAGGAGTTGCAGTGTCATCGGGTTTGGGTTTCAGAGGTCTCCCCCAAATATCAATCATGTTATTGTAAAACTCCTTCTCTCTCTAAAAAGCGATTGCTGGTGTAGTCATTTACGACAATGTGTGGTGATTTTCTAGATGCTGAAATAGCGTCAAGGACATTTAATACTTCACTGCCGCATATTGGGGGGTCATTGATTTGTTGTGTTAGTAGCGTAGAATACCAAGTCTTCATTGGAAATTGTTTTATGTAACGCATAAACTCTTTTGGTGGGGCTAATCCATATGAATCAAAATAGACAATCCCACGTGGATCCATAGCGTATGCAACCCAGTGAGTTCCAGGTCCGGTGCTGTTATCGAGATTAATAATACCTGTTTCAGTTTTGTTTGGTTGATGTGGTAATTGATCTTTCATAAAACACCTCTGAAATTTTTAATCACTAGTTTTTTAGCCGCATCCATTAAATCAAAATTGGACATGGGAACCATAGGTTCGGAAATTGAAGATTTCTGAATTAATAAACCGTTCCTGGTAGTCTCAGGCCTGATCCGTGAACGGATCTCCCGCTGTACCATGAATACGGGGTTCCTGGTAGTCTTAGACCCTTTCCGCTGTACCATGAATACGGGGTTCCTGGTAGTCTTAGACCCTTTCCGCTGTACCATGAATACGGGGTTCCTGGTAGTCTTAGACCCTTTCCCTTTTTTTTATACCCTTGACCTTTCTTCGGTTCATATGATTCAGCAATGCTCTGTACCGCTTTTGTTCCCAAGCCTCCAACTACCCCCAATGCGGCCGCTTTTGCTACTGCTGGGGCTGCTGCCGCAACCAATGCTGGTATTGCAGCAAATAACGGAAATATACCACCTGTTTTTATCATATTTTTGATAGCAGCCGAAGAGAGTGTGATCTGAACTCCTTTTTTATCCTTGAAAGCATCATTGAAATGTTTCACTTGACGAGTTGTCAGCGATAATTTATTTGCCCCGCCATTCATTTGATTAGGTTTCAACGTGATTGTGGTTCCACATTGTTTAGCGGATTTTGATTGCAATTTTTTGATTTGACCAGGAGTTAACGCAACACTAATAACACTATATGACATTATACAAATACAGATTGATTCTAATGGAAAAATCCTTCGGATTTTCAATCAAAGATTTTCCACTGGTGCATCAATAAATCTCATTCGTCCACCAACACCTTCAAGTAGCATTGATTTATCACTGAGAATGACAGCAACTGCTCTATAATTAGCAATACCAGCAGGACGGGTTACACGGGCTCTGAAGTGTATATCAACGACAGATTGTCTTGTTAAATCAAGGTGTTCCAGTGAAAAGTAATAGATCGGATACAGATTTTTAAAATCATATTGTGATATTTGCAAACCGGTATCCACATTTTGATCACGTGCCATAAATGACAACAGGTTATGATAGACACGTGCAATATGATTTTGACCGTAATCAAGTTGCACATCTTCAGATGGTTCCTGCTGTCCGTTTATTCTCAGCGAGACTTCATTAACACCTAACTGATCAAATATCATATGACTTCGTTGTTGATTACCAACTCGTGCATTATTCTGTAATGCAATAAATATATGACGTGGAGCTGAAACCCCTTGTTTTGATGCCAGGTGCCATGTGAATGTACCATCAACATTGTCTTGTTTAGTATCCGTAGTCACTGATAACCAACTCAATAACGACTTTCCTCCTTGGTCCATAAATGATAACAATTTTCCTTCTGCTGTGATTGATGGAGTTAACACTGGCATCCACAATGCTAGTTTTGTTAAAACGACTTTACCATCAGGAACACCAGCATCACGCCATATTGCATCATTATCAGTACCCTTTCGTACAAGCGCTACTGTGTGTTTAGCTCCATAAATAACTTTTCGGACGTTTCTACAGAATCCGAATATATGATGCAGTCGAATTGCACATGAAAATTGTCGACGCTGTCCTTGTAATGTTGCTACACGTGTTGCAAATCCTAGATTGTAAGTAGTAATAGTATTTATGACATCAAATTCAGCAGCTGGTCTTACATATCCGGCTGGTGCTGGATCAATTGCTGTAGCTCGTGTTGCCTTGACTCTAGAATACTGGTTGTGTTCAGGGTTATCAGTAATATCCTTTGCAAACATCATAGATGGACCAGTTGATCTTGTATAATCATCAGAATATCTTGCTAACCCTATGATTGTTGTAGCCACATCAACTTCACGGTCAATGGATTCAATTTCTTTTCCATCAATGAGATATCTAGCGCTTTCAAATAACGCCATGATACCGTTATTGACAAAACCAACTCGGGTAGTTTGGCTAATGTCATATGGAGGATCATTATGTGCAGCATCATTTGTTACAAGTTCTCCTTCTACTTCAATAAACGCTTCACAAGGCAAAAAGTATTTACTGGTATCATGAACTTGAAGTTCAATTCGTGATCGGAGATCTGGTTGTACTGCGTGATAAGAATAAAATTGAAAATCGCGTACAGAATCATCTTTACGCACTGGGACATCCATATCAAATGCTGGATCAGATGACCTTTTGAACATTTTATTCTATTTATCAGAGTCTAAATCGGATTTTCCATTTCATCGTGAAAAACGCTAGTGTTTTCGTCGTGGTTTTTTAAAGCCACTTCCTGCTATCATGTTTGCTGTCATGTTATTTTGGTCCTCTTGATTTACCATCGACGCTAGTTTTTCATCTACTGCGTTATTTATTATTTTACTAACACTTGCAGGCATTTCTTCTGTAGACGGTAACGGTTTCTTTTTTCGCCTCACTAATGATGTTATTTTATCCTTCGCAGTTGAAAACGCTTTCCCGGCAAGATCTCCAACAGTACTAATACCCTTATCACGAATAACATCAATGGCTTTCATTCCTAGTTGTTTAGCTAACGGCATCACTTTTGGGGCCGTTCTTGAAAAGAATCCTAAAATGGTATTGCCGAGGCCATCTCCGTAGTATGCTCTATAAACTGGAAACCGTGAATTAACTACATAGACGGGGGTTGGTTTATCATGATTGTAGTGTATAATCATCTTGTTATTAAACTAGTAGTTTTTTAATTAGTGATCAATCGCTGTAATAACCATGGGCATCTTTGTGATTTTCAACTAACTCAGCAATGAGTTTTCGATATACATTAATGTCCATGATACCACCGGCAAATAATCGTCTACAGATATCAGCTGCCTCATTAATTATTTCCGGTGAGTTATTTCCGGCTCGTTTCCCTCCGATGAGGACTTCTAACCGTGATATATCACTGAGAATGTTACCAGGACAAGTAATGCTAGTGTTTTCAACTATTCCGCTACCTAAATACTTATCTTCAGTTGACTCCTCTTCATCCTCTTTAACTACTATATTCATTTGATTTATTTTACTCAATACTTTGTCTTTAAAACTCTCAAAATCATTGCGGTTACCTTCTGTGATTCTAAATCTACCACGGTTTGCCAAGTATACTTTTTTTATCCAATTCTCGTCGTTTTTTATATACTCTTTATACCCTTTGTTTACAGCTATTTCTCTTTTATCGAGTGCAAAATTCCGCACGGTAAATTTAATTAAATTATTGTCATCTTTAAAACTTTTAATTATGTTGTATGCATAGTTTGCAAATATAGTTTGCGGTGAATACATTTTTGCTATAGTAACGTCTTCTTCCTCGTCTTGTTTTCTTGCAATAGCACCTAGTTCTTCTAGTACTTGCTCTTTTTTTTGTTGTTGCCGTGAAGTAGCTACTATATCCACTGGAAGCGTTTCTAAAGACTTTTTTGTTTGTTTAGTTCTTTTTGCTATTTTTTCTAACACAGGGAGAAAAGTCTCTTCTTGTTTTTTTCCTTGCTCAGAGAGTGTTGACACTATCTGTTTCGTTGTTGTAGTTATTGGTTTAAACAACTCTTCAGATCCTGCAGCAAAATCAGTCTGAAGACTCTGTCGTTCTTGCAGTTTATTCCTGACAGAGTCACAAATTGGTATAAATTTCTTAATTGCATCTAGTCGCTCACGAGCCAATCGGGTCGTTAATGCTTCATTGACCATTATTTGAAATCAGAAACCATTTTTCAATTGCAAAACAATTTTTCCCATCGATGATTCCATCCTTAACGGTCCAATTTTTTATTGCTGTGAAATATTTTTATTTTTTATCCATTGATTTTGCCTGTTTTTGACAGTTTTGGTGGTTTTCAGTTGAAAATCTCAAAGAGATTTTACAGTCAAGTAGTCGATTTTACATGGAATTTTCCATAAGGAAAAGCTGTTAAAACTCATTTTTGATGATTTTTAGCCATTTTTCATCAATTTTTGCCTGTTTTCAGTGATGTTTGGTCATTTTTCATCGATTTTCATCAAAAAACCTCGTAGGGTCAAGTAGTCGATTTTACATGGGATTTTTCATAGGGAAAAGTTCTTAAAAGAACTTTCAAAGCTGTTAGGATTCTATTTTATTTTCGCAGTGTGAAATATTTTCACTGATTCAATCAAAAAATGACAAAAAAATGAAAATCTCAAGGAGATTTTACTGTCTGACAAAATCTTTTGAGGGTCGGTCAATCAAAATAGTTCATTTTCTTGAATTAACGCTCGTAAGTTTCTAATTTTAGAATTAACTTCCTTTTTCAATTCATATTCGTTACCCAATTCTTTTCGTATTCCTTCCACGATAGTATATAACGGAACAAACACATCTACTTCACTGGAAAATGCAAGAGAGTCTCGAATAGAATTTTGAATTTTTTTGATGAGTGCATATTTCTTTGGTAACATATACTTGTTAGTGCTAACTCCGTATTCTATTTCCTGAAAATCCGACTTGATTTGATCAGGATTTAACCCATCTGACAATTTAATATTCTGATTTTTCAATTTTGCAATTTCAACTATGATGCTATTCATATTATCAGAATTCATATATGATAATACATATTTCTAATTCATTTTTCAAAAATAAAAGCCGTTAATATTTTTAAAATAATTCTGTATATATAAATATCTTTTTTAAAATTCAGTCTGTATATATAAATATATTTTTTAAAATTAATTCTGTATATATAAATATATTTTTTAAAATTAATTCTGTATATATAAATATCTTTTTTAAAATTCAGTCTGTATATATAAATATCTTTTTTAAAATTAATTCTGTATATATAAATATAAATGCAGACAAAAATAAATAACAACCATGATGAGCGGTTATCAGTCATTTGGCCCCCTTGATATAGGCCACTGTGTCTCTCATAGGGCTCTTTCTTTGAGTATTTCCATTTTTTTTTCTGAGATTTCTTCGATCTCGATTTGACCCTATTTGGCCGGTAATTCATTTTTGAACACCATACGGGGCTACCCAAATGTGACGGAGAGCTAATTACATCCATGGATGTTATTTATTTTAGGTCATTTATATTTACATTCACCGGAAACATATTCCCCTAAGAGTGAATCTAACTCGTCAAATAACGGGTTAGAATCACAAGAGGGTATGTTTACGTGAAATGACCTAGAGGTTACATATATACGACAACACATCTTTGGAACTCCTTGGTTGCCTTCACATCCAAGTAAGCCCAAAGGAAACCCGAAACATACATCTCCGGAAGGGAGGCCTAACGTGGCAAACGCCATCTTAGACCGCCCAGAAGATATGCTTGGGGTGACGTCACAACATATACTTAATTAAGGACAGCACAAATACCGTATATATCTCCACTCGAGTGTTGTGGCAAATTGTAGGTATACATATACTTAATTAACTTAATTAAGGACAGCACAAATACCGTATATATCTCCACTCAGATTGTAGGTATACATATACTTAATTAACTTAATTAAGGATGGATTATAATTCAATGATGATGTAATGATGATGGGACGGCACAGACATCACAAACATGAAACGACGGGGCTGATTTTCAAAGGCCATTCCGACCAATCAAAGCAACCCATGAAATTAAACCCGGTTGCATGATTGAGAAAAGTCAACCACTCACACGTGTCAATGGCGTGGGTTATTTTTTGACTGGTCGGATTGGCCTTTGAAAGCCCCAGCTTTAAACCTTTCATTTAGTATATAAGGTGACTAATACAGCAGCGTCAATCCACAGAGTGTGTTATTTTATTTTCTTGAATTACTTGTTAATGGTGCTTCACAGTATTTAAATGAGACAGAATATTTGCATAAAGCACTAAAAAAAAAGAATATAATCGTTTGAAAACATTTTATATTTGATTTCTTTTCTAATTAATTATAGCCCAAGCCGCTGAATCACAATTTAGGTGGAAATAACCCGACACCATACTGTAATGTAATTTTTATAGATGTAGCCGCCCTCTAGGGGCATTTGTGCATCTTTTATAGGTGCCATGTCGGCACCCCTTTTTTTTTTATTTTTCATAAAATCTTTATTCAATATTTACATATTAAATTATACAAATGATAGTCAAAACCCCCACCAGCACCCGTCACTCATACACACATTTTCACCACACTCACTACATACAGACATTTAAAAACACTTATATTTACACATAATAGTAGAAACATATAATAAAGATATATGAGTAGGTGGGAGGGGTTGTTATTCCCCCCCCCCTTATCAACCCGACACCATCTAAGGGAGAGAGTATATAAGGCGACTTAATACAGCAATCCACAGGGTGTGTTATTTTATTTTCTTGAATTACTTATTAATGGTGTTTCACGGTACTTAAAGGAGACTGAATATTTGCATTAAACACTAGAAAAAAGAATATAATTGTTTGAAAACATTTCTTTTCTTACAAAACAATGCCCAGCCGCTGAATCGCAATAACCCATAAAACAAGTTAACACAATCTAAGGGAGAAAGTATAAAGGTAACTTAATACAGCAATCCACAGGGTGTTATTTTATTTTCTTAAATTACTTATTAATGGTGTTTCACGGTATTTAAATGAGACAGATTATTTGACTTAAACACTAAAAAAAAAAAGAATATTTCTTTTCTTATAAAACAATACCCAGCCGCTAAATCACAATGATAACTTCCTTAGTTATATCCATTGGTTATATTTAAGAGTTGTCTCCCTTGGTGTTATAGACATACGAAAATCGAATTTTTTGTCCTGTCTCTTTTGAAATAGCCTGTAGATTTGGTAAAGAATTATTCTGAGAATCGGAATCAATATGATCAATAACATAACCATCCTTGATCAATCCATGAAACACCTCGAAGACGAATCTGTGACAGAGATATTTTTTCTTCCCAGCACTAAACATAAAATACCACAAATCCAACTGGATTCTTCAATCTGCGGTTTCTGATAATACCATCACGGGATGCTTCATAATTAACAAGCACGGGGGTGAGGTCTGAATTCTTGGTTCATTTGTATAATAACATTATTTTTCTAATTCATTGTTTGGTTTAATTATAAGTCTCTGTATATAATCTTGAGGAGTCTTTATGATTTTGTCATCGTTGGGGTCAATGACAGTATTTTTTATTCTTTTATCATAATAGCGTTTTAGTTCCCTGTATCGTTTGCCGCCACACCTAAGACATAATTGCGATTTCCCCCTGACCCCAACCCCACATCGAATACAGGGTAACGGACCAAGGCTTCCACGACGAAAGCTTTGCATATGATACCAACAGAATTCATTTCTGCATGATTTGTTACACGGTGTCACTGATCCAATCATAAGCCATTTGCAATGATTCATTATACTTAAATCTTTCATTTAAATGCTTGTTTTAATTATAGTATGGAGGAGTTCGAGAGATTATCGAAAATTAAGCCCTGGAAAAGTGTTCAATTCAATCTTGATAGAGTTTCTGATACACCAAAGAATAAAATTCTTGATAGAACCTTGATTAGTAAAATCAGAGACTGTTTTAATGAATTCAAGCGTGATGGGGCAGCTCATTGTTGGTCAACATTTCGAATTGATGGTGTTGTTGACGCTACCATGAATGATGAAAAAGCAGCAGTGATAATCTCAAATGTTGGGGAAGAAAGAAATTTTTTTCGAATAAAATTCCTTATCCGTGATAATGGAAAATGGATCATTAGGGACAAATACGAGCCTATTCTTAAGGACAAAAAAACTGTCACTGTGACTCAGGATTCAAAACCAGGAATTTTGACTGGACTTGATAAACCCTACTACGAAAAATCTTATCCTGTCACAGTAGTTGTTTACGGGATATATCCACTCAATGACAAACCTGATATTGCAAAACTAGCACCCATGAAATATTCGACAGGGCTCAATTGTGTAGCAACACGAATAATAGAACACTTCACAAATGCGTCCCGGGGAAATAAACTAACTGATCTAAGACGAAAAAAAATAACCGAGTGGGAGTTCACGGTAAAAGAGCATGGGGCAGCAATTCAGGATATAACTAAATTAGAAAAATCATTAAGATTTCCAATATCGGTAAGGACAATCACCGGAGAAGTATTATACGAATCGAAATATAAATCACAGGGAGCTCCCATTGAAATTATTGATCATAACGCACACGCGTGGTCATCTGCAGTAACAATATTCCCACGGGATAGAACCGTAAAATATCTATCCCAAACCGAAGAGTTTTTTTCAGAGCAGAAATTATTTGATGCATTTACCATTTGAGTAAAAACGATCCTGTGTCAGTGTGGCTATTTCATAGTACTTCAGACGAAGAATGTAGATTTGATCAGTTTGTAAGGCCCAACGGAGAATTATACCGTACTGAAGAGCTGCATAATCAAATGAAACAACTAGCTAGTGAGTTTTCTCTGGAGGAAGACAACGATCAATTATTAGCAAACTGTTTTACAGTACCATCCATTGCAGCACATTTTGCTAGAAAGAAAAACGCGTGGAAACCAACCCGAAGTGAGTTCTTATCAGAGGTCAAATTGTCCTGTCTTGAATACAGCCATGGAGGATTATGGAACACAAAATACACCGCTGATACCGTTATTTCAGTTGATATGATTGCGTGTTATCCAGGAAGTTTTCTTGGGTATGGAGAGTGTGAGAAATATTTCAAACGATTTGGACACCCTACACACGAAATGACCCGTGTTGCTATTAATGGACCACTGCCACATTTCGATTTAACCGGATTCGCTTGTGTAGTATCATTTGAAATGGCTGAAGGACTTCATCCGTGTAGTTATCTTTGGATTGGTAAACACATGTCTGAAAAACACTGGATGCCAATAGTGTTATTACGGTATATGCTTGATTGTAAGATGTTAAAATCATTAATTGTCAGTGAAGCAATTATATCCTATCGAGCACAGAAATCAGTCTGGTTACCACAACCTGATCTAGAAAAAATAATTAGCGAAGAGCGAAAACTGTTTCCAAATTTCAGTGAACAACAAATCATGGATTGGTCCCAACAGTTATTTGAAATCAGAAACAATGAAGCAAAAGACCTTGGACGAAGAATAATCGGTAAATTTACCCAAGGTGGCAAAGATGATAATACGAGATATTCTTCACGATTGATTATAGACAATGCTGAATACGATTTTGTAATCACGGATTTAACGAATAGGGGCTTATATGTCAATCGTAAGGACGCATTTATGTCCGATGGAACCAAATTGGGTACAATTGTTACTTACACTGATGGATACAATCCGCAGTACACACATTTGAGAGCTTCTGTGCTTGGTTATGCTTCTATTAATTTATTTTCAATGATCAATAGATTTCCTACCACCGCAGTTATAGTTGCTACTGACTCATTTTACATAAATAGCAAAATGGCTGATTTTAAGGCTACTGGCAACGAGAATTGGGGGTCATGGAGAATTAAGAAGGAAATGCTTCATGATTATATTCAATCAGCAGATGTTACCATTGAAAATAATTACTTAGAAAGCAATCAGTGTTCAGACTTTTCTAGTGCACCACCGATTTCTGATCCAATCTGTAGATATAAAACAGTTTATTTAAACGGCTGTGGTGGGTCAGGAAAAACAACCCGGGCAATTGAGTTATTTCGTGTTTCCAATCCAAACATGATTGTGCTAACACCGACTCACAGACTTGCAAGAGAAATGATACAGAGAGGGGTAAATGCCTGCACTTATCATAGTTTCTTTAGATGGAAGGGAGATAAATGGACTCCTGAGCGCATGGGAGAGAAATTTATTCCTGAAATTATCATTTGGGATGAAATAGACACAGTGTCTGAAGATGTCTTAAAAATATTTCTTGAGTGGTTGTTATTGAAGAATACAAAAGTCGTCATGTGCGGTGATCACGGCCAACCACCACCATTTGTCGGTGCATCTCCCCATGAATGGCTAAAGGGTTTTGTAGACTATTATGAAGAAATTGATACCGATCATAGATCACTTGATAATGAATTAAAAGAATTTAAGAAACTAATTAGATTACAACCGGATAAAATCCAGTGTGAAATAGCGCGTGAAATAATTTCAGAAACTCCAATGAATGAGTTTTGGGAAGCGTGGAGACCAAATGATTTAATCATTGCAAGTAGAAAAATAGTCAGGGACACACTTCAGATGAAGTTATTTGAATTGCATAAACAAAAATTTTCAACACTTCCAGTGCCCCTCTGTTATAGGCCATCGGATACACGAAAACAGAACATCGAAGTTGATATTCCAGGCCTGACAGAGTCAGGGCGTGAAAAGAAGATTCTCGTATTAAATGATATTGTGCTGGTTGATATCAATGTCGTTGAAGATGCATTGCGTGCTAATAAATCCCCATGGACGCTAGGTTATGCAGCAACAATACACTCTTCACAGGGATTGACTATATCGGATACAATTGTTTGGATGGTAGATAATCGCATAGAATGGTCGAATTTAGTCTATCTCGCAGTGTCTAGAGTACGAAAAAAAAATCAACTTCGAAGAATTGTCGTTGGCGAAGCCAGTGGCGATGATGAAATCATTGGTGGCGATGATGAAATCATTGGCGATGATAATGATATTATTGATAAAAAAAACTCTCCGGTTACAAACAACAAGACAAAAAAAAAAACAACGAGAATTTGATATTGATGCTGAATTAATAATTACTCTGAAGCAACAACAGAATAATCACTGCGCGAGTTGCAATTGTATAATGCGTTGGCAGTATTCGGATAAGGATCCTCGCCAATTCACCGTAGACAGAAAAAATAACAATCTCGGTCATGTCAGAAATAATGTGATGTTGACTTGTCTTGAGTGCAATAGACGCAAGGGTGCTAGTTAAGCCCATGCGGTGGTAATTGAGTATCTTCAGGTATCACTTGTAATTGTTGTCTAGTAAAACCCCGTTGAGGGGCAGTTGAATCCAGTTTATAGATTGGAAGTCTACCCGTAGATCGTGTTATACTAGATATCTTGTGTGCAGTAACACTCCAAATAGGATCAGTAGCCCTTTTTGTGCCACCCTCAAGCTCTCCTGGTTCATATAAGTACCTCACAATGACATTACTACCAAGAATTGGTTGGGAAACGCTAAAATCTTTTTGTGGTTTTTCAGGTATCGACTTCTTTTTAATCGCGTTGATAGGTTTCATGTTGATGGTTCTAGTAATCTCGTTATTCAGTGCAGTAATCACAGCTGGTAACCTTTTAACCCATTCACGGGATCTTTTTTCTTGGATGAATTCTTTTGCATATTGATATCCAAATAACCGCTCAGCAAGGGTTTTATTAAACCGTTCTACAATTGCCTGATCACGATGTAGCGCAGTATGTCCTCGTCTGATAGTGACTTTATGATTTTTCATTGTAGATAACACTACACCCTGAAATTCTTTGCCGGGATCAATTTGTAATAGATTTGGCCAGTGCAGAGGACTCCTTCGATAAATCCTTTCAAATGCAGAAGCCACTTCAGTGGCTGATTTTGTTTTTAACGGTTCTGCTTCTTTGTATCGACTTGCAATATCAACTACGGTTAATGCGTATTTGTAACCACGATCATGTGGCAGAAATAATAGATCAGCCTGATGAACTTCATTGGGTCCGGTCACATCAAAATGCGAGAAATTGATTTGTTTAGGCGGTGGTAGATAAATTTGCCATAGTGCCTGTTTGGATAACCAATGAGCCGCAGTGGTTTTTTTCACTTTTGCAGTGCTAGCGAGTTTATGGATTGCTGATTTACCCCTCCAGTATCCTCTTGGGGAATAATAAATAGATTCCATGTTGTTATTAATTACCAGCACCTAACATCAATTTACTTTTCATAGCCGATTTTATCAAAAAGGAAGCCAATTTTTCTTTGAAAGATTTATCAGAAATAGCATTTAACGCATGAATTAATTTCACATCTGCTAGATGCCTGTGCTGCAGATTACTGCTTTTATAAGATACATCATGAAGGTGACAGGCCTTATCAATAGCGTTTATTGGTTCCTCACCGGGTCGGGGCTGATTTTGATCATTGAGTCTGATATCAAGTCTTGTTCCCGGTCCACAGTAGCTATATCCTGGAAGGTGCTTTTCTCCAGGGTATTTTGCCCATGGGGTTCCAGGGAGTTTAGTTAGCTTGGCTGCAATATCACCTCGTCGTTTTTTTTTAAAGGTTCCTTGAGTTCCTTGGGTTTAGAAACAAATCTAAATTTCTTTGTACTACATTGTACGCATTTACCAGAAAGCGCTGATCGGTTATTTTTAGTTGTAATCGTCGTCAAGTCATCTGTGCCAGTACGTTTTTTACACTTCACACAATATAGATCCATAATTTATATATAACGGCATGAATATAATTGATTATTCAGCTACCCGACGACGGGAACCTATTAAACATCATGAAATGTTGCCGAATTCAATTAGAATGATTATAATCGGACCATCTGGAAGTGGAAAGACACAACTGCTACTTAATTTGATAACGAGATGGATGAAATGGAACAAATTGTATTTAATAGCCCCGAGTGTAGACGATCAGCGATGCTATGAAGTGCTAAAGGATTTTAACGAGAAAGCAAAAGAATTTCAAATCGATGAAGATTTTATTGAGTTTATTACTGATATAGAGGAAGCCCCTTCCGTGGAAGACATCGATGGAAGTATTAACAATTTAGTGGTATACGATGATATCATGTTAGATAATCAAAAAAATCCTGCTAGAATATTTTCCTGAGGCAGGCATAAAAACACTGATGTGATCTATGTCACTCAACGATACACTCAGATACCAAAAGTGATCAGAGATAATTGCAATGTGTTGTGTGTATTTAACGGCGTTGATACTCATACGCTACGAAATATTCATCAGACCTGGTGCAGCGGTGATATGAATCATAATCAATTTAGAAATTTCTTTAGTCACGCTCAGTCAAAACCACACGGATTTGTGACAATAAATTTAGCAGACCCTAGGACACGATATCGTATCGGACTTGATCAAATATTCGGTTAACCCATAGCAGCAGAGAGGGTGAGTGACAACATCATTGTGACATTTATGATTCATCAACGAAAACGCGAACAATCATAAGGGTCGGACACTTATTTTTTCGCGAGAAGGGTCTATTCGTACCGTTTTAAGGGTATAATAAAAAATAACCAAAAAAAAAGTTGTCTGATTCACCCTCTCTGCTGCTAGACATGTTATGTCTAAGTAGAATGAAAATTAGATATATTTAATATGTTATCTTGCTTAGAAAGATAGAAAATTGTACATAGCTCTTATAAACATGGTTGTCTTATACTATTTTTATTTTTTGTTGTTTTCAGGAAATGGCCCAGGCATATTCCAGCACTAATGATAAGTGGAGAGCATATGGTTACCAGAAGGCCATTCAGCAACTGAAAAAGCTTCCCAAACACATCACATCATGGGAGGCAAGAGAATAGTCAACTTGACTTAATTTAAATTTTGCCACCTCTCATATTATACCATATACACTCACTTATAAGTCAATTTAAATTGCAGACAATGAAGATCCTGATCTGCCATAGCACAGTGTGCCTGCATACTAGTGTAAATATATTTTTTTTTTCTACTGATTACCTCTAAAAAATACTACACAGATCCGGATCTGTTGGTACATTATGCAATGACAGATCTGGATCTGTGAAGTTTGCAGTTGGACTTGACTTACAAGTGAGTACAGTACATGGTTATAGTTGAGTTTAACTGCAGACTGTACAAAGATCTACCATCATGCAGTAAGTTCACAGATCTGGGTCTATGCAATTTGCTAATAATAATTAGTAAAGCAAATAACATAGACCCACATATTATGGCACATTGTCTAACAGCAGACCAAGGTCTATGTTGTTTGCAGTTGGAATTCACCTTTACTTGAATGTGTCCAGTACATCTGTGTCCTCTGCTACAATTAGTGTCATGCCATAGAAAATCTCGCAACATTTGATACATGAATCATTTAATGGCTCAGAAATTCGATATTTTTATTTACAGCCACATTAGTTGATTGTCTCTATTGTTTATTTCAATAACAGCAAGTTATAAAAGAGTAATAAAAAAACTGTTATGCAGTCACCTGATTTGTTATTTGGATGTACAAATGATGGCAGAAAAAATGGAAGCAAAGTTGAATACAGAGATAATTGCTTCCATTTACATTTATGCATTTTTTTTAGTGCAGAAAACTGATTAACAGATCAATTCAATGTATTTAGAAAATTTTCACTCTCTGAGATATGTCAAATTATTTTTTAGTATATCTTCAATTAACGTATGACCATATAAATTGAGAACCCTATTTCTTGGGACACAATACATTAATTCCTAAAATAATTTTTTTGTTTATAGTTCTGAGACACATCATGTTTCTTTTCAAGTCTTAAGCTGTGGGATACCTTTTCAATTGATTTAAAATTCCATGGCAGAAAATGTACTAAAACTTACATTTTATTTAAAACATATTAAACAGTACTTTAGATAAAATTCTTTAATCCACTGCACCATTACCACATCAATCCAACCCTTCTCCTGTACACATATGATCCATCCTTTCAGTGCAAGATAATTTTTTAACTCTTTCGTGCCATGGAAAATTATCATTAATGGCAACACATCTCCAGCTATAAAAAGAGCAAGTTCTAAAAAAAATATTGGCACCAGTCATGCAAATTCACGCTCTTTTAAAACCCTCCTTATCAAAAGTCCATCAAGGAGTGTGATGAAAGTACACTGGAGGTTCATCCATATTTTTGATCATACACTGTTGGTAAATCATCTTCTCTTCTGGCCATTGCAAATTTATGATTTAAATTTTCCTCAAAATCTTTTGTGAGATACTGGGTCATTGATGAAGCACTAGATCTGTTCTCTTTAAAAACTTCTCCATTGTTTCAATTTAATTTCTAAATTCCTATGAATACCAGTAAAAAGAAACCAAAGTAGGCTTTCCTCTTGTTAGCTGATGTTATATCTATCTGTGTGTGTGTGTGTGAGTATATATATATATATATATATATATATATATATATATATATATATATATATATCCAAAACACAAATAAAATCAATCTAATGAATTAATTTTTTAATTTTCCAACATGACTGGAACATGTTTACTGTGCCATGAAAGTTTCCTTTTTACAGTGAAAATGTGTACACTTACGAATGCTACCAAAATAACTTTTACCTACTTGGGACGTACTGAAAAGTAAGTGTGCTTCATCATTTGTTACTTGATTGTGCTTTGTTTATCCACTGAATTCAGACATATATGACATGTGACAAAATTATTGAATATTTGAAATGTGTATGTGCATTTTTTCATCAGAATTTATGTACTGTGGATTCAATGTATATGATGAGATTCACAGGCATGGATGCAGTATTGATACTCTTTTTCATGCTATAAATTAGACATGTATATATCAACAGTATACGTGTATTTTCACCAATCCATGGTTCTCTCAATAAAGTAAAATATATACCTTCTCTGTTTTCACTACAGGTGTATGTACCATTTAATAAGCATCGATTTAAGGTGGTAACTGTGCCAGTAAAGCGTGTATATTACTGCCCGCATTTGTTATCCTCATACACTACCCCATCCAACCCTGCCACAAATTTTGGAGGGTACATGCATTATTTTCTTGAGCTAACTAATCAAGTTGCTTGCAACACGATTTGGTCTATTTTACAGTTGGACTCTATGGCTCCCACCTACCATGTTCCTACCATGTTATAGCAGAGCCACACTGTATGTATGTGTGTGTGTGTATGTGTGTGTGTGTAAAGTCAGTTACCAGGGTTGACTTACTTTGTAATAAAATATACTCAATATTGGACATCTTTCTAGTATGTTCAAACAGTGAGCTTGTTGCTTTCTACCCATTATTCACCAATCAGGCTTCTATTTGTTTGTCATCTGTAATCATAAACGATACAAATAGGCATTGATAGTTTCAGGGTATATGGTATACACAGCATGAATCACTTTAATAGTACTTTTTGTAACTCATGCCAAGAAAATAATGATTTTATTTGCAAAATGTAGTCATATAGTTAATCTGGCTGGATATAATACAGTATTAATTATTTTGCATCCTTGCACCATGTCCAGTGTGAATGAAATGTGCCTTCAAACAATCAGTTGATATTGCTCTCTATTCCTCTCTCATTTGTGATTTTGTTGGATCCAGTTTTCAGTCTAATAACATATCCACCAAACCTTTGATTAAAATCAAACATATATTTCACTATTCATATAAGAGAACATTATGTCGTGTGTTATTTGATCTATGCAATACACAGTAAAATATGGATGCATATGCTACTTGTACAAGGTTCATGGATATACTTTTGAATTTAATAAATTGCTCATGACGAAAAACAAGATGAATAAATAACAACAATGTGAGGTTAGTTTCTTTTGTTTTATTATCAAATAAATATTCCAATTATTTATTTTATTTTATCATGCAGTGTGTGTTTGTGGTGGGAAGTTAGTTACTCAAATTCAACACAAATTTATTTATTTTCTTGAGTCTTTGGACATGTGACCTAGGTGATAAAAAGTAAACATAAGCTCTGTGACACGAGACAAAAATAATTTTGTATGTCCCAAGATATGCAGTAAATACAGTAGCTCTAGACTGAAATCCTTTACTGTATGTGTATACATTGTTTATACTATTTTGAGAGATGTAAGCCATATTGGCAATTTAATACTGTCAAAGAGGGTCAGAAACAGGCATTAAGTTTGACTACCAAACTTAACTTCCTTATTCTGTTATGTTCAGGAGGCTGTGTCCCTACCTGGTGTTGGAAAGAGACTTGCAGACAAAATCTGGGAGATTGCAGAGAGTGGTGGTCTCAGAAAGCTGAATGAGTTCAAGTCCAGTGAGGAAGTACAAGTTATCTCCCTTTTTACTAATGTATGGGGTGCAGGGCCACACACATCTAGAGTTTGGTACCAACAGGTATAATTAGTGGTAATATTGAGAGATAGACTAATCTAAGAGATAGACTAATCTAAGTATTCAATGCTCCTTGCTGTGTGGTACCCAGATGCAAATTTCCAATAAAAATATTAATTAAAGTGACATTGTAAAATATATTTAGCTGACGTACATTTAAATTCAAGCTAAATATCTGTATACAACAGCAGAGGTCACTCACTTTGCAATCACCAGTTATATAGTGATTTTAATGTAATGAATCAATATATGTCTAGAGTGAAGTTCCGATACACAAGATTCATGATATAATTCAATAATAATGTCAAAATGTGAGCTCATCTTTTGAAAATATTCTTCAAGATTACAGGTAAAAATCCATGTATGCAGACCAAATGCCATAATAAAGCCCAATTTTTGTATGAAATCTATTAGGGTTTCAGGACTCTAGAGGACTTGCACTTGAAAGCCAAGCTGACACATCAGCAGCAGGTGGGACTCAAACATTATGATGACTTCATGGATAGAATGCCAAGAGAAGAGGCAGCTGAAATAGAGAAAACGGTATGTGCCATCTATCTATGTCTGTCTCTCTATCTATCTATCTATCTATCTATCTATCTATCTATCTATCTATCTATCTATCTATCTATCTATCTACCTACCTACCTACCTACCTACCTACCTATCTGTTTGTCGTTTTTTTAGCTGAGGTTACCATGGTTTCAAAAGTCCCTAATGATATGGATGGAGACACTTTACAGCTGAAAATGTCAAATGTAGAGGCATTTTCAGTAGATTTTTTTTTCAGGCTAGATCTGTGATATTTATACATCAATTTTAATCGAATAAAAAAAATGATACTATATTTTACAACCACTTTTCAGGGCCCCGAGTGGCAGAATGGTTTAAAGTGCTTACTGTTACGAATTACTGCCATTTCACCTCTGTCTGTGTGAGTTTGAGTCTCGGGTTAAGCCAATGTGGTTATGTGAGAAAGCTTGCTCGCAGCTTCTTATGGGTCAGTTGTTTTTGACGGTCTTTTCCCAGGCTCTTCCTCCACTAATAAATACTGGCCGCCATGTATAACCTATATTGTGCTGAAAAATGGCGTTAAACCCTACAACAACAACAACCACTTTTCTACTAGTTTTGAACAGTTATTAGGCCCAGCAGTGCCAGAAACCTAGTATGCTGGTCCATTTACTTTGATTACCATATTAAAACAGAAGGCTCAAAATGGTTTCTTTCAGACTCTGTTGCACACAACATTGACCAAAATAAGTAGACTATTGATTTTAGAATACATTTTGTTTTTTTTTGGTTAAACTTAGTGCATAAATATAATATACTTCTTTCACCAGGTGTCAGATCATCTTCATGTAGCAACTATGCTAAAAATATCAATGTATTTGACGTTTGATCTAAAGACCCCACCATCAGTACTACAACAAACTTATGGAGGTGTGTTAACCTCAGCTATCTATCTGTCTCTCTATCCATTCATCTGTCACTCCATTTTGCATATGTGAAATTTTGTTGAAACAAGTTATTGTTGAAAATAAACTTAGGTATTGTCTTGAAAGTCAATAAAGCATTTGTTTTTATTCTCCTATAACAAGTTTAGACTTAAGCATTTAAATTATGAGACCACAGAGTAATGGCATACAAAGCCTAGATCCTTAAGTACTGATAATTGATTATTATCCTGAGTTTAGTTATTTCAGGAATCATGGTACAAAAGTATTTTAAATGATCATAAAAGTGCTAAGACATCTTTGTGTAATTAAAGGTCTGGTCAGTTTATGGTTGATTTGTACTACTTTCAGATGAAAATTTTGCCAATTTAGTTTTTGATTTGGCTTGATGTTTTATGTCACAGCAACAAAAATGGGTAATTGTGTGCTGACAGTGGTAGAATGTGAACCTTGTATGACACCCTTATGGTCCTAAGTCCACCATGATAACCATTGAACTACCATGTTTCCTGTCGCCATTTGGGTGCCTTTTATAACATGCATGTGGCATACATGCCAACCATCACGCTTTTGGCGTAATCATTACGCTTTTTGTCACTAAATTACGCGTTACGCTTAAACGTATATGGATTACGCTTTTTCGGTATATCCACCTCCCCAAAAAAATCAATTATTTGTTTTCTCGTTATTATTAAAATTCCATTAATCCCACAGACCGTATTTTAGAAAAGACGGCTTTTACGTAACTTCAATGTAATAGTATGCTAGACCGTGAACTTTCATAACAGTATCATGTTCTATTTATAGCTAACCTGGTTCTACTGTTGACCTCGATTCTATTTATAGAATCAGCATGCGTAGTGAGGAGATAGCAGACTGGTTTTCCAAATTTAACCTTTACTCGCAGATTCCATATTCTAATTCATATTTCTTGCAGAACCAGTCTAAGTATATTTTAGCGCTTAAAAGTATATTTTATTTAACTCCATGCATTTATGTGAGCAAAATTATCCCTTTCAAAAGTTTCCCAGATAAATTAGAAAAAGGCAACCGAAAACCCCGAAACAAAATATAACAGAATCCTCTAAATATTAAGAAATAGAGTACAGCATCACGTGACATCTATTTCCGGCCGTGTCGAAAGAATTTTAAAATTTAGCGCTAAACGTCTTAAGAAGGTTTCTAGTCGACGTGTGTAAAGCTAAAAGTGCTACACATGAAAACTTGAAACAGTAAAGGATGAAAAGGGAAAATAATCGTTGTTTATTGAAATTTTAGCATGTTATATGTGGATTACGCTTATTCTGCCTGGATTCCGCTTTTTGACCACTTGGATTACGCCATTTCCTCGTCAGGGGTTGGCATGTATGATGTGGGCACATCAGGTCCTTTCTACAATCACTGAGGACCGCCCAGATGGCGTGGTGGTTAGAGCATCCATCTCAGATGCAGGAAATCGCAGCAAACTTAGGCTGAGTCATTACAAAGACTTATAAAAAGTCTACTAACAGCTGCCATGCTTGGTACTCAGCATTAAGAATTTAGTGTTAGTACTGGTTGGCTATGTGTCACGATAATTTGTCTGGGTGGGACATGATGCTATGTGTCTGTAGCATGGTGCCCTAGTGCTATACATCACTATAAACTGTCTCATTACAGATGTCATAGTGATATGACTGAAAATTTGTTAAAGCTACATAAAAAATCCCAAACAAACACACTCTACATCCCTGAATCAGCAATGAGTGACAGCTTAGATTGCGTATCCTTTTTTCTAGGTCTCTGTTAGTAAACATTATCTTTTTGAGTAAATATTATCTCATGCCTTTAAAAAGTTGAACATATTCCAGGTTTGTGATGCAGCTGAGAGCATACAGCCTGGCATCATTGCACATGCATGCGGTTCCTACCGGCGTGGAAAGACCACTTGTGGTGATGTGGATGTGCTTGTGACTCACCCAGATGGCAAGTCTCACAAAGGGATCTTCAGTAAATTGCTGGCTAGACTAAAAGAACAAGGTGTGTCAGCTTTACTTAGCAGTAAAATGCTGTATGGGCTGAAAGAATAAGTATATGCCTGCATGTTTTTAATCATTGATCTGTTCACTTGATAGAAAAAACAAAGGTTGTCTGCTTTTTAATTATATAAATTGCAAACATGAGGTTAAAACTAAGATATAGCAGTAGGAACTTCCTTTGCTAGGGTTCTGTGTGCATTTGTGAGTATCTAATACAAATATACTGCATAAAAGGCTTTGGCCCTCCTTTGACATTTTTCTTAAGCAATGATTAGCTGATAGTCTCTTGTTTGGACATGTAGATATTGAAACAGACTCCTACTTGCATTGCTTAATATAGTAGCAATGTGATGTTTCATTGCATAGCATGGGATTATCAAGGACTGATGGATGTTAAATGTCTTCCTGTATTTATTGTCTGTTTTCTGTCAATAATCTGTTGACTTGGCATACAGAACAAAATATGTCTGCTTTTTCATTTCAGAAATCGTGCTTGGTAGATAAAAAATAAATGATATCAGCTTTGTTTATCAGTAAGAAGCAGATTCAGCCACATTTTATCTAAAGTGTTCAAAACCAATATTGAATTTACTTAGTATGTAAATTAATCACCTTTTCCGATGTCCTGTTTCATTACTGAGATAAATGCTGGCTAAAGTACATTTTATCGTGTGTCACTGAGGTTAATATCATACCATTATCTACAAATACCCATGAAGGGGCCCCGAGTGGTCTAAAGTGCTTTCCATTAAGGATCACTGCCATCTCACCTCATGTCTAAGATTTGGCTAATGTAGTTATGTGAGAAAGCTTGCCAGTAGCTTCTCGTGTGTCAGTGGTTCTTTCCTGGGTTTTCCCGGGTTCTTTGTCCACCAATAATACTGGCCGCCATGTATAGCCTATCGTGTGCTGAGAAATGGTGTTAAACCCTACAACAACAATTACTAATGTTTACAGGAAATTGCTCATTGTGATTGAGTATTGGGCTTCACACAGCTGTTGAGTTCTTCTCTTGATGATTACAAATAGAGGTAATTGTTACGATCATAAATTGATCTACATTGGTTAAATATAGCTTATATGGATTCACACATGATAAGAAATGAACCTTGAGCAGAACAGGGTACCAGATGAAGACATCATGACAGATAAGGAGAATATGCCACAGCAGTGGGGAAAAGTAAATGGAAAGAGAAGAATTCTAAATGACAAGTGATGTTTGTACTAATATATCAGTTACAAGGCTTTTGGTTGGTTTTCGCAATGCCATGGACATTCCATACTTAAGAATCAAGAACTATAAATGTATGTTTACTTGAAAAAGCTATATTTTTCAGACAGTTAAATATTTTGATAATTAATGTTACTTTTAAATAAATATATTACTTGCTTTAAGTTGCATGTAGCTATTTTACTTCATTCACTTCCATACACTTCTCACATATATAATCCCCCCTGAAAGGCCGCTCCTCTTGTAAGGTCACTTTCCCAGTGCAGATGGGTGATCTTATAAGAGGGGGACTACCATGTTGTCTGTTAGAATCAAAGATGATTGAATACACTTCTGGAAGTTAATCCATGATATTTTAAAAGAAGTGAAAATTGCAGATGCAAAAATATATTTAATGTCTTGATTTTAAAAAAATAATATTTATTCTTCAATTTGAAACCGAACTTATAAAGATATTTTTGAATGTATCAAATATTAATAGATAAATGTAGACACCCTTTTAAATTTAAAGTGGTTGATTTTAAAAGGAAACTCAGAGAGTTTTTAGCATTGACAATTTACCCCTTTTTTACCTTCTTTTCAACATGATTATTAACTCCCACTTTTGAAACTACATGAAGGCCTAGTCGCTATATTTTATTCTAACACAACCACAGAATTGACTGTAATCTCGTTTGCAGTTGTAAGCTTGTGTATCTTTCAGATATATTACAGAAAGGCTTTAACAAAATTAGCTTGGTGTATTAGGATTTAAAGTATTTTCTTATTTTTGAGTAATCATGAATGTATAATCAATAGATATAAATGGAAAACGAACCTTAATAGATTTATAAAACATTTTTTGGTTTCCCTGTTTTATGTAAAATTATAAAGGAATGTAAATGAATTGCTATATTATTAAGAACTATATTTTCCTATTCTCATAGATTTACTTGTCTTCAGCCATGTGTATTTTTTCTATCTGCATATCCTGATCATAAATAATCTTTGAATGTGGCCAATGACTGCAATATCTTGGCAGAATATGGATTTTGACACGGCTATGAATGACCACATCAACATTTATTTAATCCCTGTAAAAACAATCGCTTGTACTGTGCTAATTATTTTATAAATGAAAAATAAAATAAGGTGGATACCGATGTCTGACTTTTGTGTTAGCTATACTTATAGTGTTTATTAGTTTTTTTTCGTAAACCAGACTATATCTATATCATTTCATAGTCTGGTTCCCTGCTTTGTATGCTGCTTGCATTGTTCTCTACTATTTGTTGAGAGTGGCCTAGTGGTTAGAGTGTCTGCTGAGGAAGCGGGAGGTCATGGGTTCAATGTGCGACCGAGTCGTACCTAAGGCTATCAAAAATGGTACTAACAAATGCCTCGCTTGACGATCAGCATTAAGAGGTTAGGACTGGATGGCCTGGTGTCACGATAATGTGACTGGTTAGAATATCATGCTACATGTCTGTGGCATGATGCCCCAGTGCTGGACATCACTATAAACTGCCTCACTGTAGACATCATACCAATATTACTTAAAAATTGTTAACGCTACATAAAAAATCCTAATCACACACACATTCATTTCGTTTGCTGATCAGTCACCCATTCACCTATTACTCAAACAATGAAATATCTAGGATATAATTTATGGTTATGCACATTTACATAAAGAAAAAGATGCCAATTCAACATCGGATTTGCACTGTTCCTTGTCAGGTTATTGCATTTATGTTGCCAAGACTCTGATGCATGTCATATATCATGTATGTCATTGGTTACAACTGTATTATTTAATATGTTTTCTTCCAGTTCAGGATTTAGTATTCTTTCATTTTGAAGCCCCATATTTGAGTTCATGACTTCAACCCTTATTTCCAACATTTGAATTTCACCATCACTACTTTCACTCATACCTCACCCAAAAGTTTGTTATTCAATTATTTGATTTTGCTTATTGGTGTTGCAATTTAATTTTTTTAACCTCAAAACTGACTTAAAAATTGGATTTTTTAAATGAATATTTTCATTATATGTAAAAATAAGTACAATTTTCCATTCCATGTGAGATGTTTATTTATTTGAGTAACAGTATTTATTGTGAGATAAATCTTCATGCCACATTATTGTTACATAATGACCAACACATTTGGTGTGAGATAAATCTGCACATCATATGATTATTACATATTATACCTGCATTGATGTTATAATGTCATAATTGCATCATTTTACAACTGAAATTTCATTTGTAATATCAAAAAGAATTAAAAATTTAAATTTATAGACTCTAAATTATTACAGACTGTTGTTTTGCAACCATCCAGACTATCACTATCTATGCAATGTTTTGATCAACATTAAAAATGTACTTGTTCATAAATCTGTATTCACCTTAACAAATAACAATAACTGTAATGAGTTGTTTACATATGAAACATATAGTTAGCATTCAAAATTCCTCTTGTCACAAGCCAGTTTCAGGCATTTTAATGATTCACTGGCCTGTACTGCTGTCGCAAAACTATAGAGAAATTCACCAACTATCATCAAATGAGATGCCGTAACATCAAGCTTTCCATTGTGTGGAAAGTTATGATGTTTGTTCAGCCAAAAGACAAAACTAAAATTGATTGATCTTGATCTTAGTTAATCTATATGAGAATTTTAGCTTTTATTATTACCCCTCTTCATGAGCATGTAAATTATGATGGTTATGTGCCTTGTACAATCAAACGTGCATATCTTTTTAAACATATTGCCTCAGTTTGTAGGATTGCTTTTATCATTGAAAATGAGTAATTTGTGAGAGGTGATTCATTGTAAATGAAACAGCTATTAAGGACTATCTGAAATCTTATTAAGAAGAATGCAATTTGGTCAAAACAACAAATAAAGCAAAATCTGCATCATATGTTTGGGAATAAATATGGATTTAAGTGATGCTATGCACACTTTACACTGTGTAAATGCTGTACATTATAGTACATGGTCTCCCCATCCCACGAATTATGAAGTTTGTATTTTCCTTTTTTTAATTTTGTGTTGGAGAAATCAGAAAATATTCATATGCAAAATAATAACAAAATCAGTCATAGTATTTTATAACAGTTTAATAATTTTTGGGTCACCAAAAGTTACCTTTTTAACATGCCTATGTCTTAAGACACGGAAAAAATTATTGTTTCATGTTCCAAGATTTATAGCCGTTACGGTAGTCAACGAAAAGACCTAAAAAAGTTTAAACATTGGCCCATGGATAAGCCGACCTCCCCCCCACCACTTCCAAGTCTTTATTTTTTCCTAAATTATTAAGCTTATACGCGAGTATATATCGACTGTGATAATGAAATAATCGGTCTCATAATTGGTATCGGCAATTTTAATAATCAGCCATAAGCGGTATCGGCATAATTGGCAAAAAGTGACATCGGTACAGCTCTATATTTTGCTTTACAACAGTGTAGTTTATTTGAATAGTCAGTAAGGGGGCAGATAGTTGTTTCTTCTGTTTAGAAGCAAGAAACCATTTAAACCATTTCATGGGAACAGTAAGAATGTATAAAAAAGTTATAGTTTGAGTAGAAAATAGTCATTTGTTCAAAATGTACAAAAAATCTTTATGGTCATCTTAAAAAAAAAACTTAAAAGTTTGTTACTGGTCTTAGGTTTAGTACAACAAAACATGGAGCGCACACTTTTCTTTATTCTGAATTTCAGTTTTGTAATTTGATGAGAACAAAATTTTATTTGTGTTCCAGATAGAATTTCTTGCAATGGTGAAATTAAGAAAGTAGGTTTAGTACAAGCGCAATTATGGACTCAAGACTCAAATCAACAAAAAATTAAAGCACATTTCTAACTTTATTGAAGATTAAATAAACTGGATGATAAGTGGAATATTTAGAAAACACAGACTGAAGAAGGCATTTCAGTGATTTGCAGAGACATGGTAGTGTTCTTGAAGACCAGAGGATAGGGACTAGAACAGCACTGAAGACTAAGTGGGGAATTTATTTATTACAACAATAGATGTACATTTAAATGTGTGTTGTGAAAATTGCAACCCATTAAACACAGAATATTTATATCAGACTACCCGTGGACGTTGTATTTACATAGTTATAGATACATGTTGATTGTCTGGATTGTTTCAGGATTTCTTACTGATGACCTTGTCTCTGCTGAAGAAAATGGCAACCAAAAGAAGTATCTTGGAGTGTGCAAGCTTCCTGGAGATGGGCAGCGGGTGGGTAAAGCTAATACAGTCATGAATTGCACTTAGTTTGTGAAGTACCTGAAGCCATGGTTTTATAAATGGAGAGTACATATGAATGTATGAAAAAATATACAAACCTGGTCCTCTGTTTCATTCGCCATACACAAAAAAGCATATTAAAAATAGAAACAAAGTCCTATTATTCAACCTGTATTTTAATGCACAACAGATTATCTTTAATCCACAGGTACCCACACATCTTGATGAAAATAAATAGTCAGTACATAAAAGAGTAGAAATGATTTTTGTTAATCAAGTCCCAAGTAGTAGATTAACAATAACCCTTCATTGTCAAATGCCATCTTGGCTGTAAAATTAGACTTTAAAATAAGCTAAAGTAACTTTGTTTTGCATCAAAACTAAAGAAAGACCTGAAGAATTGTATCAAATTATACAGTACATTATCAACAAGCAGATTTTTAATTATTAATCGACTGTAACATTTAGTTTCAAACAGACCATGGGATGTCATATGCAGTAATTGTAATCATTCATAACTGGTTACTGTGGTTACTAATTGTTTTAAAATCTTTTTTTCTTCTTTTGGTTGATTTCATTGGCATTTATGAGAAATTATTGGTTATATATTATGCCAAGAAGTTCCTTTCCCAAGGACGTTGCAAGGCAGCTGACACAGGCTGGCCTTAGTGGGTAACAAACCCACAACCCTTGGATTACAAGTCTTGTACTTTGCCAACTGAGCTACCTCAGCTCCTCTTTTCTTGTAATCAGAATCAATAGGTCATACAATATATTTTTATAATAAAAGCATTGTAATCATCTTTAATTTTACTAATTGTTTTAAAATTGTTGTGTTTTTGATGGTTTCATTGGCATTTATGAAAAATTATTGGCTATATGTTATAGCAAGGAGATAAGTTCTTTTCCCAAGGAAAATCCAAGGCAACTGACACCAACTCTTGGATTATAAGTCTTGTACTTTGCCAACTGAGCTGCCTCAGCTCCCCTTTTCTTGTAATAAGAATGAATTGTTGATCCAGCATCTTTTTATAATAAAAGTGATTATATAATACACAGTAATCAAGTTTGCTATCTAATTACTACATGCTTATATTTTCAAAGAAACATAATTTTGACTTACCAGCAATACAATTTTAAAGTAAAACTAATTATGAATTAATATGTAAATGATTATGGAAGGTTTCTGTATTTATTACAAATATGTTATTATCTAATTACTTCATTTTACATTGATCTATTGCATATTTGGTAATATGAATATAACCATGTAAATATTATATTTATATTGTGTAATACCCCAAAATATATTTTTAATTCATAAAGAAATGTGAAGCAAAATAAGATAAAAACATGGAGAATTTATTACATTACAAAGGGTTATGTTAATCAGTTACACTACCAAAAATGAATATTTGCAATGACAATTTCACAGATAATTGCAATTCAAATTAATTGCATTTGAAATTAATTAGCACCAGATATAGTTTTAAGTCTGAGTTTGAGGTGTTACTTTTTGTCTGATGTATACTTATTTATTTAAACAAATTCAATATGATCAGCATTTTATAAATGTTATAAACATTTGTTGTTTACAGTATCGCCGACTGGACATAATTGTGGTTCCATATGACGAATATGCATGTGCATTGGTATACTTTACTGGATCAGCACATTTTAACAGATCACTACGCCATCTAGCAAAGAAAATGGGAATGTCACTATCGGAGCACTCATTGAACACAGGAGTAGTGAGAAAGGTAAAATCGTTTTGTAGCAATTTAAAGAAATTCTGATCTACATTAATTAGATTGTAACAGTAGTGCAGGCACATGCCAATCAGATGAACAACATATTGCCTTTTTTCTCCTTAATGGAGACTGCAGCAGTTCATGAAGAACAAGAACCATCTCTGGCCTGGTAATGACATATTTTATTAAAATATTAATACCAAAATCTCATTTGCACAGTGTTAATTTGCCTATTATGTGTTATTTTATCACTGTCACTATGGCATACAAGTGTTTAGTCCTACAGTGTAACTAGGAATGCCAGAGTCAATTGAACTAAAGTTTAATTTTCTTTAATGATATGAATATGGTTTAATCAGATGTGATCAGGCATGTTCATTTTATCATAGAAAATATACAAGTTAACCATTCTTTAGTGACCATTGTTCTTCAGCCACTTGATAGTACCTGGAAATACTTACCATTTATACTTGCTTGTAAGACTAGTCCAACTGTAAACTGCACACACCAAGATCAGCCATCACATAATGCACGAACAGTTCTGGGTCTGTTCAATTTGCTTGGAGTAAGCAGTAGAGCAACAAGCATAGACTCTGATCTGCAGGTGCTTTACAACATCTATAATGATATGATTACACTTCAAAAAAACATAAAACAAAAACCATGAAATTGGAAAATATAAAAACATGCTGAAAATAAATAAGGTACACGGCATTATTAGGTTGCTAAGTTTGTTCCTGCAGTCGAAAAAGGTGAGTTTTAAGAGCACTCTAAAAAGGGACCACTGTGTTTTTGTGTCTAATTTCAATGGGCAATTCGTTTCACATTGCTGGGCCCTGGTATGCAAAAGATCATTGTCCATATGACTTTGTTTTCATAATGGTAACATTTAGTATATGATTGTCAGAAGAGGAGTTTAAGTATCTTGATGATGTTCTACACATGGGTGAGGCCGAATAGGTATGTTGGACTGGAGTCTGTCAGTGAAACGTAGCACAGAGAACAAATGTTGTGTTTGATTCTGTATCGAATGGATAGCCAGTGTAGGGTACAGATGAATGATGAGGTTTGCTCTGATCGAGGTACTCTAAAGATGATCCAAGCAAATGTGTTTTGAACTTGAAGTTTCTGGAGTTGATATTGTGATAAACCAGACAGAATTGAGTTAATATAGTCCATTCTTGAAAGTACTAATGAACACAAGTGTTTTAGCGGCATCCACGGAAAGATATTTGCGAATGGAACTGATGCGTCTCAGCTCAAGATATGCAGCCTTGCATATGTTCATGACATGTTGGTGCAGTGTGAGAGTACTCTCTGGAGTAACACCTTGGTTTTGTACTGACTGTGAGAATTTAATGTTGGTGTTGGTGATATTTATTGTCTGAGGTAAAGGATATTAATGAGAAAATCTTTGTGTTATGATCAGAATGGCCTGTTTTATCATAATTCATTTGCAGTTTGTTACATGTCATTCATAATTTCAAATCAAATATGCATATCTCTTTTCCATGGATGGTAGTGCCAGCATACAATTGGTGAGACATTGGGTGATGAGCTATGACATTTGAGAGCGGCTGAGTGTATACAATGAAGTTAACAGGTCCAAGAACAGACCTCTGTGGAACACCACAACATAGATCAACTGGGCTGGAGTGCATTCCATTTACATATACATTTTGTGTCCTGTTGACTAAGTAGGACTTTAAGGCTATATTCTGAATGTCAAATACATGCTGGAGACAATGAAGTAATATGGTACATTGTGTCTAATGCTGCAGACAAATCAAGGAGGGTGAGGACTAAATTCAATTAGACATTAATCTGTGCATTGGTATCAATATGGACTATTCAAGCATTTAGACTATAATCTGTGCAACATTGCCAATATGAACTAGTAAGGCAATTGGATTATAATCTGTTTAACATTGGCAGTATGAACTAGTAAGGCAACTGGATTATAATCTGTCTAATATTGCCAGTATGAACTAGTAAAGCAATTGGATTATAATCTGTCCAACATTGGCAGTATGAACTAGTAAGGCAATCGGATTATAATCTGTCCAATATTGCTAGCATGAACTAGTAACTTAGCAATTGGATTATAATCTGTACAACATTGGCAGTATGAAATAGTAAGGCAATTGGATTATAATCTGTCCAATATTGCTAGCATGAACTAGTAACTTAGCAATTGGATTATAATCTGTCCAACATTGGCAGTATGAAATAGTAAGGCAATTGGATTATAATCTGTCCAATATTGCTAGCATGAACTAGTAACTTAGCAATTGGATTATAATCTGTCCAATATTGCCAGTATGAACTAGTCAATTAATTAGACTTTAACACAACAACAGTTTAACTATGGACTAACAACCCTCCCCAATTTTGCATGCCAGGGACAATATCTTACAATTATATAGCATTACAGAATTTTCACCTTTCAGATTAATCATTATATAACTTTTGAATGATTAATTTATGATTTTCACAACTTAAATAGGGATTTTGTTTTGGCAACAAAGTTACGCATTTGCACTTTATACTTAGTATAAACATGATTTGTGCACTACTTTGCTCACTCAGGATAAAGATAAGGCTGATTCATTGTTTTTTGTCGTTTTGTCAGGGACCAGAAAAGATTTATGAAGGAACACCATTGCAAACACCAACAGAAGAATCAGTTTTCAAACATCTAGGAGTGCCATATCGCCCACCTGAAGAGAGAGATCACTGATCAGGCATATTTTTGCGAACATTTGTAAATTAAAAACAATGTAACCCAGGGAACATAGTAGATATTTTAGATAAGTATTGATTCAATACAGTGAACTTCTATTTATATTTTTCAGGATAGTGAATGAACTTGATAAGATAGAATTATTTTATTTTTATAAACAAATGACATTTACATTTTACTTCTGATAGCATTACAAAGGAATATTTTATTTGATTTCTTTTACTAGAAATTTACAGTAAAGTTTTTAAACTTGGGATATGTTTCTAGGGTTGATACGAATATCATGTAATATTTTAATGGATTTTGACAAAATAATTTGTAAATTTTCCATTTTCATTAGTGTGCAATACAAATATATCTAAAATTTACCTATTTTCTCTAATTGATGCTTCTTTCATGTTTGTCTTGCTTTACATTTGTCCTAGTACAATTTTTATTCACGATAATTCAAATGTCTATTTAATAAATTTGTTGTGAAATTGTTCTGGGCTTTATTTATTCCTTTGATCTATTGCTAAAACTTAACTTGTTCAGTGGTGTATGTGGATTTATTGTAACATTATAACAAGTACAAAATCTACATATTGGTCATTTTTGAGGGTTAAAACACAGTTCACAGCATTTACTTTCTATGTGATATTTGTTATGTACTTCATATATAATATTTGTTTGTATTTTCTTTTGTATGTACTTTCTGTTGCATGTACTTTTTTCTGATATTTGTGTGTACTTTCTGTGTGATATTTGTATGTGTGTTGTATGTCCTTTCTATTGCATGTTCTTGTATGTTATATTGTGTTTGACTCTGGTCATGAAAGGGAATCAGGGAAGAATTGGTCTTATCTGTCTGAATATGGTCAATTTACACTCACAGGGTTCACTACATCATGTATAACGTATCATATCATCATAAACATATCATCATATAAAAATGCTATAAAACCCTGAAAGAAGAACAAGAACAAGTAAAACTAATGGTATTGCTCAGTTGATAGTGGGTGTATGAGGGGAGGGGTGCAAGACATCTGTAATGTGGAATCCACAAAATATACAAGCATGGTTTAAATATTAACTTGTAAAAGTAAATAAACTCACCTCTTTCTGTAATCCAAGTTTCCAAATCAAATAAAACAAATATTTGTTCACAAATACATTACAGCAAAATATGAGAGTTTCTGGATCCAATAATACTTGTTTTACATAAATATTGCAAAGTTGTAATGTTTTATTGTGAAAGTTACACTTAAGGCTAAACATGGATCATATACTGAACTCTAACTGGTACCGAATCAAACAATGTGACATCACACATATTGGACATTCTGTGTTGAAAAATGATTTTGGCTGTGCAAAATGTTCTATTTATTTTGGAAGGACACTTGTTCATTGATTTGAAATTTGTAACAATCTACTTCTGAACATTAATATTAGTTCAACCACGTTTGGAACTATTGTTTATGCATAACAAATGAAAGAAAAAATTTATCATTCTTCTTTCACTAAATAATTTTCACTGAAATAAAACTGATAAAAAAAAATCTCAAATGGGCAATGATTTAATATTAACTGTATGATATTCATTGAATAATATCAACTTTTGCTGACCAAGGCTTGCAATAGCTTAATATTATTCACTTCATTTCATAAATTCAATATTTACAAATAAATACTATTGATACGGAGTAACACAATGGGGAATACTTTACATTCCAGTATTTAAACAAGTATTGTGAACTGCATAATGGGACATTTACATTCTTGTATTTAAAAATGTAGCAGTCAGAAAGGGTGAACCAACCTTTTTCTGAAATGTCATTTGCTTAAAAAATGTAAGGTCAATTTTTTTCAATCTTACAGAGTTTCACTTCAAAAGTCTCTCTAGGGGGTAAGTTGTTTTTGTTACTTTATTTTGTCTTTTATTTTTCTAAATTTGTATGTATGATGTCTCATTGAGGTCACACCCTTGCTGCTGATATAGTTTATTATATTAGTCTCTCAACCAAATATTTTATCAAGACCTACACAATTTTGTGACCTAGGATCATATATATTTATTGATATAAATCCATGTGGGTTAGCTTGCACACGTGAAAAGAAGTTTTTAAACTTAATTATATCCGTATCTCCTGAACACCAAGTCTGATGAATATTTCGCAGAGTATGTGTATCAACAACATTAAATACAGCTAACAAACTGCAGTTATCTCTGATCACTTTCGACATTTGTGTATATTGTTGAGTAACATAAATTATATCAGCATTTATATCTGCTTCGAGAAAATGTTCTTGCTGGATTTGATTGTTTGTCCAGCAATTACATCATAAACAAGTAAATTATTAATAAATGCATACAGTTCATCAACACTCGACACTTCATCAATATCAGATGGAGCCACTAAATATAATTTATCCCACCTGAGCCATCTCACTATCAAATTAAGTAATAATTGTGTCTTTCCACTTCCAGAAGGTTCTATTATTATCAGTTGAATATAATTCTGTAGTGCTGGATGATGTTTGACTGTTCTTGTTTTTGTGTCACTGAGAAATCAATTACATTCATGTTATAAATATGTGGATTTGTATTGCTTTTGTTGAAGAGTTAAAACCCCAACAATGATTTAGCCATTGTTAAAACAGAATATGGAAAAATAGCATATGATGAAAAATGTGCAATATGCAAAAACATCGTTTCCATTTTTACTTAAAATTCAATATAAGGATGACGACGATATTGCTACATTAATTTTGAAATAACAGGAACTCTATGGGTTAAATATCCAGGTGAAAACATTTTCCTGGATATAATTATTATGCTTCTGGAACCCGACTTGATACTTGACGAATGAGATCAACCAAAATCTGGAGAGTATCCAGTAATTGGTTTTAATCAAGCATGTCACATTCACGATGTTGCATATAAGAGTAAAGATTTACAACAATGACATATTACAAATGTAAAACTGATGAAAAATAAAAATATCAGAGAAAAACTTGCTAGTAATATCCACAATGAAAGGTAATCTAGCATTAGTGGCTGGTAATTAATCAACCAATTTTAAAATAATGGAATCGTGGATATACCACAATTTATCATGATCAGGCAATCATTGAATGATTTAATTAAACACTTGCTGAGTGGTTATTTTGAACCCATGACCTTCTGCTTCTGTGGCGGATGATCTAACCACTAGGCCACTGAAGCGGTTAAGATCTACAGGTTAACCTGCAATATAAGATTAGATTCAACTGCTGCTCAACAAGTATTTGTATGTTAACAATTACAAGTAAGTCTTGAAGATACACAGTTACTAACATCTTCAATTATCTAGCACCTCGACATCGATTACACTAAAAACTGCTCAGTATTACATTTTCACGTATGTGACCAAGAGTACTATTAATTCTGCCCATGGTACATTGTCTTGGATGATTATTTAAATACTGCTACAACATTACTGTGTTACATCTCACACAATGATTGGTCAATGCTTTTAATATCATGATAAATTCAGTGTCAATATCAAAGTCGCAGTTATATTTTTTTATCACATAGTTTGTAACTAATTAATTTTGTTTCTTACTACATGTATATCATTATTATTGCCCTCAGTAGCTTGAATATTTTTTTCTGTAAAATTTACAATAACCATCCACAACTGAGATATTCTTCTGACTTGAGGCACTTGGACATAAACTAAATTTGACCATTCGATACAATCATCAATGATCAAGACAAAACTATTAGTAATAGTTAATTCTTGAGATGAATGGATTGTCATAGTGTATCCTAGTGTCAATGGAATTTTGTCTGCGCTCTCAACAACATTGTCAGGAACTAAAACAATATCATTTAATACAAGATTTTGTATTGTCAACGATCATGGGATATCAACTTCAATATTCTGTCATCAGGTATATGCTATACGATAACATAAAATCCCGTTTATTTATTTGTTTGGTCACATTATTCATAACTATTTGTCTTCTTAATATATCATCGCTAGCATCATTGTCAGTAATTTCTGTAAAATTTATAATAATCCTCCGCAACTGAGATATTCTTCTGACTCAAGACACTGTGAGATAAACTAAATTTGACCACTCAATTCCATCATCAACAATCCAAACTTTTTTTTTTTTAATCAGAGATAGTTAATTCTTGAGGTGAATCAATTGTCATTGCGTATCACAACGTCCATTGAGTTTTGTCCATAGCTAATGCGCTCTCAACAACACTGACAGGAAATAAAATAATATCATTTAACACAAGACTTCATTTCTCTGACGATCCTGACATATTAACTTCAATATATTGTTTTTAGTTTCTCCTGGGCGATAACATAACGGTACGGGTAGATTTAGAAATATTTCTTTATGCAACGAAAATAATTGTTGTTGATGTTTAATCACAAACTATCTTTGTACTTGCAACTATCAAATCATCCGGTCTCCATAAATTCCAAAAATCGTTAATATTTGTTTCTAAAATTATATCACGCATTTTTTCACACTGAATTTTATTTAGTTGTAGTCTGATTAATATTCTTAAACTCTTTTAATTCTGGATCAAGAGATCTATGATCATCAGTTATTTCTTCATAATAATTTACAAACTATTTCAACCATTCGTGAAGAGAAAATCCAACAAATGGCACTGGTTGACCATGATCGCCGCACATTATTACATCAGTGTTTTTGGTCAACCACCAATCAAGAAATTTTTTTTATGTTTCTAACGACATTGTACATATATCATCCCAAATGATAATCCTTGGAATATATTTCTCAACCATTCGTTCAGCAGTCTGTTTATATCCCTGCCATCGAAACAAATTATGATAATTAGATGATTTAATCTTTCTTTCTCTTATTTTTCTATCGAGTCTGTGTTTTGGGGTTAAAATGATCATATCAACAGAGTTTGACAAACTGTCGAAATAGTTCAATTCACGAGTTGTTTTACTAGAACCTCCATATCCATTAAGGTGGACTGTCTTATGTCTAGATTCAAAACCATACACTGACGGTGCAAACGATCGTTTTAATGCTTGATATTTTCTGCAGTAAATATCCTTAATTTCAACGTTGGTGGATTCAGAATCACTGAGTATATTTTCTGATTTTATTCTCAACTGGCCCCATGATGCTTAAGTGCCGATATGTAGTTTTAGCAATCCTCAATATATTTTTATTGATATAAAACGAAACTGTAGCAACTCTTGACAAAAAAATGTAGAAGCTATAATTATCATCATAATAGATTTATCGAAACATACGAGAATATTGATGCTCTTAAATGGATAAACTGCGGTGACGCACAATTAATATAAGCCGCAATTGTACCTAATTTAGTTCTGTTAGACAAGTTAACATTATTTCGACTTATAAACGTATCTGTTTTCGCTGTATCAGCAATTATAAAATCTAACTTAGCATCATCTATAATCAATCTTGTACAATGTCGTTTATTATCACATGATCCTCCTTGGATACATTTACCGATTAATCTTCTTCCCAATTTTTTGGTATTTTATTTGCGTAATCGGTTATATCAGAATTTTCATCATCAGATTTTTTCTTTCGTTGTGATAACCAAACTTATTTTTATCTGCGACAATATGATATAATTGCTTCACTTATTTTATGAAATATCAGTATTTTCTCATCGATCATATCTCGTAACAATACTATCTAAGCCCAATGTTTTTTTCCGAAAAATCTTTGCCAAACCAGACATAAATTGGATGAAGACCATTTTGCAAGCCTAAATGACTCGATACAAACAAATCCAGTAAAGTAAATATCCGGTAATGGTCAGATTATCGATACTCTGGTCATCTCGTATGTTGGATGTCCAAATCTTTTAAAATATCCATGACATTCATTCATTCCAAGAAAACGTCTGGGATCACATGAAACCATATCAACCTAGATAACATATTTATAAACGTATTTACTAGTCCACTAGCTATCTACCGTGTCATCTTTTGATTCTAGTTCTCCAAGACCAGTGATTGTATTATTAGTTATACTGAGAAGACCAGTAATTGTATCACCGGACTTTTGTACTCGATTGGGAATTTTTCCATTATTATCAAACACAGATATACTATTTTCGGTTACTCCAATAATGTCTGACGACAATATCTTGTAATGAAAGATTATTTGTTTTATTTCCCTTGCTTATCTTGAAATACAATTTTAATCTACATTTGCAATATTTAGTAATTCGGATATTTCATGACTAATAATATTATTAAAATTTTCGTGTGATATTACGTCAGTTCTGTTCTTTTGTTTAGTGGACGATCTTTCGTAAATATCTACCATTATATTTGTGATATATATTTAAAACGATAGAGGTTACCTGTGTCTTAGTGTACAACTTTATGGGGTGGTTTGGTTGATTTTGATACAACATTGAGTACAGCAATTGTTTCACGGCCACACTTTGACGGTTCAGGTATTGTCTGTGTTAGTAATGTTTAATACCAAAACGTAATGTATTTTGTATATAATATAAAAAAAATTTCGGTGGTGAAATTCATACGAATCAAAATAAACAGACTCATGTGGATTACCTGCGTAAGCGACCCAATGAGTACCTGGACCAGAACTATTGTCAAGATTAATGATAACGGTTTCAACATTGTTCGGTTGTTTTGGTAATTGATCACGCATAAAACACGTTTTTTAATTTAAAAGAACTCATAGTTTCAGCAGCATTAATTAAATCAAAATTAGTCATATAAAGTATCAGTGAAGGTCCTGGGAACTCTAAGATCTTTTCCATATCGATGATTTCCTGGAAGTTTTAGTCCTTTTCATATTGTTAGAATCCCCTTCCCGTTATTTGATCAACATCCATTTTACCATGACCTCCGGCCGTATATTATTTAAAAGACAAAGTGCAGCTATTTTGACAATGGTTGGGACTGCATCAGCTATAAACACTGGTAAATGTGTGAAGAGTGGAAATACACCGCCTGTTTTATTTTAGTTTTTAATTGAACTCAGAGATAGAAGAAAACTTTTTTAAAATGAGTCAGCGGCGATGTAGTGAATGATGATGAATACTCGTCCAAATATCTTGCTAAGCCTAGTATCGCTGTAGCAACATCAACGTCTTTATGATTTATGTCAAAATTTCTTCCATCAATCATACATGTAGCGCTATCAAGTGATGCCACAGTTCCATTATTAACAAAACCAGCTCTAACATCAATGTCATATGCTTTTTGTAATTTCACTTCCTATTTCAATAAATGCATCAGCCTAATACGAAGACCAATTCCTACTATCATACTAGAAGCTATATTTCTCTGTGCTTCATCACACAATTCGTCTAGTTTTATATTTGCAGCTTGATTTTTTTACTGACATATGCAGGCATCACCTCAGTGCTAGGTAATATTACTGTGGTGGTTTTCATCGTATTAATCATGTTAGTCTATCCTAAATTGATGCAAACGTTTTACCTTCAACATTACTAATAGCATTAGGAGCTTTTTCACGAACAAAATTTTGATAGTTTTCATTCCTAATGTTTTTTACAATTGGTATTGATTTTGGAGCTATCCTCCTTTTAAGAAAAAAAAACTGCAATTAAATCGTTATTATATATCAATAACATGGCACCAGCCGTGGAATCTTGTACAGGTAGATAAGTTCAAGAGCGACCAGAGGAAATTCAGAAATGTCTTTCCATCTGTGATTATGTCAGACAAAAGTTACTGAAACTTCAGGAGTCTCAATTATTTAAACCGATTGTCGAACCAACAAAGAAATTTCTTACAGCAACTAAAGCAACACAGAATGCTCTTGAGACATTGGCTGTTGGTATTGCTGGCTGTCTCCAGACAGTTCAACCACTACCCTAGCAGCCTTCTCAACCACAACCGGAAGTTCAAACTGAACCGATAAAAGGCAGGATAATAACCAAAAAAACATATAAATTTAGTGCCGGTATCCATGACCCAGACAAATTACTTGATATTGCCGCGTTTTGGATATCTTGATAGAGGTAAAATATGTAAAACCCGAGTCTATTAATCATCACTGAGTCCATCACCGTAGATTGTTGTATAAGTAGGTAATCGCGAGTTGCAAAAAAAGTGAGTGACCTTAATGAAACATCGTATGGGGAAACGAAAACATACATACAAATTTAGAAGGAAAAAACGACAGAATAAAGTAACGAAAACAACAAACCCCCAAGAGTGACTGATGGAGAGAAACTCTCAGTAAGTAAGAGGCTACGGTTTGGCGTTACTGACCTTATATTTTTCATTTTCGTAAGAAGTGTCAGTTTTTAAGGAAATTACATTTCAGCAAAAGGTCGGTTCACCCTCTTTGTTACTAATGTACTAATGTACTATTGAGTGACACAATCGGAAATCATTTAAATTCCATTCTTTAAAAATGTACTTTTTAAACAATGAAATGTAAATGGTACAGATTGATTTTGAAAATATTTTATGGTGAATTATTCTTTTCTGAAAAAAGAAACTGACAAATTTTCTGAAAAATTGTAAATAATGTATGTATTAGGACTAAATTTTTAGTAATGGTAATAAGATTGACATTTTCTTTAATTTTTTTAATCAAAGTAATTTTCTACGCACCCCTGGAATTCTAATTAGGTGAGTGATTTCAATTAGAGGCACTTCCAGAAATCTAATTAAGTGAGTGGGTTGCTGATGCATCAAACTTTCAGAAACTCCTAGAAGTCCAATTAGTGGTTTTAATTGGGTGCGTATGCTGCTGATACATCAAACTCTCTGGCGAATGACGTAAACAAACATTGACAACCCTGTAGTAGGGATGAGAGCCTCTTTCTGGCTAGAGTGAATTGAACATCAGCATGTGTTGCATGACCATATTTGGTCATGTGGTTTTTTCTGATTAGAGTAAACTGATCATCAGTATGTGACGTAAGACCATAATTGGTCAAGTTGTCGCGTCTGGATTGCGTATAAAAAGAGGTGAGGCTCGCACCCATCAGTTCTTTCATTCTGAAGCCAGAACGACTCTCCTCTCTCATTACAGGTAAGATTTGTCTATGTTCGTAACTTCTTTAAGGAATATGTACTTTTAAATGTTTGAGATTTAAACGGTAAAGTTCAGATGTTTGCAACATGTTTTTACTGAATTCTTTTATTTTATAATATATTGTAATGGAATGTTTAATTGTTTTAAAGAATCCATGTTCCTTTATATTTTTGGTAGATTTTATTGTAAAAGACAAATTCGCTACGAACTTCATAATTAGATTCAATGTTGAAGTAAAGTATTCTTTAAGTAACAGAGAATAATATTTAGTAACATATTCCAAATCAGTATTATATTTTAAATGAGTAAAATACATTTCTTCGAAATGGTTGTGCATTAATCGCAGCTATTACTTTTTATACTCTTTAGCTCTCATGAAATTAATTGAGATTTAACTATTTGTATCGCATTCTAAAATGCAGAAATTATGCAAATAAATGAAGTTGATAAGATCTAAAGGAACGTGTAATTCCATATGTGTTTCTTGTGTTTTAAATATAAAGCTTTATAGATGTATTTATGGAATGTAGTAATATATGTATATTAATTATTTAAATAAAGTTCTTTTATTCTGAAGATAGAAATACTCGCCTTTCTCATTACAGGACAAAAAAGGCTTGCCTCTCTCATTACAGTGTCCCTGGACCACTCGCACTGCCAATTTACCCAAGATGTAGCCGTATCTACACCGCTATGAGTGACGACCCTCTTTTAAGAGAGCCTGAACTCTCTCTCTCTCTCTCTCTCTCTCTCTCTCTCTCTCTCTCTCTCTCTCTCTCTCTCTCTCTCTCTCTCTCTCCATGGACATTGACATTCCTTAACTAATGAGTAATTCCTTCTCATAGCAAGAAATGAGAGGAAGGTTATGATAAGTCACACAACCTTACATAACATAGGTATCCATTTATAGTGACTAGTAGATTGTGAACGTCATCCATTATTACCTAATCAGCAATATAATGACCAACTTCTCTTTTGAGTTGAGTGCTTGTTTGGTAGATCGTTTTCTTTTCAAATGCAGTCCCAGTTTTTTGTAATGCTCACCATACAGTATGACATTATGTGTTATAACTGTTTCAGACTGTCCAGTTCATCTCAATGTTGACAGTTTCATTTATGCGCAATAACTAGAGTTGTCGATCATCTACAGTTACCTAAGTTTGTGAATAGCGCCATCTTGTGGTATGGAAGAATGTTATCGACTTTGGGGTAAAACAGGCAAGGTCACTATGATAGATAGAACAAAATGGTTTCAAGACAGTAACTCAAGTTGCAGATAGATCGCACATATAGTATGGACGACCTTATTCATTATATAGTCAAGGTCACTGTGACTGAAAGAAGAAAATTGGTTTTTGCTCAATAACAGATTAACCACCATCTATAATTACCATCTTTGTTGACGGGGCTTGCAAAGGGGATAAGGAAACATTGCTTGATGTTTTTATGAAAACTTAAAAGGTCAAGGTCACTGTAACTGAATTGTTTCTCACAATAGTTATATTCTACTATCTACAGTTACCAAACTTAGTGGATTGCTTGCACCTAGGTTAGGGATAAACCTTTTGATTTGGGGTTAAATGCCAAGGTAATGACATCAAGAAGAAAATATACTTCTGGACAATAACAATAGTTATAGTTCCAAAACCTATGCCAAACTTTGTGGTTAGTTTAGATTTAGAATAAAGAAAATCTTTTGAATCAAAACATCAAAGGTGAAATTGCGGGGGACATGTACTTAAGAAAATAAAGAAGCTTAGATTCAGGAAACTAAAGTCAACAGGTCCATGAATATGGAAGGGGCATTGAACACAGGCCAGAAAATCTTTTGTTTACACTATAGAATGAATCAGTGTCAAGGTAAAATACCACCCAATAAGTACCATAATTTTGGACCAGCAAAATTGCTATTAACATTGCATACGTCTAGCGGTAAGGTCATTAATGGAATAAATGTTAAACTGTTTTTATTTAACGTTGGTCTTTGGTATTGTTACGGGATGCAACGTTAATAAGATCACCTATTTAAAACATTGATTGGCCTTATTTTGATATTTTTCTTCTTCAATTAATCGCTGTTGACTGCAGAATATACATTAGTGTTTCAATAAATTTCGACCCACACAAAAGCTTTAATGGGTAAATATACAAACGAACTTCTACGCATCTGTCCAATGTCCATGTTGATCCTGCCTTGTATTGTTTCCAATGTCTCAAGAATCTTTGCAAAGGCTTTGATAATTTCTTTTTTGATGGTTCCCGAGTCTTTGTGATTTATGATCACATGGGTACTACTCTGAATCTACATGGCTGTAATTGCTAACACATCCTTGTCACGTGAAGGCGACATAAATTTGGACATGGAGAACAATCTCCATCTTAATTGCGGAGGTGACATTGATCAAATTCCATGATACATCTTTTGAAGGTGTTTCACTACATCTTTACATGGATCATATTCAGTTGGGATAATTACCCGATGATCGTATAGAGCTGAACTCAGGAACATGCAATTGTCTTACTTCTATGGCAATCTCAGTGGATAACAGCTACAATACGGTGGTGACGTTCTTGTTTGTCACCAAACATCTGTGATATTTCAACCAGCTATGATAGTATATGAATCTTGATAAAATAATGTGCTGTTATTTTGCTAAGGGGTTGTGCATACAGGACGCATGCAGAAAATACCTTTTTACCTATCCCCTCCACTTATTCACTTTTGTCCGCATGTGGCTTACCCACCCCTACCCAGGACCGGCGCTTCCGCTAGGCAGACTAGGCAATTGCTAAGGGTTTATTTCATGATGGGCTGGTGGTGGAGGGCGTGAGTTGAAGGTGGGCACCAGATATCTGATCTCGCCTAGGGCACCAAAATGCCTTGCACCGGTGCTGCCCCTACCCCCGAGCTGCTGTAGTCTCATCTAGCATTAAACACTGCTCTATGATCTTAGTTGAGAGCGTTATTCAGGCCGTGGTACATCTCGGCTATATGGTTACTCGCTTAGGTCTGCAGGGCCGATATGTGTGCCATATAATCAATCTCATGCACTGGGAGCCAGTCATATGTATTAATGCTAACCCATTCATATACAGGGCCGGACCTAAGTTTTTCAGGGGGGGGGGACCAAACTTGTTATTGGGTTAAGCGAAGGCGCGAAGCGCCGAGCCTTCTGGGGGAGGGTGGGTGCCGGGGGCATGCCCCCCAGGATTTTTTTTTCAAGGATGCAAAATGGTGCAATCTGGTGCTATCTGAACCTTGAAAAAGGGATCTAACAAAAGTGACTAAAAACTGCAATGTTTTAAAAACACTAAAAACAATAATTAAAATAAATAAATAAATTTAAAAAAATTAAAAAATTCGGATCCCCCTTTGCATCTTTTATTAAAAACAGTGAATAGGTTTTTTTTTTTTTTTTTTTTTTAAAGCGGGGGTGGGCCCCTATAGCAGGTCCGGCCCTGATATATGTTATGTGGCACGTATCGTACTAACTGAAACCAACAAATAAGTTATACTTAGGGATCACCTATAAAGGAAGTTGGCAAAACATACCAGAATACACACAGTAGGCCTAATGCAGCTGTTCAACGCAGCATTTCATAAAAGTAAATAGCGTAAGTTCCGTTGCACACATTCCCTCCTGTCCGTAGTTGTGAACATGTGAACATTTCTGTCTCACCATCTTTGGGGCCGTCCTTTATGGATGATCCATAAGTTGCTTCGTGGTCTACTGTGGTACCTTTGGAGCTGTCCTACCATTACTAGCGTTTATGTCCCATGCTTTCGCGTGAGTTGTTCGAGATGTGTCATAGTCAGCATGCTTACTTATGGAAAATCATTGTCAAATAGATACACTCTTGTATCAATGTTTTTACTTTCCAATAATCAGAAACTGCAATCGCTTCAGTACTGGAAGCCGGATTTACATTGTTCCCGATGACATGTTCTGACTCATGTTTCATATTTTTCAAAGTATGCACCATTACATATATTGCATCTCAGGCTTTTTCTTATCAAGATCAAACAATTTGCATTCAAGTTTATATATAACATCTCCATCATGGTGTTAGCTCATGAGCTAAAATGAACCATTTTCGAGTATTGCACCGACTCGACTCCTACACGACCTTGTACATTTAATAATCAACAACATCACATATGGTGAAGTTTAAGTAACTTTTAGTGATTCTTTTCACTTCATTTTTTAGGCAATTGATTATGTGAATGTTTTCCCCAGTTATTGTGCAACTCTACTTCTGCATCATTGCACATCGATTCATAATAAAGTCCGATGTAGATTCCGTTTGCGATATTAATAGTCATAGCATCTTTCTAATTGATTTCCTCATTACAATATTCACTGTCAATGTTTATAATTTTAATATATTTGTCGCTAGATATCATCATGGACAATTTAAATATTCTTTCACAATATCATACAATACCATTTCACGCAATTTTTTCATTGATTTTCCTATAAAACTCCGAAGTCGATTACTTTATCAAGAAGCTCAATTTATGTATTTGAATAGTTAGGTAATATCTGTTGGTCCTTTTTGACAAATCTGTATGACACATTTAAGAGAAACAGTGATTAAATCTTTTCTGAGACGTGACAGACATTTCACTGTTCGGGTAATATGACTGCTGCATTAGATACACTCATAAAACCTTTCAAGATTCCATATATATATATATATATATATATATATATATATATATATATATATATATATATATATATATATATATATATATATATACATATATAAATACATACATATTAAAAGTATAATAAGCAGTCACTGCTAGAGTTGTGCTTGTGAATCAGCATTTCTTTAAAACTATATGTACTCTGCTAATGTTAGATATTAGGCATGAATTTCATACAGTCAACATCGGTGTTTAGTCACGTCCTAAAATGAGGGTTTGAATTTTCAATCCAAGAAGAGGCTCTATCGTACCAGCACCATGCCAGAACTCTCAGATGTTTTCAAACTAAATTATGTTTGTCTCATACATGTAATTGGTAGGAACCACATGTCGTCATATTAGCTTTCATTTTCATGTACAACCAACGTAAGCTCGATTTTGCAGAGCTATTAAAGAAAAATATTGATTTCCGAGTGTGATTCCAAAATGCAGTGTCTCGGAAGGTCCTACTAAACACAGCAAAGTCAATGTCATGGAAAGTCAGATAAATAAATTTGTTTGTTTTTGTTTTGTTAGTACATATTAACTTAATTTTGACAATATAATAATTTTAAGTTTTAAAAAGCTTGTTTCCATGATGTTTGAAAGCAAAATTAATATGTATGCACCCTTTTTGTGCCTCTTTATTTAGCGTTGTGACAACGATATGTCTTCGAGGTCCACGGTACATTGGTAATTTTAAATTTCGAGAATCACGAGTTCAGATAAATATTCCAGTCTCGTCTAATGCCCTCTATTGGTCTACCATCTGCATTTGAATTCATTCAAACCTTTTTTCCGCCAATTCGTCTGTTTTTCTTGGGTCTCGGTTAAGCTTAACTTTTAATCTGTGTTTAATGCTTTCGGTATTGTTTCTCCAACGTTGATCTTTGATGCTGCCAATAACGTGTTTGCCCAGTGTATCCTCTATATATCTAACGTAATGCTGTAGGTAGTAATTTTGGGCATTATTCCCAAAGATGTTTACGTTTTCTGTTTTGCTTATCAAAGGTCACAGTCTAATGTTTTGTATTTGTACTATACATATTGTCATGGTTTATCTTTTTCGATGGAAGTATATCACGATTATGAATGTTGATAACATATTGAATGGACACATATTTTGTAAGAATACACATGCAGTAGTAAATGAAATAGAAGATTTTGTATAATCAGCCGGTTTTGATAGTGCTAACTTTGCAATATTAAAGCATAAGTACATCTTGCTCTGCCACAATGAATCTGTCTTTGTCATACGATATCTGAAGTTTATTAGATTACTTATAGTACATTTATCTATTTTATATAACTTTCATAATACTCTTATGTGTCTACCAATAAGATACTTATTATATAAAATTATTAAAGGTGATTTTGTCATAATATATCTGACTTTGTTATATTAAACATTTATATCAAAATTATACAATACATTTTTTTCATAAGATTTTTTTTGTCTCTCAGTGAGAATTATTTTAATAACTATTAATCCGGCTTTGTGTGTGTGTATATATATATATATATATATATATATATATATATATATATATATATATATATATATATATGTGTGTGTGTGTGTGTGTGTGTGTGTAATATAATTGTTTTCTTAAATAATTTGCTAATTAACTTTTAATATTAATTGTCGGCATAGATATCGTTGCAAAGAAAGATAAACAACTACAGCATATGAACCAATTTTACGTTCAAACAACATTACAACACGCTTTTTCTTATTTTAATTACAGTATTGTCAAAAAAATGCTTAATATGGCATAATATATACAAATATATACACATTAAGCAATTATAAACTGACTCTTTCTGACTTTGCGCTGTTTAGTATGACCGGTCTCGGATGATTTGTCCACTGTTACAACATTGATTAGTCCCACAACAACTCTTAGCTAGTTATTTAATGAACTCATGCTTTTCAACTTAACAATAGGTGAAAAATATGTCTTCTCGCCCCTCCTATATTAAACACATATGAAAACGAAACCATTTTTAATAACTATTCCACAGTATGTTGTATACATATCCTTTCACGGACACGTGTAATGGTAATCGTACATAATCCTAAAATAGTTATTGTGATTCAAATATTTACTAGTACATTACCCAGGCAAGTATTAAATGCTACTCAAATGCACTCAGATAAATCTAAATTATTTTAATGAATCTCAAAATGTGCATATTTTACACCAGTTTTCAGCGTCAGTAACATATAGGGGTCATCTGGTAGTAGTTCATTCACAAGAGGTAGATAGTGGAATTTCCCCAACCATATGTTAATCAGCTGTACGTGTGAGCAAATCCCAAAACAATGGATAAAATATCAGATAGACTGCGCAACTCAAAACCTACGAAAGTTTATTACGATTTAAAAGTAGATGACGGAACTTCTAACAAACAAGGAACACAAAGTATCGAAAAGAATGCTAAACAAAATAGCAAACTCAGAAAACATACTTAGGAAATATTGCCGAAGATATGTTGGAGATAATTGGTATGTCTGGGAACACTTGTTTGTAAAGTGAATAATATAAGACAGAAAAAGTTCCATCCATCATATCATATACCGCCAACCAGATAAGAGACATGATATTTTGAAGAAAAAACACACGGGACAAAAAATCTCACAAATACATATGTTGTGAAACGCTGTTTAACAAAATTTTCCTTCCTACATGTCGGCTATGTCTGGGATTACTAAGAAAAGTTGTAGACACTTAATTATAATATAATAATACTAAACACAGGAATAGAATAAATGTTCCCTACAAAAGATTATTTAGATAGCAATAAGCGTAACAATCAAATAGTTGCAGAGATCAAATAATAACAATTATGAAGAAGAGAAAAATGCACATCTAGTTACTAAATGGTACTAATATTAGTACCCAACTTCGTCGACGTTGAGGTTACGGCAGCGTAGATAGTTACAAAAAATGCAATGACATATACAAATTACATTCTAGCAAATTCAGATATATTCAAATAAAGTTATTTATTTCAAATATTTAATTAATGTCATGGAAGACTTTAACGATTATGTAAAAGAGATGTGCACATATCGTGACAAGACTTTACAGCTGTAAATCGGAATTAACAATCTCATTTCAAAATGTATTCGCGTATTATATGATAAATTTCACATTCTGTTTACTTGCAATATATTTTCACAATAAATTAGCATTATACTACATTTTAAAGGTGGTAAGCGGTAGGTTTGTGGTGGTTAGCGGTAAATACAAGGACCCGTTGTGAAATATTTCAAGCAACGAGTCTTAACATTTTTTTTGCACAGTACGAATAAATTTAATGATAAAGTTGGATATATATATATATATATATATATATATATATATATATATATATATATATATATATATATATATATATATATATATATATATATATATATATATATGCATAAAGCAAGTACTTGTCGTCCAAATTAACATTTTTGCCCGAACAAAATATGTTTTGGCTCAGATTCAATTCATTTCGTTTTAAATTTTGATGGATATGTTGTTTTGGCATATTCAACGTTTCATTGATGTAACTAGTGCTACTTGATATTAAACAAATATATTTTTTGCAGCAATTACTCAAAATCATTACCTGTTTTCTTCATAATAGCCGGAAGTAGCTTCATTTAGCAGATATGTTGCCGAGCAGCAGAGAGGGTGATCCGACCTTTTGCTAAAATGTCATTTGCTTAAAAAAATAACGTTTCCTATGAAAATGAAAACATATAATGATAATGACGTTAAACCGAAGCCTCTAACATACTACATGGGGTAAAAAAAATGTTACTTTATTTTGTCGTTTATCGTCTTCTAAATTTGTATGTATGTTCGTTTACCCATATGACGTCTTATTGAGTTCGCACCATCTTATCTGCTATAATTTATTTTATCAGTCTCTCAACCAAAAGTTTTATCAAGATCTACATGATATCGCGACCTATGAATCCACGTGGGGTAGCTTGCGCACGTAAAATTAAGTTTTTAAATTTAATTATACCAAAATCTCATGACAACCAAGTCGGATGAATATTTTTTAAAGAATGTGTACCAACTCCATTAAATACAACTAAAATATTACAGTTATCTACGATAATTTTTGGAATTTGTTTATATCGCTGAGTAACATAAATTATATCATTATTTATGTCTGTCTCGAGAAAATATTTTGCCAGATTTGATTGTTTAATATCCAGCATTAAATCATCATAAATAGCAACAGAGGGGGCGAATAGGACAACTTTATAGAAGCGTCTATTTGGCAAACCAAGGCTTCCTCCAAAATTGAAATAAAAAAGTTTCATTTGCAAACGCAAAGTCGTTGTCGCGTCCCCTCTGCTGCTATGGGGGTAAAAATCTTTTTACGATTTCAACCGAATATTTGACCTAATCCGATTCAATATCTTGTTCTAGGATCTATTAAGTTTATCGTTATAAATCCATGTGCGCGTGACTAAAAACGTTTCTAAATCGATTATAGTCCATGTCACCGTCACACCAAGTTTGCCAAATATTTCTAATAGTATGAGTGTCAGTCCCATCAAATACTGCTAATATGTTGCAGTTGTCTCTGATCACTTTATCGTTAAGTAACATATATCACGTCAGTGTTTTTGTGTCTCCCCTTGAAAAATATCATAGCTGGATATTTTTGTCTATGTAACATTACATCGTTGTATATAACCAAATTATTAATACTTCCATCGATGTCTTCCAGGGATGGGGCTTCGTCGATATCGGCAATAAACTCAATAATATTCTCTCCGGTGATCTCTGAGGCTTTCTCGTTATAATCGTTTAACACTTGATAACATCATTGATCATCTACGTTCGGTGCCACTAAATACAACTTGTCCTATTTCAACCATCTTATTATCATATCAATTAACAACTGTGTTTTACCTCTCCCTGAAGGTCCAATGATAATCATTCGAATAAAGTTTGGTAACATAACATGATGTTTTACGGGTTCTGGATCTCGTGTTGATGAATGATCAATTACATTCATATCCATATACCATACATATATTATGGATCTATACTGTGTGAAATGTAAGAAGCGTACTAGCACAAATGATTTGACAAAAATTATAACTAAAAATAACAGATCAGCACTTGCTGGTAAGTGTGTACAATGGGGTACCAACAAATTTAGATTTGTTTCTATGAAATCTGGAGGTGTTTTTTTAAAGAAACGAGGAGATGATATTGCAGCCAAGTTAGTAAAATTACCGGCAACACCATGGGCAAAATATCCGGGGGAAAAACATTTCCAGGGTATAGTTATTGTGGACTCGGGACCAGACTTTACATCAGACTCGATGATCAAAACCAACCCCGACCCGGTGAATATCCAATAAACGCTATTGATAAGGCGTGTCATGCTCATGATGTTGCTTATAAAAGCAGTAATCTGCAACACATACATATCGCAGATGTGAACTTGATTCATGCGTTCAATTCTATCACTGATAAATCCTTCAAAGAAAAATTTGCTTCATGGTTGACAAAATCGGCGATGAAAAGTAAATTGATGTTGGGTGCTTGTAATTAATAACATCATGGAATCTATTTATTATTCTCCAAGAGGATACTGGAGGGGTAAATCAGCAATCAGTAAATTCGCTAGCGCTGAAAAGGTGAAAAATACCACTGCACTGGATTGGTTATCCAAACAGGCGATATGTCAAATTTGTCTACCACCGCCTAAACAAATTAACTTCTCGCATTTTGATGTCAGCGTCCCTAATGAGGTTCATCAGGCTGATATACTATTTCTGCCGCATGATGCTGTTTACAAGTATGCGCTAACCGTAGTTGATGTTGCGAGTCGATACAAAAAGCAGAGCCGCTAAAAACAAAATCATCAACTGAAGTGGCTTTTGCGTTTGAAAGGATTTATCGAGAGGTTCTCTGCATTGGCCAAATCTATTGCAGGTTGATCCTGGCAAGGAGTGTCAGGATGCAGTGTTATCAACAATGAAACATCATAATGTCACCATCAGACGAGGACATACTGCACTACATCGCGATCAGGCAATTGTTGAACGATTTAATCGGACACTTGCTGAGCGTTTATTTGGATATCAATACGCGAAGGAATTTATTCAGGATAAACGATCCCGTGAATGGGTCAAGAGATTACCAGGCGTAATTACCGCGCTAAATAATGAGATTACTCGAACAATCATTATGAAACCTAAGAACGCGATTAAAAAAATATATACATGTAAAACCACAAAATGATTTTTCAAAACAACCAATACTCGGTAATGTCACTGTAAGATATGTATATGAACCAGGAGAGCTTGAAGGTGGTAATAAAGAGCTACTGATCCTATTTGGAGTGTTACTGCACATAAAATATCTAGTATAACGAGATCTACGGGTAGACCGCCAGTCTATAGATTGGATTCAACTGCTCCTCAGCGAGGATTTACTCGTGAACAACTACAAGTGATACCCGAGGATACGCAATTACCACCGCATGGTCTTAACTAGCACCTCTGCGTCCGTTGCACTCAAGACAAGTCAGCATCACATTATCTCTGGTATGACCTACGCCGCTATTATTTCTGTCTACGGTAAATTGACGGGGGTCTTTATCCCACCAACACCAACGCATTATACAATTATAACTCGCGCAGTGAATATTCTGTTGTTGTTTCCGCGTAATTATAAATTCTGCATCAATGTCAAATTTTCTGTTATTTATTTAATGTCATGTTGTTTATAACCAGATAATTTTTTTCTGATTATATCATCGCTGACAATATCACTTATTGTAGTGTCATTATAATCTAAAACAACTCTTCGAAGTTAATTTATTCTTCGTACTCTGGACACTCCAAGATAAACTAAATTCGACCACTCGATGCAATAATGTATGATACAAACAATTGTATCGGATATAGTCAACCCCTGCGAAGAATGTATCGTCGCTGCGTATCCTAGCTTCCATTGGGATTTTTTTAGCGCACAATGCATCTTCGACAACACCGATATCAACCAACACAATATCATTTAACACTAGAATCTGCTTTTCTGTCAAGCCTTGAATATTAACTTCGATATTTTGTCTTCGTGTATCCTTGGGCCTATAACACAATGGCACTGGAAGTGTTGCAAATTTTTCTTTATGCGTGTTAAATAACTTCATTTGAAGTGTGTCTCTGACTATCTTTCTACTTGCCACTATCAAATCGTTTGGTCTCCACGCTTCACAAAAATCATTGAGTGGGGTTTCTGAAATTATTTCAAGCGCTATTTCACATTGGATTCTATCCTGTTGCAATCTGATTAGTTTTTAGAACTCGCGTAATTGTTTATCAAGTGATATATGATCAGTACTAATTTGTTCATAATAGTTTACAATATTCTTCAGCCAATTATGCGGGAATAAACCGACAAATGGTGGTGGTTGACTATGATCGCCACAATTATCACTTTTGCATTCGCTAGCAATAACCAATCGAGAAACCTTTGTAATACATCTAACGACATTGTGCATATCTCATCCCAAATGAGGATTTCAGGAATATATTTCTCGCCCATTCGATCAGGAGTCCATTCGTCACCTTTTCAATCGAAAAAGACTGTGATATGTGCAAGCATTAATTCCTCGCTGTTTCATTTCTCTTGCAAGTCAGTGTGTTGGTGTTAGCACAATTATGACTAAATTTCCCTCGAAATAATTCAATCGCACGAGCCGTCGTCCCTGACCCACCACAGCCGCTTAAGTAACCGGTTTTATATTTACATATTGGATCGGATAAGGAAGGTGCATTAGATAGTTCTGATATCTGATTATTTGTCAAGTAATTGTTTTCAATCGTAACATCTGCTGATCTGGAATAATCACAAGGTATTTCCTTTATAATTCTCCATGATCCCCAACACTCGTCGGAATTTGTGAATTCGGCCACTGTTTCCTTATGTTTTATATCTATACAAAATGAATCAGTGGCGACTCTAACCGCGGTGTCAGGGAATCTATTTATCATCGAAAGTAAATTAATAGAAGCATAAGCCAGCATATACGCCCTTAAGTGCGTATACTGAAGATTATATCCGTCGTTGTAAGTAACAATTGTACCGAATTTTGTTCCATCGGACAAGAAAGCGTCTTTACGATTGACATATATAGATACTGCATCTGCGATTATAAAATCGTATTCAACATCATCTATAATCAATCGCGAAGAATATCGTTTGTGGTCGCATTTATTTCCACCTTGGGTGAATTTACCAATTATACTTCTACCGAGATCTTTTGCGTGTTTATTTCTAACTTCAAAGATTTCTTTGGACCATTTCACGATATATTCCTCGTCGAGATCGGGAAATTGTTTTTTATTTTCGCTGATTATACTATCTAGACTATCGGGTTGTGGTAACCAGACTTCAGTTTCTTTCCGATATGATATAATCGCTTCACTGACAATCAGACATATCAGTATTTTAGAATCAATCATATACCGTAATAACACTATTGGCATCCAGTGTTTTTCAGAGATGTGTCTACCAAACCATACATAATAGCACGGATGAAACCCTTTAGCCAATTCAAATGATCTCACACGAGCGAATCCGGTGAGATCAAAATCGAGCAGTGGTCCATTAATCGCAACACGGGTCATTTCGTGTGTAGGACGTCCAAATGTTTTTAAAGTACTCAGAACACTCTCCATATCCGAGAAAACTCCCTGGATAACACGCAATCATATCAACCGAAATAATACTTTTGGGGTCGTATTTTGATTCCATAATCCACCATGGCCATATTTCACTCAGCTTGATCCGATATCTGAGAGAAATTCTGCGTGTGTTGGTTTCCATAGATTTCTCTTTCTCGTGAAATGAGCTGCAATTGACGGTATTGTAAAACAGTTTGTTAATAATTGTTCGTCGTAATCCGTTGAAAAACCACTAGCTAGTTTTTCCATCTCGTTGTGGAGGGCTTCAGTACGGTATTATTCGCCATTGGGTCTTACAAATTGATCGAATTTACCCTCTTCGTCTTCAAAACTGTGAAGTAACCACACTGACACAGGATCGTTTTTACTTAACTAGTAAATAAAATCAAATAATTTCTCCTAGGAGAGGTTTCCTCCCAAAAACTTCACAGGTAGATATTTTATGCTTCTATCCCGTGGAAATATTATTACCGCAGGTGTCCACGTGTGTTCATTATGATAAATAATTTTGATTGGAGCTCCTTTTGTTTTATATATCGATTCGCGTAATACCTCTCCTGTTATCGTCATTACGGTTATTGGGAATCTTAATGATGTTTCTGATTTGGCTACATCTTGAATTGTTGCGCCGTTCTCCCTAACTGTTAATCCCCATTCGTTTATTTTTTTGTGTCTAAGATCCGTCAATTTGTTTCCACGCAACGCATTTGTAAAATGCTCTTTTATTCGTTCTGCTACACAATTTATTCTCCCTGACAATTTCATTGGTTTTAGTTTTTCAATACTCTGTTTATCATTTATCGGATAGATTCCATAAACAACTACTGTTACAGGATAGGATGTCTCGTAATACGATTTGTCTATTCCAGTCATAATTCCTGGTTTGGAATCCTGACTCACAGTGACAGTTCTCTTATTTTTCAGGATGGGTTCAAATTTGTCATCATTCATGGTAGCATCTACACTACCATCAATTCGAAATGTTGACCAACACTTGAGAAGCTCCATCGCGCTTGAATTCATTAGAATCATCACAGATTTTACCTATCATGCTTCTGTCACTTATTAGACCCTTTGGTACATCAGTGGAGACTCTGTCGAGATTGAATTTAGCATTTTTCCAAGGCGTAATTTTCGATAATCTCTTGAACTCCTCCATATTATAATTAAAACAAGTATTTAAATAAAGAATTTATTATATAATGAATCATTGCAAATGGCTTATGATAGGATCAGTAACCGCTTGTAACAAATCATGAAGAAATGAATTCTTTGGATATCATTTACAAGGCGTACATCGTGGAAGTTTTGGGCCCTTACCTTGTATACGATGTGGGGTAGGTGTGCGTGGTAAGTCGCAGTTATGTCTCACTTGTAGTGGTAAGCGATACAGAGAGTTAAAGCGCTATTATGATAAACGAATCAAATATTCTATCAAAGATTCCGACTCTGACTCCATCTCTAACAGAGTCAAAGACAAAATCATAAGAACACCACAAGACTACATTGAAAGATTCCCAAGTAATAATTAAACCAAATAATTAATTAGACAAATAATATTATAGTATGTAAATGAACCAAGAACTTCAACCACATCCTGTGATTACCAATTATGAAGCATCTCGTGATGATATTGTCAGACACCGCAGACTGAAGAAACCATTAGGATTTAATAATGGTATTGGATATTTGATAGTTAATTTTGGAGTAAAAAGTCATCTTAATCATAGATTTGTCTACGAGGTATTTGACGGATTGATAAAAGATGGATTTGTAATCGATCATATTGATTCTAATCCTAAGAACAATTCTATTCTAATCCTAAGAGCAATTCTTTATCGAATTTACGAGATATAACACAAAGTGAAAACACAAAACGAATAGAGACTGGAATACACTCGAAAAATGCGAAACCTATAAAATCATTTAATACAGAAAATAACGAAGAAAGAGTATTTAAACCAATAAATGAAGCTGGTAGGTATTTTGATATTTGCGAACCTTCGGTTCGAAAAGTAGCAGAGAATATAACTAAATCCGCTTTTTCTAAAAAAAAAATTCAAAATAGAATTCAATTCGTGTATACCTGAATTATTGTATGTAGCATTAAGGTTAATAACTCGTGTGGGCTTGTATACGGTTTTTGAAACAGATATAAGAGTTACGGTTCTCAATGGGATTTTTCGATGGCTTAATGGTCTGACTGAATGGCTTTTTTGCGTGTTGGTTCACATACATATATATCGTATTCAAAAGCATAGACTTGTAGATCTCGAACACTAGCGTATTCCATACGTGGCTGGATTCTCTTCCCGTGGCCCATCGTTCGAATCTCGTGGCAGGCATTATTGTGGACGGTACCGATTTGTTTTTTTTTCCTATATAATAATTGGGGCTTTAAGCCATTCGAAATTCAAATCGTGAAACCACCATATGTCACAATCCGTCACACGGTGTGAATGTGTTTGTGTTTTTGCTGGAATCAGTTTGAATGTAGAACAGCTCGCGAGAGGGTTAGTCAACGGTCGAGAAGTCGTAGTATTACGTGACACAGGTTGCACGGGCGTAGTGATCAAACGTAGTCTCGTGCAGGATAACCAAATTCTCGGGTGGGAGTCCCTATGTATGCTACTTGATCAAGACGATCGGTCGCATTCCCGTAGCAAGGATCACGGTAAAAACACCTTTCCTAACTGGAACTGTTGATGCCCTTTGTATGGAAAACCCTATTTACGATCTGACGATCGGTAATGTTGAAGGTTCTCGTCTTCCACCCATGGCAGATTTTAAGAAACCTTTGGCCCAGGCAATCGAAACGCGAGTGCAAACACGACGAGAGAAAACCGCGTTTCATAAATTAATAGTCCCTGAATCGATCTCAGGAATTTCGCGTGATGAGTTCAAACGAGAGCAAGAACATGATGAATCCATCAAAACAATTGTTGAGAAAATCGCGTCTGACGCGATTAAACACTGCAAGGGTGGGTGTAGCTCGAGATTCGTAAGGAAGAACGAATTAATTCATAGGGAGTTTAGCGCTCCGGAGGGTAAGAAGTATTGGCAAGTGGTCGTACCCCGGAGATATAGATCAAGGGTGGCGCATGTGTCGAGCATGGCAGGACACTTAGGTAAGGCTAAGACCACCAGCAGAGTAGTCGCTGAATTCTACTGGCCCGGTGTTAATGGCGATGTCACTCGGTTCTGTAGCTCGTGCGACGTAAGTCAGAAAACCGTATGTAAGGGAAGGATCACAAGGGTGCCCTTAGGACAGATGCCATAAATAGATACACCGTTTAAAAGAGTGGCAGTAGATATTGTAGGACCAATACAACCAGTTACCGAAAGAAAGAATCTGTATATTCTTACTCTTGTTGATAACGCGACCAGATACCCCGAAGCCGTAGCGTTATGAACTATTGAAACGGAAAGGGTAGCTGAAGCATTAGTAGATATCTTCAGTAGGGTAGGGGTGCCAGAAGAAATCCTCACAGATTGTGGTGCCCAATTCACCTCTGACCTCATGAGTGAAATAAGTAGGCTGTTATCCATCAAACAGCTAAACACTACCCCATACGATCCGATGTGCAATGGACTAGTAGAGAAATTTAATGGTACCCTGAAAAGCATGCTACGAAAGATGTGCGCGGAACGTCCGCAAGACTGGGACCGTTATTTGAACATCAAGAGACAGAGCGACAATGTTGAAAAGGGGGTCTTAATAGTCTTTTGTACGGCAGTCGTCGACGATGATGTAGCAGATTCGGATATCGAGAGTTCCCTTGAATGTCCCTTGGGAGTTGCAGGGGAAGGGATAGATAAAGTCGATGTGAGTGCGGAGTTGACTAAAGACCAGCGTCAACAAATTAATGCGCTCTTGGCTAAACACTCTAATGTATTCACCGACAGACCAGGTTGTACAACTTTGTTAGACCTCAAAATTAAGCTGAATACGTCTGACCCTATTCGAATCAAGGGCTATCCAGTGCCATACAACGCACGTGAAGCTGTGGACGAAGAGGTGAGTAAAATGTTAGATCTGGTGGTGATTGAACCCTCCAACTCACCATATTCTTCTCAAGTAGTGCTAGTCAGGAAAAAGGACGGGACGAACCGATTCTGTATCGACTTTCGGCAGTTAAATAAATTCACTGTGTTCGATGCAGAACCAATGCCAGAAATGGAGGGTCTATTTGCGAATTTGTTGTGAAACAGATGGATTTCCAAATTAGATCTGGCCAAGGGATATTGGCAGGTTCCCATTGTCCCAGAATCCGAGCATTGACAGCATTTGCGACCCAGAAAGGATTGTATCAATTCAAAGTGATGCCATTCGGGTTAGTTGGGGCCAGCGCCACCTGTTGTCGTTTGATGCGAAAGCTGCTTAAAGGTTTAGCAAACGTTGATAGCTTTGTAGACGACATATTCGTGTACACGAATACTTGGAGTGAGCACGTGTCTGTCCTGGGGGAACTCTTCAATAGACTCCGCAGAGAGAACCTCACAGTGAGACCCACTAAATTCAGTATTGGCTATACAGATTTAGATTCTTTGGGTCATAGGGTCAGTGGTATGGGTCAGTTAAAACCTCACCCCAAGTTGAAGCAATTAGAGACGCACCAAAGCCAAGCAACAAAACGCAAGTGCGATCATTTCTAGGTCTAGTAGGTTTTTATAGAAAGTTTATACTGAACTTTGCAGCCATTGCCAGCCCACTGTCTGATTTGACCAAGAAGGGGCAACCAAACAAAGTTGAACGGGGACCACCACATGATAAAGCATTTTGTGCTCTGAAAGAGAAACTTATTAGTGCACCTATATTAAAATTGCTAGATATTAGAAAACCCTTTATTTTAAGAACAGATGCTTCTGAAACTGGGTTGGGGGCAGTTTTACTGCAAGAGCAAGACGACAGTAAGTTACCCGTAGCTTACTCAAGTAGGAAATCGCTACACAGGGAGAAATATTATTCCGTTATAGAAAAGGAATGTTTGGCCGTAGTATGGGGAATTGGGAAGTATCACGCGTATCTATTTGGAAGAGATTTCGTTCTCGAGACTGATCACCAACTCCTATTGTATTTAAACAAAGCCAAGGTCGCTAACGCTCTGTTGATGCGTTGGGCGCTGACACTACAACCTTATCGCTTCCGTGTAGAAGCAATAATGGAAGTTGAAAATATAGGGGCAGACTACTTGAGTAGGGCATGATTGTAAAATTGTATAAATTTACCCAGTATTAAAAATCCAGATTGTAGTATAACCAGTGTAAATGTTGTAAGATATCATCAGTAGTTATTTTTCTTCTATTCTGTGTAAGTTTTAAAAATGTGTACATTTTTATTCATAGGGGGAAGGTATTGTCACAGAATTAGGCGAAAATTGAATTTATTTCTTCTTGTATACAAACCAATTTCACCATTTTTGTTTCGTCGTACATGCGTTACCTGGGGTGAATAAGTGTTTTTCAAGGTAAGCGACGTGTAGCGACTTACATGTACCTGGCTAGAAATCACTTGAAGTCAGGAACATTATAATCACGGGGTGCACTGGAATTTTGCCCTGAATTCTGCTCACCTCTTTGGGGACATATAAGGCAGAAAACTTCTAAAAAGATTACGAGTCAAAAGTGTCTTGTCAAAGGAGAGATAGCTCGTCATTTTCTTTCTCCAGCCAAAGGGGTGAGTGTTAAATTTATATTTCGTTTATTTAAAGTGAATTTTATTCAGTTTATCATTTCATGTAATGATGCCTTTAATACAGTGCAGATTTAAACCGTTGAATATTTGGAATTACTAGTCACTATTAGACTTTAAATGCAATAGCGTAATTTAAATTTTAGATTGTTTTAGAAACAACTATTATTAGTTTGGTTTCTTTATAGTAGTTTTGCCGTGATTGTGCCGTGATTGTGCTGTTTGATTGTGCCATTTGATTGTGCGATCAAATTGAGGCGTCTGACTGTCTGTCAGACTGTCTGTCCGTCTACATTTGTATCTGGCGTGAACAGGAGGTCATGATGTCTGAGGATATCTGTCGAGATGTGTAAATATCCGGAACTATCTAGAAGTCTAAATGTCCGAGTGTCAGGAGCTGTCTAGAGGTGTAAACGTCCGGGGTAGCATCTAAGTGTTTGGGACTGGTGGTTCTAACAGGTGCTGTATTCTGTCTGTACGTTAGTGTGACGTATAACTGTAGTGGATCCGTGAAGGGCAAGCGGCCGATAAAAGTATTGGGTCAACCCTAGGTATTCGGAGAAGCTGTGCGGCGATTCAACAGTTGGTGAATCGAACGGTTGTACAGGGTTGAGACGCATGTGTGTGTTTCAATTGTGGTTACAATTGAATGCATTGATATATTTACACGGAGTTACTTTGAATCTCGGTAGTATTGCAAGGAATTACATGAATCTCAAGAACAGTTAGAAACTTGACTTAACACATATATATGTTTGTACTTGTTATCGCAATTCATACGTGCAATAATATGATTTGAGGTTTATCGCAATTCATACGTGCGATAATATAATTTTTGTAAAGGTTCCCTTTTTATTTGAAACATCTGTGCAGTCCTGGAGGTTCCTTGGATCTGTACTCATTTTGAATTAATATTTAATTTTATTTTCAAATTTTGAATGGTTGTGAAGTGTGATTGTGGGTTGAGCGCATGAGTTATTGTGTTGATACATCATTATTTTTCATTAATAATTTATTTCATAAATTTACATCATCTTTCACATATTGTGTTTGAGTTGTTCATTTGATCCACCACCCACTCGGAAACAATTCTGTTACAGGATTGATCGTTTAAAAAAAGGAAATTGGGGTAAACAGAATTTAAAAAAGAAGTTGATAACAATGATAAACAACAAATAGAAGAACGACAACAAGAAAGAAAACGTCCAACACCAACACGGAGACAAACACGAAGACAAAAAAAAAACAAGAAAAAGATTCTAAATGGGATATACCACTTGAGGATGATTTAGAGAGGAAACATCAAATACCAACAAGGATACAAAAAAGACAAGAAGAATCTCAATGGGATACACCACTTGAAGATGATGAGGAAATTTTTAGATACTTACAAGATCAGGAAAAGGACAAACAAGGTGCAACTGGTACAATTGAAAAAAAAATGGAGATGGATATCCAAGTGGGTTTTCAGGTAGTGGTCTAGTTCGTTGTCCTAATAGTATTCTCGGGAATATATCACGATTAGAAATTCTCGTAGGACAGAGAAGAGCTGGAAATCAATCACCGGAAATAATTAATGAGGCAGCTGATATCTGCAGACGACTATTTGAGGGTGGTATCATGGATATTGCTGTATACCGAGAGTTTATTGATGAGCTAGCGGACGGTTACCAAAGTGATTAAATCACTGAAATTGCTAGCAATGAACATCGTTTACGATGAAAATCCAAGGGATTTTTCCGATTAGATAAATAGCATTTAAATAAGATGATCATACACTACAACCACAATAAACCAACCATGACTTACGTAGTAAACTCACGATTGCCTGTTTATATAGCGTACTATGGAGATGGTCTCGGCAATACCATTGCAGGGTTATTTACAAGGATGGCTCCAAAAATAGCACCAATCGCAATACAGTTATCAATGAAAGCTATTGATGTTATTCGTGATAAGGGTATTAGCACTGTTGGTGATGTCGCCGAGAATGCATTTTCCGCGGCTAAGGAAAAACTAGTAGCATTAGTTCGGCGAAGAAAGAAACCGTTGATAAAGTCACAAGTGACGAAGTCACTATGACCACTACCATCTATGGAGATTATGCCTGCAAGTATTAGCAAAATAATAAATAACGCAGTGAATCAAAAAATGGCATCACGGTATGACACTCTGGGAAATATTACTGCAAATATGATAGCGGGAAGTAGCTTCAAATCGCGAGCGAGATCGCGATTTATAAGATCAAGAAATATATAATAATATGTTCAAATCGTCTCCTGACCCAGCGTTGGATTTAGATGCATCAGTACCCAAGAATTATCAATTCTATTACTATCATGCAATACAACTAAATAGTCAATCGAAAATCGAACTTCAAGTCCAGGATAGCAGCAAATACTTTCTACCCGCTGAAGCTTTTATCGAAGTAGAAGGAGAAACTGTAACAAATAATCATGATGCTAATGATCCACCATATGAACTAAATGTCAAAGTTGGCTTTGTCAATAATGGTATCATGGCGCTATTCAATAGCCCTAGATATATGATTGATGGGCGAGAGATTGAATCCATAGAACATGTTGTTGCTTTTGCCACAACAATTCTGGGGTTAGCAAGATATTCCGATGATTATACAAGATCGGCATGGCCATCTATTATGCTCTCTAAGGATATTACTAATCACGCTGATTACAATAAATATATTAAAGTAAGGAAACCAAGAGTTACTGCATGTGATCCACAACCAACAGCTGATGAATCTGTTGAACATGAAGACAGACCAGCTGGTGTTTTTGATATTATAAAAGGTGATAGTACTCGTTACAACTTAGGGTTTGAGAAACGCGTATAAATGTTGCATGGACAGCGTAGATTATTCTCATGCGCGATTCCACTACATCATATATTTGGATTCTGCAGAAATGTTAGAATAGTTATCTATGGAGCGAAGCATACAGTAGTAATTGTGCGAGGCGGCGACGATAATAATGCAATCTGGCGAGAAACAGGCCCTGCTGAAGCTCTAGTCGCTGATGGTAAAGTAAATATAACAAAACTCTCACTGTGGATGCCAGTATTGACTTCATCAATCACCGCAGAGGAAAAATTACTATCATTTATGGATACAGGAGGCAAATCATTACTAAGTTGGCTAACAACAACAACAGTACTATGGATAGTACTTTTAATGGTGTATTTACATGGCACATGGCATCAAAACAAGGGGTTTCTGCGCCGCGGCATATATTTATTGCGTTACATGATAAAACGCAATTAAATTCACAAACACGCAGTCATATGATATTTGATCAATTATGTGTTAATAAAGTCTCGTTGAGGATAAACGGCCAACAGGAACCATACGAGGATATTTTACTTAATTATGAACAAAAAACCAAATAGCACGAGCGTATCATCGTTTGCTATCATTTATGGGACGCGATACTAATGTAGATACCGGTCTGCACATATCACAATTGGATTTTAGAAATCAATATCCCATCTACTACTTTTCATTGGAACATCATGACTTAACCAGACAATCCGTCGTTGACATACACTTTCGAGCTCGTGTAACCGCTCCTCCTGCTGGTGATACCAGAGCAGTTGCTGTCATTCTCAGTGACAAATGAATGCTACTCAAAGGCGTTGGTGGACGAATGAGGGTAATTGATGCACCACCAATGTTACAATTAGATCAGTCTGTTATTAAATAAAATGTCATATAGTCATGTTAGTGTTACATTAACTCCTGGACAAAATAAATAATTGCAATCGAAATCAGCTAAAAAATGTGGAACCACGATATCGCTGAAGCACAACCAGATGTCTGGTGGTCAGAATAAACTATCAATGACAGCTAGTAAGATAAAACACTTCAATGATGCTATAAGATAAAAAAGGTGTTCAGGTCACTCTCTCTGCGGCCGCAATTAAGAACATGATAAAATCAGGTGTTATATTCCAGTTGTTAGCTGCGTTACCAGTGTTGATTGCGGCAGCGGCCCCAGCGGTAGCAAAAGCTGCCGTGCTAGGAGCCGTTGGTACCGCGGCAGAGATGGCACTAAAGAAAGCAACTGGAAAAGGGTTAAAATAAAACGATCAGGAAAGGGTCTAAGACTACCAGGAACTCCGTATTTATGGTACAGCAGAAACGGCCTGAGTCTAGGAACAGTTTACTAACAATAGTTCCCATGTCAAATTTTGATTTACTCGATGCTGCTAAAAACTAACGATAAAAATCTTTAGAGGTGTTTTATACGAGATCAATTACCACAACAACCAAACAACACTGAGAAAGGTATCATTAATCTCGATAATAGCACCGGACCTGGAACCCACTGGGTTGCATACGCGATTGATCCGCGTGTAATTGTTTATTTCGATTCATATGGATTAGCACCGCCTAAAGAGTTTATGCGTTATATAAACCGCTTAAAAACTCCTATCTGGTATTCCACGCTACCAACACAGGAAATGAATGACCCACCAATATGCGGCATAGAAGTATTAAATGTCCTCAACGCTATTTCATCATCGGGAAAACCACCCCATAAAACCGTACACGAATATAGGAGTAATCGCTTTTTAGAGAGAAATTATATAAAATAACATGATTGATCTTTGGGGGAGATCTTTATCAAGCCTGGAAAAACCCACCACGGAAATATCTGCAACCGGTGAAGTAAAAAAAAATAATCGAAGATGAAATATCCGAGATGTTAAACCTCGCATGTGTTGATCCAAATGAAATAGTCGTATTTCAAGATCGTCAGGGTAAATTGAAAACTAGTAATGTTTCCCTTGATGATATTTTGATAAAACGACGCGACGCAATAGAAGATACTATCGCGTTGTTTTCAAAGGAGGGTGAACTCAAACCAGGCGTCCCCGTTTCGACGTGCACAGATAATTATATATCATCTGCAGAGTCATTAAAAACTCTCGATGATAAATATGACGTTCAAATAAATCAATTTGCGGGTTTACAAAAATTCGTCACTGAGGTTCAACTCCCAGTTGATAATTTATTTGGGGTTCCACCGGTGACCACACCGAAACTCACAGAGATAAAGACAGATATGTTACAATTAGCAACACTGCAATCTAGGTATGAAGATCATGTTGAGAAGTTTTCAATTTTTCGTAGAAGTCTTTTTGACAAATTCTTTGGAACCTCATTAGATAAACTCGATATAAAACTCATAGATGTAAAACAAATCCATCGAAGAGATCAAAAAGATCAACGATGTAATCAAAGATGATTTACCGAGGATGATAGAAACACTTGAAAAAATAAAGATTCCTCATGAGAAAACCAACAACGTAGTATACACGATTCAACACGGATCATTTATGTGGACACCACCAAATAACATATTAAATATCACCGCGACCGTCAAAGGTATTTATCGATTAACACTAGTGTCGCTGATTCAATTTAATATTTCATCGACGAGTTCATCTGGGGTCAACAATATGATATCAACACTCATCTGCAAAGGAACGACTGAACGATTCACAATAATATCCACTAATAATAATTTGGCTAGGGTTTCAATAACATGGTATATGGAATTCGTAGCGGATTTAAGTAAACAACTGAATTAAAAATCCACAGGATTTTCAACGCTGGCAAATTTAACGGCAGCAATTTGAAATCTGTTGTAAATAAATAAAATGTTATCAATGGCAACGTCACCGCAGTATCGCTATGATCAGGTCAGAGAATTTCAAACTAAACTCAAAACACTCACCGAGGAATATCAAACAAAAATTTAAAAAAAATACCGATGAAGAATTACCGCAGTTGGCGTTACCGTGTACTCGGTATCAGGTGCAATTACCGGAGCATGTTTTATACTCTCCTTGGTGACAATGGTTGCTCCGATAGCTGTTCCAATTTTTATACTAGCAGCGACAACAATGTCTGGAACAATTTCAATAATAACAACAAAATATCATCATGTAGCCAGCGCAAACTACATGATTACGTAATTAAGTTCCATGTTGTGTCAACCGCATACTCGCAATTATCCTCGTTGATATCATCCTCCCTCGATGACACATTCATATCCGATAGTGAGTTTTCCGCGATGGTACGTGTTTATGATTCCGCGATGTCAAAATTATTAAAACAACACGAATATAATAACAATGGCAACATCGCAAGAACTACATCAACGAATAACGGAAAATACCACCCCGGTGAAAACCAGCATGATCTCAATAACCTCAACCAATCCTGAATTCAGTGTGAATTTCCCCACTGCGATTCCCGTTAAGGAGATAGCACTAGCAAAATTACGAGTATACCATAGTCGGCCTAATATTACATCAGTACCATTTGGTGGTCAACAACCGAATAATTCTTTGGTGTTTGCGAGCAAGAATAAACCCGATGGTACTCCTGACTGGAACGTTGTTTCCTTACCATCTGGGTCTTACCAAATCGAACAAATGAAGAACGAATTACAACGCAGAATAAAATCCATTACTGGAAAAGAATTGAAAATCGTTATAACAGTTCACGAGCCGACGTTATCATCTGCGATTGAGATAAACTCGCCTGGGCTTGTTGTAGATATCTATCAGAGTTCTATAAGAACCGTGTTAGGATGGCCTGAAAATCCACCTCGACAAGAAACCGTTAATTTACCACCTGAACCGAAAAAATATGATTATATTTCAACTAAGGAGGATTGTCACGGTTATAGAACAGTGGGACCTATAAGAGAAAAAAATGAAATAAAATATTTGTTACCACTAACACCAGATAATATTGTTTCAGTATATTTTAGTACGAAAGATTACGATGGTCTGGATTATTATACGATATATGAACCAAATGTTACAAAACAATTCAAATGGATGAATGACAGTTTTAAAATTATTAGAAATCTACTTGTGGCTGAAATTAGTAAAATCCAACTCAACCGAGATGATGTCATCAAATACATTGAAGTGTGTAATAAAATTATCGCCGACATGGATGAATTCAATTTGAAACTTGTTCAAGATAATAATAATATTGCTGATGAACCAAAAAAGGAGTTTGCAGCAAGGCATAATATACGCGTAGAAGATATCCTCGATTTTAAATTACCAGGATATAATGCACCAGAGTTGAAAAATTTCTTAATGATACCATCGATGATAGTTTCAAAACTGTACACGACACATGGAAAAAAATATTACAACAAACAACTATCCTCAAACATAATAATGATCCAGATGGTGGTGGTAGGCATATCGCTCCTCAGAATGTGAATATATCCTCAGTGATTTCAGTAAATTTAGTATGTGATGCTATCGAAGGAAGTTACCAAATAAATCTCGAAAGATCAAATCAAGCCCAGCAAGGATATATTTTATACTCATTTGCACCAACAGCTCCTCCCAGATTTTTAATAATTGAGGATCCAACTAATACGGTCTATATGCGATGTCATAATGATTCGTTAACGAGAATTAATTTTAAACTCACTGACCAGTCCAATAATTTGATTGATTTACGAGGTGAGGTTTTACAAATGAGTCTGTTTATGAAATCGTAAAAAGATTTTTACCCCCATAGCAGCAGAGGGGACGCGACAACGACTTTGCGTCTCCAAAGAAAACTTTTTTTCGATTTTGGAGGAAGCCGTGGTTTGCCACGTAGACACTTTCATAAAGTTGTCCGATTCGCCCCCTCTTCTGCTGCTTAAATACCTAAAATATTAATACATCCAATTTTCTGAACACTCTGCGCTTCATAAATATCGGTTATTAAATTAATAATAGCACCACCTTCTTCCTTTAAAAATGTTTAAATTATCATTAGAACTGTAAGAACATCGTTGATAATCTAGAGATTGGTTCGACAATCGGTTTAAATAATTATTCTGAACCTTCTGCAAATGACACCTGACTCCTGCCGTCCTTGTAATTTTTGTCTAACAGAATCAAGGACGGGAAGATATTTCTTAATTGCATCTGTTCGATCTCGAGCAAATCTAGCTGCATAAGATAATATGGCTGGTGCCATATTCTTGATACATAATAAGGATTTATTTACAGCGGCAGGAAGGTTTCGAACTGAATGAGACGTTGTAAGGGTAAACGAAATGAGTGAGCATAAGTTTAGACATATTCAGTATATTAATCGAATTTGTATTTGTTTCCTTTATATAAAATCTCTCAAACCATTGTTTGCATTATCATATACATTCATTCAAAATGTAAAAAAAATAATAGTTTAGCTTTGTGTCTTTCAACGTTGGTCTCTTGTTTCAGATGGTAATATGGCATACGATTGAGGCATGTTACATAACATGTTTGCTATTTCGTAAGATGGCTAATTATATCAATACAAGCTGTAAGTTGGTTGATAAAGTGTTAATTTATACTTTATATAATTAGGAATATTGAAATTGTTTTCTTGCACAATTCACCTAAATCCGTGAATAAAATGGACAGGAACACGTAAGCCAGTAGATCGTTATATCGGTTTCAGATTAGCTGTCTAATTCCCTTCTTTTAATCACGAAACGCATTTTATATACCCCGGATCAATGCAGCTTGCGCGCTTGTTAAAATCGGCAGCAGAGATCAGCAATATATTATAGTTTGTGTAAGACAGCTTAATTCAAAAATGGAGTAATATGTCGTCCGTATTATTCTCAAAGGTGAATCAAGTTTTCTGTTCTTGTCCAAGATACAGTTAGATTCAATAACTTCAATGTTAAAACAGACTAAACTTATTATTTTTCGAACTCATCATCATCATCATCATCATCATCATCAGTCTCATGACCTAGTGTGTTGGCGAGACACTGTGATGCTGAACATCTGACCATTTCCCTCCACTTGTCTCAATCATATGCCAATGCTGTCTCCGCAAAACATTTTCTTATCCAATTCTATGATGTTGTCAGTCTATTTTTCTCTATCTACCTCTCTTTCTGCCACCCTAGAAATTCATCTGTAGTACTGTTGTGGATAAACTGTTGGCTCTAGTGACATGGCCATACCATTTCAGCTTTCTTGTTTTGACGGTGATGAGCTATTCTTATTGATCTACTTTGTGCCGTATATATTCAACACTTCTTCATCTGTGATGTGGTCCATCTAATAGATGCCAAGGATGGTTCTGTAGCATCTCATTTCAAGTGCCTGAAATCTTCGTTGTAATTCTGCTGTCAGAGTCCAGACCTCACATGAATACAGTTTTGATTGAGATGACTAATGCTCTCAATATTCTGATTTTAGTTTTCAGACAGATATTCTTGTCTCTCCAGATGGGTCTTACTTTTAGCATAGCTGCCGTTGTTTGTGCTGCTTGTGATCCATCCTCTGTGATTACGGAACCAAGAAATTTAAAGTGGTTCACTGTTTTCAGTTCCTGTTTTTTTACTTTAGTCTTGGCTGAGATCTGTTTGGTACTCTTTGGTCATCAGCTTTGTCTCCTCAGCGTTTATCGCCTTGTCAAATCTAGATGATGTTTCATCCAGGTGTTCCACTAAGATGGCAAGCTTGTATTCACTGCCTGCCAGCCGACTAATGTCGTCAGCAAAACGGAGGTTGGTAATGTTACGCCCTGCAATGCTGACTGTTCCGCAATGGTTGTCCAGGGCTTCGTTCATGATGCGCTCAAAGTAGATGTTGAAAAGCGTGGGTAACAGAAGATAGACTTTACGTACTGAATTGTTGTCTGGAACCAGTCTCCCACAGAACCTTGAGCCATTGCTGCACTGGTAGCCTTGGCGGACAGTTGTTTGATGGTATTAGTCAACTTTTGACCCATGTTGTACTTCTTCATTATGGCATACAATGCCTCCTGCAACACTCCGTCAAAGGCCATTTTGAAATCTATGATCATAGATGTCTTGTTCATATTGCAAGTACATTTCACACATAACCATGACATTTATGCTTCTTACACTCCAGAACCCAGTCTGTTCCTCAGGGATTATTTCTGCTGCTTGAGATTTCAGTCTGTTCAAGATGATCTTCATCATTACCTTACTAGCATGGCTGATGACACTGATAGTTCTGTACTTTCGACACAGCTGGAGATTGCCAGTTTTGGGATTATTATATTCAGTGACTGGGGCGACTGTTTTGGCCATTCAGCTGTCTGCCAGATCTTGCTGTGTATTTTTGTTAGTATCTCTATCACTGATCCCTCCTCACATTCTTGATACATTCAGCTGGGATGTTGTCTACTCCAGCTCCCTTTCCATTCTGCATTGTTCTTATTGCTGATTCCAATTCCTTTTTTGATAATGGGAAAATCATCAATTGTGGAGTTTGGAACTTCAAGCACCCCTGGGGCTCTTGTGGACTGATGGTTGTAGATTACTTTACAATATTCAGTGGATCTTTCTGCAATGTCGGTCGCTTATGTGAGGCATGTTCAATTTTCCTCTTGAATGGTACTGACTCTTGGATGCTTCTGTCTGGTGAGGTCTTTCTGTTTTTGTCGAAGTGCTAATCTGCAATTTGTGACACAGAGAATTACCATTCCAGATAAATACGTGGGACAACGTATGTGATCGTTACATTTGCTAAAGCAGGATAAGAATGGACAAAAAAGGCGAGAGAACATTAATTTTAATGCCTTTACTTTTTAGGACTGTACAAATGAACTCATGTGATTAAAATATAGACATAGTGTGGCCTAGTTGGGATATTTAGGGAGATTAATGTATACAAACAAACCTGTAATAATCTGTGGACTGACTTTAATAAATTACTTGATGATTCCAAGCTACAGAGTTTGACAAGGGCTACTTTATCAAACAAGCAAGGGAGTGAAAACATACAATTCAGGGTCCGTGGCGGGGGGGGGGGGGGGGGAAGCATGCACATGGAATCAAAACTCAACCGCGCCTTCATACAAGCCAGAATCCAAAACGGGTCCATAATGCTGTCCAGAACTATGTGATTCACGTCCGACTCACAAAGGGATTATTTGTTTACATCTTCTGTACAATCTAATGTTCCAAATATAATACTGCAAATATATTACATTAAATATGCGTATCTCTGCATCAGGAAATATACTTTCCGCAAGAATATCACAAGAATGTAATGTTTGTTTTATTGTGATTTGTAATTTCAACTTAAGCATTGCCAACGTTGTTGTGTTGGCCATCTCAAACGATGTGGCCTCACACTCACTGGACATCTTTTTGTTGACAAATGTTTTGTCGTTTGTCAAATGTTAGGTTTTAGATGGACGCTTATTCTTTGAGTTATAGTTATCGTTAATGTATAATATACTTGTATTATTTAGACTTTGGGACTATTTTTGCGCAAAGCATATGAAAAGTACAGCGTCGGTTCTTATGAACGAAAATATTCGTTCATCTTTCTATTTAAATACTTTCTACTGAAATAAAACTATGTGATAAAAAACATAATCTCAAATGGGTAAAGATTTAATATTAAATTTATGAAACTCGTTAAATATTGTACACCCTTTGATTTTTACCACCTAAATGGCCCATCAAGGTAGTCTAAACAAATACAAAACCAACTTTGTTGAACAAACATCCTTTACCTGTCGAAGACATAATAATGAATCATCATTGTCGTCACAAAACATGGGTTTGATCCAAAAACACATTATTTCATACAACTTGTGCACAAATTGTATTGGCAGAAATTATGATAATAAAGAGGGTTAGGTCGAGAAAAAACATATCAGATAATAACACACAAGCCGTTAGTTATAATCAACTTACTACCGCTGTATCTGAAACACGTTTACTTAACAAGCAGCATCAACATGAACAACTGCAGGGTAACAAATACCAGCACATCATATCCGTTAACCAACGCTGATATCACTTAAGCTGTTCGTTATATTCAACTAACCACAACACAATCAGCTCTACCGGTGACATCAATCTGACAGGTAAACGAAAAATAAACCTGAAAAGAACTTGTCCTCCATCTAATTAAAATCTTAGGCGGTATGTATCAACCAACTTACCAGTGTAGAAAATTTACAAAGAAGTAAATCTGGTTATTTTGTAATTGTTACAGGTATTTTTTCATTTATCAACGGTGGTAAGATAACAGGACTACCAACAGACTTTCTTCCAAGTGGACAATCAGATGCAATATATTATGATCAGCCGAAACGATTATTAACAGCGTCCCTGAAACTTGCGAAACGATCAATGAAATTCATCCGTTTGACAACTGCTTGTTTAAATAGAAACAACTTTCCAATCAGGACTTCTTCATCTTTATTTGTTTTCAAACAAAAGGGAAATATTCGCCTGTAATCTACCGAATAAATTTGATCTAACATTCGACCAACTATGATACACTTGTAATTGAACAGGCACAGTTTTCATTCCAGGAGCTGCACTTGAAAACCATCGTTTTTTTACGGAGTTGTATTATGACGAACTTTTTTATTTCTTGCGGCATCGATATTATTATTATTATCAATCAGAGGTTGTCGTTGCCTCGTTGTAAATCTTGATAATTTTTGTGAAATCGTTATCTGATATTATCCCGACGTATAGGCCTGATGATATCAACGATGATTATTTGAAAGATGCTAAAGTTGTTGTGTGTAATTTTAGTATATTCTTGTGTAGTTTAGTTTGTTTTAATGTATACATTTTTGCAACCATATTAATAACACTAGTAATTGTTGTTGTAGCTGAAAAACAAATTGTTAAAACTACTGGTGCAGATATTGTTGATACTAACACCTGTTCCAGCGATAACAACCGACACCAAATATACAATTATGACAAAGAAAAACTTAACGTCTGCGATATTTTTTTTACTTCTGCTGTATCCTCGTCAACGTGTTTTATAGTTTGATCTGCCAAGCACACACCTGATTATATCCGTTCTTTTGCACGTTTATTGGGGAGCTCATTATTTAAGTATGTGGTTGTTTAGCGATTAACACCATACACAAAAAGTAAATCAAGTCGAGTCTCTTTTTTCATCAGGATCCACTTCAAATGTTACTTCGTTGTTTTGATCTTGCAGTAACAAGATAGATCCAGAAGCTTTTGTAAGTGGATACGCCATAGTTTTGTAGTATATATCGTAAATACTGAAATATCGATCACTGATAGTCTTATTAACCCGGTAACCTAATAGCGATTTTTCTCGCCAGATTCTGTCTGAACCAGAGTTAATCTCTATCATCCAGACATACTGGCACGGACGTTGCTGTTTATTTAGTTCTTTCTTCTGAAGCACACTTTGTAAAAGTATACACGGAATCCTCTAATCCTCTTGTTCCGGCGCCCCCTCCCCCCCAAGACTACACCCGTTGCAACTTGCACACGCTGCACCCCACACAACCCCCAGCTACGAGTCACTGTGCTCGATTTGTTTATGAATGCTTCAAGTGAAAAACTAGCGTTCTGAGTGAATCAGTTTTAGAAAGTAAAAATGTTTAACATATTTTTAGAGAAATTTCATAGCGAGGTTTAGCCAGTCAGATTTTCTTCAAATTTTGTCAGGAGTAGGTTCATTAAAGTACATAAATTTCCATACAAGCGTAGGAGTGATAATATTCCTTGCGAGAAATGGGACAGAGGCCCGCCCTAAATACCCACTTTACCCTCCAAACCAGTATTTTGGGGTTTCGTTAAGCATTTGCTCATGTTTACATTAAAACTTTATCCATCGTTCTAAGCAGTAACGCATAAGAATGTTATTGATATGTGCAACAGTCTGTGAAATGATAAATAAAAAGGATTAGAACTCAATGATCTTCCTTTTTTATTATATTTTACAAACCACTCTTTTATGCGTTTATTCTTTTATGCATTTTTTCTTATTATTTTTATTACAAAATGCCAGCTATGTTTTTCAGATGAAACTTTTATATAAAGGAAATACACTAGTAATGTGTTGTTCTTGTAGAATTTAACGACATGTTTCAGCACACCATAAGCTATACATGGCAGTCAGTATTACATGGTGGAGGAATAACTCTGAACCCCCAAGGAAGGAACCACCGACCCACGAGAATCTACTGGCAAGCTTCTTTACATACCCACATTGGTCGAATCTGAGAATGAAACCCAAGTAGACAGAGGTGAAATGGTAGTGATCTGTAACGGAGAGCGCTTTAGACCACTCGGCCACTCGAGGCCCCGCTTGTAATGTATAATAAAATTTTTGAGGATGTCTTTAACATAATATGCACTAAATATATATTAAAAACTGTTGACACGAAATTCATTAAACTCACTGTAATGTGCAAAAAATCACTTTCCTGGAAGACGCTTATGCCATATTTTATTCAACTAGTTTCATATGTTTCAAATCTGATGAACACTGATGCGTGCGTCTCTATATAAATCTGATGTACACTGATGTAAAGCGGTTCGAAATAAATCTGATGTATACAGATGCATGCGTCTCTGTGTAATTCTTACGAGCACTCGTGCAAGCGTCTCTGTGTAAATCTGATAATGTGGCAGGGACCAGTTTTGTAAATTGGCCCCTATCTAATTTCTAAACGTAAGGCTATGGTGTGACTTTTTCTACTATTATTGTTTACTAATCTAAATATTTGTGAGCTAAGTGTTTCGGGCTTTTGTTGTTCTTGAAATTAATTTTCTGCATGTACACCTTTCATAGCTAATCTGCAGTATGTTGATAGTGAAATATCAATAGTCACCTAGGAAGAAGACCAAGCCTCCCATAGCAGTAAAGACATGGGTTTGGTGAAGTAGAAATGTCTCAAAAACGGCTTGGATGACAACATAGTTTAGTACATCAATTGTATGCTGATGAAACCCAAATATACAAGTCTCGCCACCCAACTGAAGTTGATGCTACCATCCAAGGATTAGAGAGGTCCATTCTGATGTGAAATCATGTATGACATGTAACATGCTGCAGATGAATGATGATAAAACTAAGGCCATTCTGATCACAACACAAAGACTTTCTCATTCACATCCTTTACCTCAGACAATAAATATCAGCAAACACCAACATTAAATTTTCACAGTCAGTTCTAAACCTAGGCGTTACTCTGGACAGTACTCTCACATTGTATCAACATGTCATGAACATATGCAAAGCTGCATGTGTTGAATTGAGACGCATCAGTTCCATTCGTAAATATCTTTCAGATGATGCCACTAAAACACTTGTGTGTTCATTAGTACTTTCAAGAGTGGACTATTGTAATTCAATTCTGTCTGGTTCGTCACAATATTTACTGCAGAAACTTCAAAAAGTTCAAAAGACAGCTGGTCGGATCATCTTTAGAGTACCTCAATCAGAGCACACCACACCACTGCTCTGTACCCTACACTGGCTATCGATTCAATACAGAAACAAACACATAATTTGTTCTCTGTGCTATGTTTCAATGACAGACTCCAGTCAAACATACCTATCCGGCCTCACCAATGTGTATACACCAGCAGCAAGATACGTACGCTCTTCTTTTGATAATCGTATACTCATTGTTCCAACGGTGAAAATGGACAACGTTCGTTTGCATAGCAGGGCCCGGCGACGTGGAACGAATTGCCCATTGAAATTAGACGCAAAGACACAATGGTCCCTTTTAAGAGTGCTCTTAAAACTCACCCGTTTCGACTTTAGGACAAACTTAGAGGCATAATTGTGTTATGTATCTTATATGTTTACAGCATGTTTTTATGTTTTCCAATTTCATTGTTTTTGTCATTTTTTTCTGTAGTGTAGTCATGTCATTAGTGATGGTGTAAAGCGCTTAAAGCTTCGAAAGATTAGGCGCAATACAAAGTCCTCATTATTATTATTATTATTATTATTATTATTATTATTATTATTATTATGATTATTATTATTATTATTATTATTATTATTATTATTATTATTGCACACTGTTTTGCAGAATCATCATATAGGAAAAGGGCTCGTGTTTGTACTGTGGGCATCGCATGGTGTCAAAAATGACATGAAAACTGCAGGTATAAATTTAGTGGCATAGTGCATAAACTTCTGCTATGAACTCCATTGACTTCTTTGGTTATGTGGACAATATTCTTATGCATTGTTTAATATAGGTATCTAAAAATATAGACCTTTTTGACCTCAGTTGTGTATTTTATCTTTTTATTATTTTTATACTAGGGTGATGATTGCGGCATTAAATGTGTACATAAAAACTTGCTCCAGCCCATTGCCTATACATGCATGCGTCTGTGTAAATCTGATGACCATTCATGCATGTGTCTGTGTAAATCTGATGACCATTCATGCATGCGTCTGTGTGAATCTGATGACCATTCACGCATGCGTCTGTGTAAATCTGATGAACACTCATGTAATGGTCTCAATGGAAACCTTAGAACAACTCACATAAGAGGACATAGACCACAATTAATTTTACTATATGTTCTCTACATATATTTCTCAGTACTAACCTTTCCACAGTGTGACAATCAATACAAATCATATGTTAATCTAAAATACCTCCAAAGATGACTTCACGGTGAAATTCTTGTCAAGGGTTGATCGGCATTTTTTTGAGCTGCTGCACTGTAAACAGAACAGCATGTACACAGACCACATATTTCACTTCCGGATCATCACCATGGCCTTATTACTCCATGTGCACTGTCGCCAAATTGCACACTGACAACCACTCTCTCTGATCATATTCTCAAGAATGAACAATTACCTTTAAATCCCTACCAAATATGAATCAATATAACTCTTCTATCACCACCAAAATGAGAGAAGAAAAAATGTTCTAAAAATAGATTGGAACTACATTCGTGGGTACTGAACTGGAAGTATTAATTGTGGTGTGATTCCATAAGTGTGTCTGTAACTGTGAAGTCAAATAAGTGATGATGTCTTATTTTAGGTTTCATTTTAGTCTCTGAATGCGGATTCATAAAGTTTTAGTTTAATACAATGGCGTATAGATAAATGTGATTGAGAAACGACCTAAAAATTGAATCCATAAAAAATCCACATAAAATTCATTGAAACATACCATAGGTTTCTTCTTCAGTAAATTGGTTGACTTTTCTTTGGTCAACAAGTAATGTTGACCCAGATCCTGACCTAGATTCAAGGTTAGTGGAAACGACCTAAACAATTTTTAAAAAAAAATGATTTGTTGCCAAGGTCAAGATGGTACTAGTGAAGAAGTAATCCTGCTGTAATGGAATGGGAATGATTGGTTCTTGTCAGGGTCATGTTAGGAATACTTGATATAAACCAGACCAGGATTTATTCGTATATATGGAAATATTTTATTTGCTCGTACAAAGGCAGTTTATCAAAATGTAATTCGAATTTCCAACACCGGAATGTTAAATATTCTGTTTCGCCAATAAATGTAGATACGAACATAAAACAGACCACAGCAACGTCTTCCATTTTCCAACAGGACTCGAACTTCAATCTATTTGAACATTTCATTACTAGGACTGTTTGGTAATTTAAATCGTGGATTATTCTTGGATTATTTTTTGGATTTCATTCTTAAAACTGCAAGATTTTTTCCCATTTTTACAAACAAAAATTCCCAGGGAAATAAATTATTCCTTACATTTTACAATGCTTGTTGTTTTCAATCTTTCTTTATAGCAGTTTACTAGAGCCTAAACTCGCGACAATATATATATATATATATATATATATATATATATATATATATATATATATGCACACATATATATAGTCAGTCAAGTTTATGATCCAAAAGACTATTCTAAAAATTCCAAAGGATGAAACATGTTCCGATCTAAGATATGATATCGATTTTATTAAAGAGCATTATCTAAAATGTTCCAACAACTGTAAAACAGCCCTGGAACATCTGGGATTTTAGAGACAGTATTGGAGTAGGAGAATATCTTTTCGTACTGAACACATACAACTGAAATGCTTTAAATGACAGTAACGTTTCAGATATAATTTACTTGGTATTGAAGATGAATCACTAAGAGCTGATTCTATTGCGTTAAAGCCAGTTTTGCCAAAGGATAATATATATAATATAAAATAATGTCACATACAGTGTCGCAAGTGGCTTATATAAAATTATATACAATATGAGCAAGTACAATGATCCCTTATATCTACTCAAATAACCGCAGGTTTTCTTGCTGCTCTATATTTTTAAGAACAAAAAAAAAGACTTCCCAATGTTATATGAACAGCGTCTTTGCCTCAAAAGAAAGTTATGAATTATTCACAAAATAATTAGTACAGCGACTTTTACAAATTTAGCTATGATATATAATATCTGAAACAGTGTATTTTGTTTAGCTAATTACCGTTTTCATGCAAAAATAACCAGATTTGTGTTTTTTCGTTATCTTTTTCTACGCACTTGATACTGTAAACAATCGTTGGGGTACGGGTAACGTAGGAACATAATAGAGAGGTCGTATCCGAAATATTTTCGTAACATGCCCTTAAGTTTTTAGATGATTGCAGGTTAGTCTGAATGGATTTGGGGAATTATGGCGTGCATGCAGTCTTGTTCTGTAACAGCCTTTGCACCGAGATTTTTTATTTTCACTTCCTTTCGGCTAGCGGATTTCAAACATGATTATAAAAATGACTAAAGTTAACTTTTCTACTAAAACATGTATTTTTATATTTATCTGAAATATTCGCTTTAAAAATGTCTTTTTCGTCGTTGATCTTAACATAATGAAAATACTTTATGTATCGGACCACCAATTATTTTACAGCAAGAAAAATATTCAACTGGTGAGGAACTAAACTTCAGTCTTTGTGATATAGTTGACGACAAAATATTTACATCTATTTTGATTTTACTTCTCTCTCGCTGATACTTTGAAATATCCCATTATCACATATACAAAGGTAATACAATTAAAAGCTTCATATTTGACGAACTGACTTGCTACGTATTGTGTCTGCTTTGTAATCTATATCATTCATCTACGACAGAAAATAAAAGCTCGCTATACCAACAACGGTTATTTTCTTTTATTAAAGTTTGAGCAATTTTGAGTATGTTTAATTTATTTATTTATTTATTTATTTATTTATTTATTTATTTATTTATTTATAATTTTTTTTATTTTTTTATTTTTTGCATTTAAAGCCTTGGGCACCTTTATATTTACCTTTCATCGTTATAATGTGCCAGAGTGAGATTTTATACCACTTCCTTTCTAAAACATTCTTCTAAAGAGTATTCCTCAGTCTCTCCACCCACAATCACCAGACTCTAATTTGTCCCCATTAAAATATTCTACAACTTTATATCCTTAATTCTAATGGCTTCCATGCTGTATGTAATGCCGTAACGTGGTTACTCGATATAATTTATCCACGAGACTGTGCTTACCTTTCACGTCATACGCAGTAATTTCTCATAACAATAAGAGAGTATCAGCGCAAGATATTTATAGAAATTAACGTCAGACGTGTATATCTAAGCCAGTGGAATAGGAACGAAAATTCATTCACCGACCAAGCCAGTGATTGAAATACTGCAATCAAACAGAACCATATTGCTGTACTGACACTATGCTGTAAACAACTCCATGATTATGGAAAAGAACATGAACGAAGTAGTCCAAGATTCATCTGTTGACTTATGCAACAATGAAGAACCAGAAAAGGCTACAATAAAGAAAAGAAGAAACGCTCGTGCGGATATTTTTCACGGTGTTGATGCTAAAGCAGTAGAGCGACTTTTTGACATGTCGGTTATAACAGAGTCTGTGCATGAGGAAGAGATGTTGAAAATGCGGTTGGAAACGATCTCGGATGAGGAAAGATTCTTTATTTTCGTTTCAAATCAGCGAGGCCGAAGAAACGGAATGGGCGATATTTTTCGAGATATCTGTGATGCGAAGAAAATGTTGTCTCTTCACCCGAAGGATTGTCAAGATAAAGTTGAATTTAATTTAAACACTCCTAATCTCTTCTATTCATGTGAAGATTTAAAGGAACTTTATGACGTAAAACAAGATCAACGAAGAAGTAGCTTGCCTGTTTCCATGATACATCTATCTATGTTGTGCAGTAATACAATATTTATCCTGAACTCAATACTTTTCAAATCATTCCGAAAAAAACGGCGACGATATTTGTAAGCATTAACGCTGAATCTTTTTCAAGGTAAAGAGCCATTTTTGAACACCGTCGAGAGAACGTTTTTCAACAAACAATTGATATTGAGTCCGCCAAGAATTTAGACATGTTTTCCCCACTTCACTGGTGTGACCCGTCAGTCCGGAAAAGTGCAATTATCATCAAGCATGCAAAGTATGACGTCGGACCAGCTCCAGACGGACATTATTCATCCTTCTATCATTTTGGTGAGGGGTTGTATACCAGTGCCTCAAAGTGTACATCGTGGTTGTCATACTTTGTAACTAAAATGCTAATCGAATATTGTGATAATTTATAATTTGAAATTATGAATAGTTTATAATTTGTTCAGATTTATCCAAAACACATTGTTAGTTTGAAAGATTTGTTGTATATTTTTAATGTTTGAGATTGATACTAATTATATAGATTTTTACCCTTCAAACAGTTTTCCTGTGATGAAATATTTTTGTACACTCCAAGTGTGTAAAGGACCGACAATTTAATTTCTTTTTTATTTATAGGAAGGATGGCATTATTCAGTTTGGGGAGATCTTGTTTTCTTTCCAAGCTGGCTATTTGTTTTTGTTTTAATTACCTCCAAATAGTTTATTACTTTTTGAAGTAATGCATACGTATATTTACTTATTTTCCTATAATCAAAGCAAGAGTGATTTGTTCAAGCTTTCGGCAAACCCAGCTCCCGTATGGACACTGAAATGGTCAGTCCTTAACGTGATTAAATAAATGGTGTCTTTCCAAACAGGGGATGAACTCAGAGTACAGATGTATGTAATACACTTATTCATCGGTCAGTTATTCATATGTACAATGATACAAATGCGATGCTTCACACTTAGTTTGTTTTAGAATGGATTCAGACCACGACAGGATCTGTAGTCTTTGGACATGTATAACTGTGTACAACTCATTCTATGTTATAGAACATACTACAAAGTATGTGGCATTTGTTCTGATTTATTTGTACAGGAGCGTTAAATGTACTGACGTATTACCCAATATCGACCTTAGTACTTACAGTGAAGCGTGCCATTTTGTAAGTATTCTCAAAGTTTATATTTCAATATGTGATACAAGTACACAGTGGCTTGGGATATCAGGAAGACTACTCATTTATATTGTGAAACTTATGTTGTTCAGGACTGTTACATTTATATTGCCTAATATCGGCCTTTGTCATTAAAATGAAGCGTGCCATTTTGTTAGTACCCTCAAATTTGTTTGTCGATATGTGACAAAAGTGCACAGTGGCTTGGGATATCAGGAAGACTACTCATTAATATTGTGAAGCCTTTCTTTCGAAGTTGAGAATGTTAATAACTTTGGTTGGGTGGGGTATGTGTGGGAGTGAATGATTGTTGTTGTTGTTATTTTTGATGTTGTAGGGTATAACGCCATTCTAGAGCACACGATAGGCTATACGTGGCCAGTATTAATGGTGTAGGACGAACCCAGGAAACCCCTCAAAAAGAACCACCGACCCACGAGTAGCTACTGGCAAGCTTTCTCACATACTCACATTGGCCGAATCTGAGACTCGAACCCACACATAGGTTAGATGGTAGTGATCCGTAACGGAGAGCTCTTTAGACCGCTCGGTCACTCGGGGCCCCGGAGTAAATGGTATCCGATAGAATTGAAATTATGCTAAAAATGAATTTGTGTGAAAGACCAGTATGCAATAAAAGCCAGCTGAAGTTGTGGAATGTTGAATCGGTTTTGTGCAAAGAAATTCCATAATTTAATTGTTTCATATTTATAATTTTGATTTTGCTGCCATTAATATATATACTTTACTATTAATAAATACTTTTACATTGATTCAAGGATTTGTATTTTCGAATATTAATTTCTTTACGTAGACTTTAACACCTTCACTCTCTTTCTCCCTGTCTTCACTTATGTCTATCACATCCCTATAAACTGCCACACAGCAGATATCGCATCAGTATAACTGAAATATTGTTAAAGCTACATTAAAAATAAAAAAGACATATACAAACAACATACACACACTCACTTGTATCTATCTATCTATCTATCTATCTATCTATCTATCTATCTATCTATCTATCTATCTATCTATCTATCTATCTATCTATCTATCTATCTATCTATCTATCTATCTATCTGTGTCAAACACGGACACACACACACACACACACACACACACACACACACACACACACACACACACATATACCCTCTCTCTTTCACACAAACACACACACACGCGCACGCACACACACACGCATACACACGCGCGCATACACCATTATTCCTGAAAAACGACATTTTAAATTATACCTCAACTACTTAAGGCTCGGATCCAGGATTTGTTTTCATATGGGAGTTGATTTCAAAAGGACTAGTTTGTTTTACTTAAGGTGGCCAACTTAATATCAGTCATTTAAACATTGTACTATTTATAAGTGGAACAGAGATGGATAAACGAAAAATTTGTTTCCATCCCCCTCCAGACCCCTATCTCTCTCTCTCTTGTACACACACACACACACACACACACACACACACACACACACACACACACACACACACACACACACACACACATCCGTAGTTACTTGTACTACGTGGTTGAGCTAATCTCACTGACTGAATACCGGCCATGTTATCGGGATCTCAAAATCTCTTTAATTTATTATAAATATTTTTAAAAATTGTATTCATTTTGCTTCCTCTCTGGTAAATACATCGTTGACATAGTTATATAAAACACGAGTATTATGCATACAATCTAACGTGAAACGGAGCAGCAGAGGGGGTGGACAGACCAACTTTTTAGGCGTCGACGAGGTTTCCTTCTCGTTAATATTTAATAGAAGGGTCTATTTGACAAATTGAGGCTTCCTAGTAAATATTTAATAGAAAGGTGGATTTGATTCCTTGTAGGGGTCCAATGGCAAAAAAAAAAAGACGCCATTGTCGTTGGAATCCACCCCCTCTGCTACTATGGGTTAACAATTTTTTTACGAGATTCAGTAAACGATTTTAACCGAATATTTTATCAAGTCCAACACGATATCGGATCCGAGGATCTGATAGATTTATTGTCACAAATCCATGTGGAATTGACTTAGCGCGACTAAAGAAATTTCTAAATTGATTATAATCCATATCACCTCCGCACCAGGTCTGATGAATATTTCGTAGTGTATGAGTATCAACTCCGTTAAACACACATAACAAATTGCAGTTATCTCTGATCACTTTTGGTATTTGAGTGTACCGTTGAGTGACATATATCACATCAGTATTTTTGTGTCTGCCTCTGGAAAATATCCTAGCAGGATTCTTTTGATTGTCTAACATGATATCATCATATACGACTAAATTGTTAATATCTCCATTAATATCATCAATGCTCGGTGCTTCATCGATATCGGTTATAAGCTCAATAATACCCTCGCCGGATTCTTCTACCGCTTTGTCGTTAAAATATTTTAACACATTGTAACAGCGCTGATTATCTAGACTTGGAGCTTTCAAATACAACTTGTCCCATTTCATCCATCTCGTTATTAAATTAAGTAGCAGTTGTGTCTTGCCGCTTCCAGATGGTCCGATTATAATCATTCTAATTGAATTCGGCAACATTGCATAGTGTTTAATAGGTTCCAGTCGTCGGGTAGCTGAATAATCAATTACATTCATGTTATTATATATAAATTATGGATCTATATTGTGTGAAATGTAAGGCGCGTACTGGCACAGATGACTAGACGACGATTACAACTAAAAATAACCGACCAGCACTTTCTGGTAAGTGTGTACAATGTAGTACAAAGAAATTTAGATTTGTTTCCCTTGATAAAATCAACAATTTAAAAAAAAACGAGGAGGTGATATTGCAGCCAAGCTAGCTAAACTCCCGGGAACACCATGGGCAAAGTATCCAGGAGAAAAACATCTTCCAGGAGAGAGTTACTCGATATCAGACTCGATGATCAAAACCAACCCCGACGTGGTGAATATACAATAAACGCCATCGATAAGGCGTGTCATGCTCATGATGTTGCTTATAAAAACAGCAATCTGCAAAACAGACACATCGCAGATGTGAAATTGATTCACGTGTTGAATTCTATCACTGATAAATCCTTCAAAGGAAAGTTGGCTTCATGGCTAGTAAAATCGGCTATGAAAGGTAAATTGATGTTAGGTGCCGGTAAATAATAACAACATTGAATCTATTTATTATTCTCCAAAAGGATACTGGAGGGGCAAAGCAGCAATCGGTAAACTCGCTAGCGCCGCGAAGGTGAAATATACCACTGCAGCGGATTGGTTATCTAAACCGGCGATATGGCAAATTTATCTACCACCGCCTAAACGAATTAACTATTCGCATTTTGATGTGATCGTACCTAATGAAGTTCATCAAGCTGATATATTATTTCTGCCACATGATGTTGGTTACAAATACGCGCTAACCGTAGTTGATGTTGCGAGTCGATACAAACAAGCAGAACCGCTAAAGACAAATCATCAACTGAAGTGGCTTCTGCATTTGAAAGGATTTATCAAAGGGATCCTCTGTGCTGGCCAAATCTATTACAAGTTGATCCTGGCAAGGAATTTCAGGGTGCGGTTCTATCAACAATGAAGAATCATAATGTCATTATCAGACGAGGACATACTGCACTACATCGCGATCAGGCAATTGTTGAACGATTTAATCGTACACTTGCTGAGCGGTTATTTGGATATCAGTACGCGAAGGAATTTATTCAGGATAAACGATCTCGTGAATGGGTCAAGAGATTACCAGGCGTAATTACCGCGCTAAATAATGAGGTTACTCGAACGATTAATATAAAACCTAACAACGTGATTAAAAAGAAGTATATACCAGTAAAACCGCAAAAAGATTTTTCAAAACAACCAATACTCGGTAATGTTACTGTTAGGTATTTATACGAACCAGGAGAACTCGAAGGTAGTACAAAAAGGTCTATTGATTCTATTTGGAGTGTTACTGTACATAAAATATCTAGTATAACACGATCTACTGGTAGACCAGCAATCTATAGACTGAATTTGAGAGCTCCTCAGCGAGGATTTACTCGTGAACAACTACAAGTGATACCCGATGATACTAAATTACCACTCAAGACAAGTCAGCATCAGATTATCTCTAGTATGACCAATGCTGCTATTTTTTTCTGTCTACGGTAAATTGTCGAGAATCTTAATCCGACCAACACCAACTCATTATACAATTGCAACTCGCGCAGTGATTATTATGTTGTTGTTTCAGTGTGATTATTATTTCAGTATCAATATCAAATTCTCTGTTATTTTTTTATCCTGCTGTTTATAACCAGATAGCTTTTTTTCTGATTATATCATCGCTGACAGTATCACTTATTGTAGTGTCATTATCATCTCCTGACTCTGTCAGGACAACTCTTCGAAGATGATTTATTCTTCGTACTCTGGATACTGCGAGATAAACTAAATTTGACCACTCGATGTGATTATCCACTATCCAAACAATTGTATCTGATATAGTCAATCCCTGTGTAGAATGTATCGTCGCTGCGTATCCTAGCTTCCATGGGGATTTATCAACGCGCAATGCATCTTCGATGACGCTGATATCAACCAACACAATATCATTTAACACTAAATTCTGCTTTTCACGCTGTCCTGAAATATCAACTTCGATATTCTGCTTTCGTGTATCCGAAGGTCATTAACACAACGATACTGAAAGTGTTGAAAATTTTTCTTTATGCGTTTCAAATAACTTCATCTGAAGTGTATCTCTGACTATCTTTCTACTTGCGAATATCAAATCGTTTGGTCTCCACGCCTCCCAGAAATCTTTTAATGGTGTTTCCGAAATTATTTTACGCGTTATTTCACATTGGATTCTATCCGGTTGTAATCTGATTAGTTTTTTTAACTCGCGTAATTGTTCATCAAGTGCTCTATGATCGGTGTTAATTTCTTCATAATAGTCTACAAAATTCTTCAACCAATCATGTGGAGATAAACCGACAAATGGTGGTTGTTGCCATGATCGCCGCACAGTATTACTTTTGTATTCGCTAGCAATAACCACTCAAAAAATTTTTATAACACATCTAACGATACCGTGCATATCTCATCCCAAATTATGACTTTAGGAATAAATTTCTCACCCATTCGTTCAGGAGTCCATTCATTGCCTTTCCATCGAAAGAAACTATGATAAGTATAAGCATTTACCCCTCGTTGTTTCATCTCTCTGGCGAGTCTGTGTGTTGGTGTTAGTACAATCATATTTGATTTCCCACAAAATAACTCAATCGCACGAGTTGTTTTTCCTGATCCGCCACAGCCGTTTAAATAAACTGTTTTATATCGACATATTGGATCAGATATCTGCGGTGCATTAGATAGTTCTGATATTTTATCGCCGCTTAAATATTTATCTTCAATCGTATCATCTGCTGATTTGGAATAATCACACGGTATTTCTTTTTTAATTCTCCATGATCCCCAGCTCTCATCAGAATTAGTGAATTCAGCCACTGCTTCGCTGTATTTCGCGTCTATATAAAATGAATCAGTGGCTACTCTAACTGTGGTGTCAGGAAATTTATTTATCATCGAAAATAAATTGATAGAAGCATAAGGTAGCATAGACGCTCTCAAGTGTGTATATTGAAGATTTTCTCCGTCTCCGTAAGTAACAATTGTACCAAATTTTGTTCCATCGGACAAGAAAGCGTCTTTACGATCTACGTATATACCTTTACTCGTTATATCCGCGATTATTCAATAGTAGTCAACTCTATCTATAATCAACCGTGAAGAATTTAGTTTATTGTCGTATTTTCCACCCTGAGTAAATTTACCGTTTATTCTTCTACCGAGATCCTTTGCTTCTTTGTTTCTAATTTCAAATAAGTGTCTGGACTATTTCACGATATTTTCTTTGTCAAGATCGAGAAGTTGTTTTCGTTGTTCGCTGATTATACTATCTAGATTGGGTTGTGGTAACCAGACTTCAGTCTGCGCGTGATATTATATAATAGCTTCACTGACAATCAGCGATATCAGCATTCTACAATCAATCATATACCGTAACAGCACTATTGGCATTCAGTGTTTTTCAGATATATGTTTACCAGTCCAAACATAACGGCACGGATGAAGTCCTGTAGCCATTTCAAATGATACCACACGAGCGAATCCGGTTAAATCAAAATCAGGTAGTGGTCCATTAATCGCAACACGGGCCATCTCGTGTGTGGGATGTCCAAATCGTTCAAAGTATTCAGCGCATTCTCCGTACCAGAGAAAACTCGCCGGATAACACGCGACCATATCATCTGAAATAATAGTTTCACGGTCGTATTTTGTATTCCATAATCCACCGTGGTTGTATTCTATACAACTTGATTTGATATCTGTGAGAAATTCACCTCGTGTTGATTTCCATGTGTTTCTCTTTCTCGCGAAGTGAGCTGCAACCGACGGAATTGTAAAACAGTTTGTTAATAATTGTTCGTCGTCGAAACTCTTCGAGAAACTACTAGCTAGTTTTTTCATTGCCTGTTGGAGGGTTTCAGTGCGGTATAATTCTCCATTGGGTCTAACAAACTGATCGAATCCACCCTCGGGGTTTTCAGCGCTGTGAAGTAACCACACTGATACAGGATCGTTTTTACTCAACTGGTGAATAGCATCAAATAGTTTCTCTTCTCCCGAGAATTCCTCGGGTATATATGTTATGGTTCTATCCCGCGGAAATATTGTTACTGCAGATGTCCATGCGTGTTCATTATGATCAATAATTTTGATTGGAGCTCCTCTCGATTTATATTTCGGTTCGTATAATATCTCACCTGTTATCGTCATTACCGATATTGGGAATTTTAGTATTCGTTCTAACTCTGCCACATTTTGAATTGTTGCCCCACGCTGTTTCACTGTTAAATCCCACTCGGTTATCTTTTTACGTCTTAGACCAGTCAATTTGTTTCCACGCAGCGCATTGTGAAGTGTTCTAATATTCGTTCTGCTACACAATTCATTCTTGACGACAGTTTCATCGGTACTAGTTTTTCAATACTGGGTTTATCATTTAACGGATATATCCCATAAACAACTGCTGTTACAGGATAAGATCTCTCGTAGTATGGTTTGTCAATTCCAGTCAGAATTCCTGGTTTGGAATTTTGACTCACAGTGACAGTTCTTTTATCCTTCAAGATGGGTTCGAATTTATCCCGAATAATCCAATCTCCAGTGTCTGAACGATTAATGAATTTTATTCTAAAAAAATACCTTTTTCGCCCAAGATGTGAGATTATCACTGCTACGCTTTTATCGTTCATGGTAGCATCAACACTACCATCAATTCGAAATGTTGACCAACAGTGAGATGCTCCATCGCGTTTGAATTCATTAAAACAATCACGGATTTTACTTATCATGGTTATATCACGAATTTTACCCTTTGGTGTATTAGAGACTCTATCGAAATTGAATTTAGCACTTTTCCAGGGCTTAATTTTCGATAATCTCTCGAACTCCTTCATATTATAATTAAAACAAATGTTTAAATAGAGAATTTATTATATAATGAATCATTGCAAATGGCTTATGATTGGATCAGTAACCCCGTGTAACAAATCATGCAGAAAGGAATTCTGTGGGTATCATATGCAAAGCGTTTGCAACGGGAGTCTTGGCCCGCTACCCTGCTTACGATGTGGGGTAGGGGTTAGAGGAATATCACAATTGTGTCTCGGTTGTGGTGGTAAGAGATACAGAGAGTTGAAGCGTTAATATGATAAACGAATTAAGAACTCCATCAATGACTCTACCTTTGACACTGACAAAATCATAAGAACTCCTCAAGACGATATTAGGAGATTTCCAAATGTAATAATTAGAACAAATAATGAATTAGACAAACAATAGTATAGTATATAATGAACGAAGAATTTCGATCACATCCCCTGATTACAAACTATGAGGCATCCCGTGATGGCACTGTCAGACACCGTAGATTGAAGAAATCAATTGGTGTTGTGAATAATCGGGGATAGTTTGATATTTCGCGTTGGAAGGAAAATACATCTTAATCATAGAATCATATACGAATGCATCCATGGATTGATCAAGGATGGTCTTGTTATCAATCACATTGATTCCAATCCTAGGAACAATTCTTTGAATAATCTGCAAGCTATTTCTCAGAGTGAGAATTCTAAACGAGGAAAGACTGGAAAATATCAAAAAATGCAAGACCTGTAAGATCTATTAATACAATAACTAACGAGGAGATGGTTTTCCAATCTATGAAAGAAGCCGGTAGATATTTTGATATTTGTATGCCCTCAGTACGATATGTTGCAGAACGAATACAAAATTCTGCTTTTTCGAAACGCTTTAAAAACAGGATTATATTTACTTATGTCTGAATAGTGTTTTACACTATTCCATATAACACCAAGGGAGATAACTCGTTTACTTATTTATGGCCTATGAAGAGTTATAGATCTCAATGGGTTAGCGAGATACTCCGACAATTATACAAGATCGGCAGGTCCATCTATGAGTTTCGCAAAAGATCTCACTGATCACCCTGAACACGTCCAGTATTCCAGAGTAAGGGCAACACATGATTCTTCAGTTAATCCAGCGCCAGAAGGATATGTAAGACCAGTTGGTGATTTTGATGTCATAAATAATATTACTAATTACAACCTAGGATTTGCAACACGCGTATTAACATTACAAGGACAGCGTCGACAATTTTCATGCGCGATTCCACTGCATCATATATTTGGATTCTGTAGAAACGTCCGAAAAGTTATCTATGGAGCGAAACATACAGTAGCACTCGTGCGAAAGGGTGCTGATAATGATGCAATCTGGCGTGGTGCTGGTGTCCCCGAGGGTAAAGTTATTTTATCAAAACTATCATTATGGATGCCAGTGTTAACTCCATCAATCAGCGCAGAGGGGCGATTACTATCATTTATGGACCAAGGAGGACAGTCGTTGCTGAGTTGGTTATCAGTGACTACGGATATTAAACAGGATAATATTGATGGTATATTTACATGGAACCTGGCAACAAAACAAGGTGTTTCAGCTCCACGTCATATATTTATTGCGTTACAGAATAATGCGTGAGTTGGTAATCAAGAACGAAGTCATGTGATATTTGATCAGATAGGCGTTAATGAAGTCTCGCTGAGAATAAACGGACAACAGGAACCATCCGAGGATATACAACTTGATTACAACAACAATCATATTGCACGCGTGTATCACAGGTTGTTAACATATATGGCACGCGATCAAAATGTTGATACTGGTTTGCAAATATCACAGTTGGATTTTAAAAATTTATATCCGATCTATTACTTTTCATTGGAACATCTTGATTTAACAAGAGAATCCGTCGTCGATATACACTTTAGAACTCGTGTAACCCGTCCTGGTGGTATTGCTAATTACAGAGCGATTGCGGTCATTCTCAGCGATAAATCAATCCTACTCGAGGGTGTTGGCGGAAGAATAAGAGTAATTGATGCACCAGTGGAAAACATGTAACAATTAGATCAATCTGTTATTGTATAATGAAATACAGTTATATTAGTGTTACGTTAACTCCCGGTCAGCTCAAGAAATTGCAATCGGAATCAGCTAAAAAATGCGGAACCACAATAACACTGAAACCCAATCAGATGACTGGCGGGACGAATAAATTGTCGTTGACAAATCGTCAAGTAAAACACTTCAATGAAGCGTTCAAAGATAAAAAAGGCGTTCAGATCAATCTCTCTGCGGCTGCTATCAAAAACATGATAAAATGAGGCGGTATATTCCAGTTGTTAGCTGCGTTACCAGCGTTGATTGCGGCAGCGGCCCCAGCGTTTGCTAAAGCGGCGGCGTTAGGAGCCGTTGGTACCGCGGCAGGAATGGCATTAAAGAAAGCAACTGGGATTGGGTACAAAAAAAGAAAGGAAAGGGTCTAAGACTACCAGGAACCCCGTATTCATGGTACAGCATAAAAGGCCTGAGAATCCCAGGAACGGTTTACTAACTCGAGAGGAATCTTTGACTCCAATGTCCAGTTTTGATTTACTCGATGCTGCTAAAAAATTGGACATAAAAAACTTCAGAGGTGTCTTTATGAAAGATCAATTGCCGGCACAACCAAACAGCGTTGAAACAGGTATCATTAATCTCGATAACAGCACCGGACCCGGAACCAACTGGTTTGCATACGCGATTGATCCATGTGTAATCGTTTATTTCGATTCATATGGATTAGCACCGCCGAAGGAATTCATGCGTTATATAAACCGCTTAAAAACTTTTCATGAAATGAAGACTTGGTATTCCACGCTACCAACACAACTCATGAATGATCCACCAATATGCGGCAACTTAGTATTAAATGTCCTTGACGCTATTTCAACATCTGGAAAAACACCTCATGCTGTCGTAAATGAATACACGAGTAATCGCTTTTTAGAGAGAGATTATATAGAATAACATGAGTGATAAAAAAAGATAACCGAAGATGAAATAGCTGAGAGGTTGAACTTAGCAAGTGTTGATCCCAATGAAATAGTTGTATTTCAAGATCGTCAGGGTAAATTGAAAACTAGTAATTTTTCCCTGGATGATATTATAGTTAAACAACGAGACGCAACCGAGAACACCGTTGCGTTATTTTCCGATCAGGGTAAACTAAAACCCGGCGTACTCGTTTCGACGATTACAGATAAATTAAAAACTCTCAACGATGAGTTAAAATTTATACTAAGTTTTTTTTTGGTGATCCAGCGACAACATCACCGAATTTATCATTAATAAAAATCTCTATGGACAATATAAAAACTGTCAATGACGAATTAAAATCAATTATGGCTTTCTTCGGCGAACCAGCAGTAATATCACCGAAGCTCACAGAAATGTTGGTACTGGCAGCACTTAAATCTAAAATTGAAGATAACGGAAAACAGTTTTCAGTTTTTCGTAAAAATATTATAGATAACTTTATTGGAACTACGTTGGATAAAATTGACATAAAAGTCCCGGATATTAAAAAATCCATCGATGAGACGAAAAACTTCATCGACTCCTACAGACAATATACTACATATCACTGCAACCGTCAACGGTATTTATCGATTAACACTAGTAACACCGACTCAATTTAATATATTATCGTCGAGTTTATATGGTGTCAACAATACAATATCAACAATCATTGATAAGGATACAACCGAACAATTCATGATAGCATCCACTGATAAAAATTTGATTAGGGTTTCAGTAACATGGCATGTGGAATTCGTAGCGGATTTAAAAAAACTACTAAATTGAAATTGTAAACTGATTTGGAAATAAAATGTCGTCATCAACGGTACCTTTGGTATCTCAATATCGATATAATCAGGCCAGAGAGTTTCAGACTAAACTCAAAACTCTCACTGAGGAGTATCAAACAAAAATAAAAAAATATCAACGAAGAATCACCGAAGTTGATGTTACCGTGTACTCGGTGAGTGGTGTAATCACCGGAGCCGGAATTATACTCTCCTCGGTGACAATGATTGCCCCGATAGCTGTTCCAATTTGTATATCCGCGGCGACAACAATCGCGGGAATAATTTCGATAATAACAAAAAAAAATATCATCATGTAGCCAGAGCAAACTACAAGACTACATAATTAAATTTCATGTTGTATCAACCGCGAACTCGCAATTGTTCTCGTTGATATCTTCGTCGCTCGATGATACAGTTATATCAGATAGTGAGTTCTCAGCGATGGTAAGTATTTATGATTCCGCGATGTCAAAATTAGAAATACAACATGAATATAATAATAATGACAACACCGCAGGAATTACTTCAACGAATAGTGGAGAACCCCAAACCAGTACAAACCAGCAGGATCTCAATAACATCAACCAATCCTGAATTCAGCGTAAATTTCCCTATTCCGATTCCCGTGAAGGAGATAGCGCTAGCAAAACTACGAGTGTATCACAGTTGGTCTAATATTAGGTCGGTAGCATTTGCCGGTCAACAACCGAATAATTCTTTAGTGTTCGCGAATAAAAATCGTAAAGACGGGACACCAGACTGGAACTTTGTTTCAATACCAACCGGATCATACCAAATCGAACAAATCAATGCTGAATTTTAGCGTAGAATAAAATCAATTAAAATCGCTATAACGGTTCATGAGCCGACGTTATCATCCGCGATCGAGATAAACTCGCCTAGTTATGTCGTAGATATCTATCAGAGTTCTATAAGAATAATACTGGGATAGCCTGAAATACTATCTGAGGCATCTCAAATACCCGAACCAAAAAAATCTTATTATGTCACAGATATACAATCATATCATGAAATCAACCCATCATATCGAGATGATTTGTATAGAATAAAAAATGCAAAAGTAACCGATAGATTTATCTTTACCGATAATAATACCATGCAATGGGATTTTGTTTTTGAGAAAACTCTTGATTCATTCGTTACCATTGCATTTACGCTAAAATATATAATTGATTACTATAGTGAAATTAATCGATTACATAAAACACAACTAGAACGACTACGACGGAGCTTTCAGGAGCATCTCTCTGATATAGCAAAACCACGTACCGAGTTCATAAAATATGTTGAGATCTTAAATCAACTTGTATCTGATATGTAATATATCAACAAGCGAGTAATTCAGGCGATAATTGATGACAGCAACGGGGACAAAGAAAAATTCCTAACTGGTTACAATATAACAGAGGTCGATTTACCCGATTTCTAGTTTCCTGGGTATAACGCAAATGAACTAAAAAAATCTGTTAATGATCTTATTCAAGAAAACTTTTCTTTGATACTCAACAAATGGAAACAACAAACAATAATTCTCAAACATAATAATGACCCAGACGGCGGTGGTAGGCATATCGCTCCTCAAAACGTCAATATGTCTTCGGTGATAGCATTGAATTTAGTATGTGATGTTATCGAAGGAAGCTATCAAATAAATCTCGAGCGATCAAATCAAGCTCAGCAGGGATATATTTTATACTCATTTGCCCCAACAGCCCCTCCAGGATTTCTAATAATTGAGGATCCAACTAATCCAGTCTATATGCGATGTCATAATAATTCGCTAACGAGAATTAATTTCAGACTCACTGATCTGTCTAATAATCTAATTGATTTACGAGGTGAGGTTCTACAAATTAGTCTGTTTGTGAAATCCTAAAGAACTTTCATCGTAAAAAGAATTGTTAACCCATAGCAGCAGAGGGGACGGATTCCAACGACAATGGCGTCTTTTGTTTTTGCCAAACAGACCCCTACAAGGAACCAAATCGACTTTTTTTAATTAAATATTTACTAGGAAGCCCCAATTTGTCAAATAGACCTTTCTATTAAATATTAACGAGAAGGAAGCTTTGTTGACGCCTAAAAAGTTGATTTGTCCGCCCCCTCTGCTGCTAACGGGTTAATTTTGACACTTTTGAACGATTTTTTTTTTGGTGACAATTATTTAGCTCTGCACATATTTTAGTCGTTAAAAAAGCACGAAAATGTTTTGGCCTAGAATATATATATATATATAAAAAACCAAAGCAGTCTCCCCAACCCAGCAAGCCTATTACATCAAGTCAATCATCTCAAGTACATTGTCTTGACCATGTTGTCAAGGATCTTTATGACCATTTGCAAGAGTTATAATACCGTCATCCATAAGGTAACTTTTTCATTATAGCAGGCTAACCCAGCTTCGTTGATCGAGTAAGTTATGCCAAATTCATTGGATGGTGTATATTTGCTGTTTTTGCTTTTTCTGTGGGTGGGGTGGGGGGCGGAGACACCAGACAGATGCCTCCACCCTTATTTAAAAATAAAACTAGACAAAAAGTGTTTATGCATGAGTGTGTTTCCCCTGATGTGTAGTTAATGTAGGGTTTTTTATCTTCTTTTTTTTTCCATTTAATTTGCTATTCCTTTAATTTTTCCCATCGGGATTATAACATATTTTGAAAGGGGTATTTTAAAATTTTCCTTAATGTTATTACTATAGGAAGGATTGGCCAAGGTAGGTTTCATTCACCTCTCTCAGCATCCCTTTCTTATTCATTTAGTTGACCCTGGCTAGGGGTCACCTGTATCCTGTGTTTGCTATTTGTGTTGATGCTTTTGTTTGTTTGTTTAGGGTTTCTAATGTAGCTTTTAACAATTTTTCAGTCATATCGCTACGATGTCTGCAGTGTGGTAGTTTATAGTGATGTTCAACCCAGTCACATTATCCTGACACCAGAGGCCGACCAGTCCTAACCCTAATCTCTTAATGCTGAGCGTCAAGCGAGGTTTGTATGTATGTATGTATGTATGTATGTATGTATGTATGTATGTATGTATGTATGTATGTATGTATGTATGTATGTATGTAGCTAGGTACGTACATCATACGTACGTACGTATGTATGAGGGGCCCCGAGTGATCTAGTGGTCTAAAGCGCTTTCCGTTACGGATCACTGCTGTCTCACCTCTGTTTGCGTGGGTTTGAGTCTAAGATTCGGCTACTGCAGTTATGTGAGAAAGCTTGCCACTAGCTTTTCGTGGGTCGGTGGTTCTTTCCGGGGGTTTTCCCGGGTTCTTCCTCCATAAATAATACTGGCCGCCATGTATAGCCTAACGTGTGCTGAAAAATGTCGTTAAACCCTAAAACAAAAACATGTATGTATGTATGTATGTATGTATGTATGTATGTATGTATGTATGTGTGTGTGTGTGTGTGTGTGTGTGTGTGTGTGTGTGTGTAAATATATACTTTGTTTCTTTGAAGGATAGCCTTTCCAAGTCAAATTCCCCCGCTGTTTACTCAATGATATGGACCTATAAACAAATCATCACTTATTTTTTATTATTCCATCCGTTTAGTTTTATTTAGAATTTTGAATTTTCCAGCAAAGTCCGGTGTACTAATTTTATTTAAATTTAGAAATATAAAAAGTTAACAAAAACATATTGTTTTAATTACTGTCCTTTTTTCATGTCTTTCTATGCCTGTTATGTATTTGTTTGTGTTGAATACGACTGTGATCGATTCAGGGTCTGTACATTTTTTAAATTTTAAATTGTACTTTTCCCGACTCGAGTTGTGTCGTCTCTATTAATTTTACTGATGGCTCCTGTCCAAAATTATTCTAAATCGTGTATTGGTCCTTAAATCAGGGCTATCTGTGTAGTACGGGAACTACACAGAGAAGGAGAAAATACAAAGTTGTATATAGGTGAGTAGTAATCACATTTTACCTTATATATATATAGGACATGCACAATTGGGAAACACTTATTGCTATACTCTCTGTTCTAATTACTGCTTATTGTGTTCATGGATCGTTTGTTTTGTGTCCGTCTTTCACGGGCCTGTTCACTTCGCGTAGCGCCTTGTGATTCAGCCCTGTGACATTCTAATCTCGTACTTTCCACTTGAGGGTCCCTGTACTCCGTCTAAAATCCTATTCTAATTGTGTTTCCAAATGACTATTATTTGTCAGCATGCCCTCATATGTTCCATTATAAAATTTGTACTTTTGTATAGTAATTCTTCGTTTAAATTTCCGTCTAAGTATAATATGTTCTGTTGTTTCTATGCTTGAGTTGTCCTTCTTTTTTGTATCAGGGCAACTCTTTGTTGTCTATTTTGTTTCCACACTCGACTATAACATTTTGTTGTGTGAATGTATGTACTTTACACAGTGGACATTTAGGCGATTCTCTGGTCATGTGCCATCTCACTGCTACATCTCCCGTCAACCACGCATCATGGATGTATTTGAAGAAGAGGCTTTGTATTTTAAGTGAACCATATTTTTTGTCCAGTGTCCACAGACCCTATCCCAGTTAAAATGTATGTGTTCTTGTCAGGGCCGGTGCAAGGCATTTCGGTGCCCTAGGCGAGATCAGATATCTGGTGCCCCCCTTCACTCACGCTCTCCCCCATCCGCCGCCCATCATGAAATAAACCCCTTAGCCCAGCGCCCTAGGCGATTGCCTAGTTCGCCTAGCGGAAGCGCCGGCCCTGGTTCTTGTTCGATATTACTTTTTGTCCTATTTATTGTGTTGCTGTAATCTATTTATACATTGTTTTTGTGACAAGGTATTTTCGGTTCCGCTTTAATTTCCTTAAATCTGTTTAATATGTTAGTGTGTTTGATAAGGACAGGGTTTGGGAGGGCTAGACCACCCCCACCCCCACCCCAACTCTTTCCGTCCTTATATAGAGTATCTTTGTTTATGTAGTGCGTTTAAAAACCCCATAGGTATTTAATAAACTCGTTATCTATTATCTTTAGGTGTTCATTTTTAATGTCTGTCGATTTTATGATATAATTAAGGCGCAAATACATGTAGTTGTTGGCTACTTGAGCCCGTTATATACGGCTTATTGGCGTCAGCGCCTTGGTTTTCACATTTTCGTTTATCGTATCCTTGATTTTTTTGTAGGTTTCCATTTTCCTCATACTTACCAAAATAGACCTCAAGGGCCTTTACTCTATGTTTAATTATTGGGATCAGTAATCCATGTTTTTTACCTCTCCAGTTTCCTAATAGTAATATCTCTGTTTTCTCTGTATTGATTTTTGACCCGGATGATTTTCCGAATGTATCAGTTTTTTGTAGGAATTTAGGTCTTTCACAAAGTTGGTGCAATCGTCCGCATGTTGAACCATTTTCACCTCTTATCTAATATTTGGAACTTCGTTCTCTTTTATTTCTTTATTGAGTCTTATTTTAATACTTAGAATTTCTATCGCGATTACGTATTCTAGCATATATAGTGGACATCCCTGTCTCACTGATCTCTTTTGTTTTTTCAAGTTTGTCTGTGTTTGCTCTATCTACACGTACACGTGAGTTTATATCCCTGTACAGGATTTTAGTCCAGTTGTGCCACTAGTTGTCATCAGTTTTTTTTTCTCCGCACGTATCTCCTTGTCAAATCTGAAAATGTTTCATCGACGTTCTTCACTGAGGTAGCATGCTCATCTTCACTGCCTGCCAGCCCATCAATGTCGTCTGCAAAGCGTATCTTGGTGATGTTACACTCTCCAATGTTGACTGTCCCACAGTGGTTTTTTAGGGCTTCGCTCATGATGCGAACTTTGTAGATGTTGAGCAGCGTGGGTGACAGGAGACAGCCTTGCCGTACTTCAACTGTTGTCTTGAACCAGTCCCCCACAAAACCTTGAGCAGTTACTGCACTGGTAGCATTGACATACAGCTGCTTGAAGGTATTGGTAAACGTTTGACCCATTTTGTACTTCGTTATTGTGGCCCACAATACCTCATGCCACACTCTGTCAAAAGCCTTTTTGAAATCTATGAACATGTGATTGATGTCTTGTTGATGCTGTGAGTACTTTTCACAAAGAACCATGAGATTGAATATTTAAACTGGTGTGCTTTTCTTCCACTCCCGAACCTTGCTTGTTCTTCAGCGATTATTTCTTCTGCTTGTAGGTTCAATCTGTTGAAGATGATCTTCATCATTACCTTACTAGCATGGCTGATCACACTGATAGTTCTGTACGTTTGACATAGCTGGAGATTGTCTGTTTGGGGATTATTCTATTCAGTGACTGGGTCGACTGTTTTAGCTATTCACCTGTCTGCCAGATCTTGTTGTATATTTTTATTAGTATCTCTAACACTAATTCCTCCTCATATTCTTGATACGTTCAGCTGGGATGTTGTCTACTCCAGCTACCTTACCATTCGTCATTGTTCGTATTGCTGATTCCACCTTTTCTAGAATGGGAAAATCATCAATTGTGGAGTTTGGAACTTCAAGCACCTCTGGGTCTCCTATGGACGGATGTTTGGAGAGTTCTTCACAATACTCAGTGCATCTTTCTGCAATGTCACTTGCTCCTGTGAGACATTTTCCATTTTCCTCTTGAATGGTACTGACTCTTGGTTGTTCTGTCTGGTGAGGTCTTTCACACTTTGTAATGCCTTTTTACCGTTATTCTTTATCGGACTGCTCTCTATTTATGTGCACTTTTGTCTAATCCAATCTTCATTTGCTTTCTTCAAGTTTTTGTCTGATATTCTTGGGGGGTGGGGGCCGAGTGGTCTAACGCGCTTTCTGTTACGGATCACTGCCGTCTCACGTCTGTCTGTGTGGGTTCGAGTTTAAGATTCGGCTCAATTAGTCATGTGAGAAAGCTTGCCAGTAGCTTCTCGCGGGTCGGTGGTTCTTTCTGATGTTTTCCCGGGCTCTTCCTCCACCAATAATACTGGCCGCCATGTATCGCTTATCGTGTGCTGCAAAATGGCGTTACAACCTTAAAAACAAACACAAAAACTTATATTCTTGTTTATTTCTCGGTACTCTACTGCCCCTATTATGTGTCTGGTGTCTTTGAGGTCTCTTCGGGCATCACACATATTCAGAATCTCTTCTGTAACCCAGGTTTTTTTCTTTGGGCGATGGAGGTGTTACGTGCTTAGGCTCGAATAAGCAGCAACACAGAAAGAAGTGAAAATAACAAGCTTGTAAAATGTAACAAACAATTTATTAAGTACAAATATTTTCATAAAAGAAAATAAATAAACTTACGGTTTTAGAGAATCAAGTCCAAAAATTAATCCAAAAAGAATTTTCCCAATATAATCCACTAGTGTAATTGCAAGAGTCCTGATAAATGAATGTCCTAATAGTTCCCGGTTCGAATCTTGACGATGTAATCCAATATGGACGACGATGTCACTTGATTTAGTCAGTTCTTGTTAATGAAAATCTATGAGCATATATTCTTTTTCAGATAAATAATAAAATAATTCCTCTTGCTCCAAGCGAATTGACACAATTTCCAGTACACGGTAATTAAAAATATCTCAAAAAGAAGACACAACTTAATATTATAAAAGCCCAACTTCTACTGAACTGTTCTCTCCCAAACAATAATTTAAATACCTGTTTTTACGTAAACAAGAGGTCACGTGATATTCTTGAAACTATCAGAACGAACCTACGTTCAAGAAATCACGTAAATACCATATGACCCAGCTAAAATTAGAAAGATGTTTATACTTTACTTCATTTTGTCCTTGGAACCAACCAATCATTTTTTTAAAATAAGGCTCTAATGTCCTTGGAATCAACGAATCATTTAGAAGCTTGTTTACACTCTGAAGCAAGGTCAGAAAATGAGGTTAACATTTGTTGTTTACTTGTAGAGTAAAGGTCACCCTCCCCCTTTCAATGAACGAATCTTAAAACTTAAAATGTCAAATGTTAATCTAACAAACAGACAATACAAATAAATATAAACGACTTATATCAAATATACGTAACAGAGGTCAATGACGAGGAACTACGCAGAGCATTGAGTACACTTAAACATTACAAAGCTGGGGAAATAAAAGCCATATTTGGTGATTTCGTTGTATGTACGGGAAGATAATATCACGAATATTAATATCGATGTTGGATACAAGTCCAGAATATTTGTCAACGATGCCATCACACCAATTTTGAAGAAAAGAGATGCAAATTAACCTTGCAATTACAGTCATTTTTCTACTACCTGTATTAAGCAAAGTGTTTACATCGATTTTAAATAATATGATAAATGAATGGGTGGGGAAAATGAATTACTTAGAGAGTACCAAGCAGGACGTAGGGTGGGGTATACCTCTTCAGATACTATATTTATATTATATAGATTAATTTGTTAATATTTACGAAACGTAGGGGGGCGATTCTATACGGTATGTTTTGGCAATATAAAACCTTTAACATGAGAGAGAGAGAGAGAGAGAGAGAGAGAGAGAGAGAGAGAGAGAGAGAGAGAGAGAGAGAGAATGGGGGGGGGGGGTCAGAGATAGAGGATAGAGACTGACTAATTAGTGAAAATATTTGTAAAAACAATTTAAGAATCATACGGTCAAATTGTAATGATGTAAAACACATGTTAATTCCAATAATCTTTTTACAATGGTTGTATTTGCCATTTGGGCGTACGCCAAGGTTGTATTTTTTCGTCTTTTGGTTATCTTTGAACGAACCTTTTGTTGCTGGAAGAAACATGATGAGTCGGTATAAACCTTATAACTATTGCTACTGTTGTATGCATACCATTTAGTTGTCTTTGATGACACTGCTCAACAGTTGAACGATAAGCTGAATAGGTTGCGTACACATTGACTAAAGTGGATTTTGTTTCTTTGCTTGATTATTCTTGTTAACGTAGCTTTAACATTTGTTCAGTCATATCGCTACGATGTCTGCAGTAAGGCAGTTTATAGTGATGTCTAGCACCTGGTTATCATGCCGCAGACATGTAGTATGATGACCCACCCAGTCACATTATCCTGACACCAGGCCGACCAGTCCTAACACTAACCTCTTAATGCTGAATGCCATGCGAGGCAGGTGTTAGTACCATGTTTTTAAGTCTTTTTTGGTATGACTCGGCCGGGGATCAAACCACGACCTCTAACCACTAGGCCACCGGAGCGTTTGACTAAAGTAGCAATTGAAAGTGATTATGAAGAAAACGATAAATAGACTACTATTTCGCAGAGGTGGCTGTCATACTGAATCTTAATATTAGTATGTAGGATGCATATTTAGCTTCAAAAGCTAAATATGTGCCAGAACATTCAATCCTTGCAGGCGCTGAAGGTTATGTACATATTGAAGACAACTCATTCAAACTTTGGCAGATGTATACTGATGCCTTGATTGTTTCGACTGTTTGACGCAAACATAGCTCCCATTCATACGTATGAGGCTGAGGTTTGGGGTTGACAAAGCTCGCTTTTCATTTTGTAATATCGTGTTGACACATCTAAATCTCCACCAAACACATTAATATATCACGAATTAGGAATTATTATTATACATAAGATATAAACGTATTTTGAAATATTGGCTAAAAATTATAAACATGCCAGAATACCTATATTCTAAACAATGCTACCATTTAATGTTATGATAGGGACATTTTGTGATTACTGAGCTAATACTGCTAGAAAGCTTATATTTACATTTTGCAATGTTTCGTGTACTCATGGTCTAAATGATAAAAATGCATTTATTGGATCGTTGAGTCATAGATGTGAAGATATCAGCAACATCTACACGACGAGATTAAGCTTAAGGAATGACTGTGTTTATATAGGTTATTGGTAGTAGAATTCACTTTGTCAAGTTATATAGAATTGTTGGGAGATAGCAATTGTGTCATATAGTCGCTATGAGTAGATTGAGGAAATTGTTAGTCTGAGGTAACGTGAGATGATATGAAAGCATTTGCTATGATGAATGATTGTATCAAATTTATAACGTTAACAATGAAAATACATTCCATTTTATTACTGCTTGTCCGCTATGTGTAGAAACATGAAGAAAACAGTGTACCCATGTTTGCATGTAAACTCCAACTTAGGAAAAATTTAGTTCTTTTACAGCGGCGTCGCTAGGGTTGGTGTCACCCAGTGTGGTAAACTCATGGTGTCACCCCTCCAGACTTCCACCATGGATTTCTTCTTCTTAAAATAAGTCCACAGTATAGTTTTCATTTTAATGTCACCCCTCTGAGATGGTGTCACCCGGTGCGGACCGCACCCCCTAGCGACGCCACTGTTCTTTTATACATGATGATATTAATAAAATTATGATGACCAATTTAGTAATGTTTACTATAAAAGCCTTGAAGATTAGAAGAAGAAAAAACTGTTTATCAACGACTATTACTATTATGACAGCACCGACTGACTTTGAAATCGTAAAGCAAGCCAACGATTTTATAGATTTGAATAACGTATAGCTAGCTGTACATAAACGCGAGTAATTTAACACGACAAGACTAATCCAGACTCAACTGCCACAGTAGCCCTTGTCAACACTGGGCATTCTGTGTCCAGTTAATTGGATTTATAACACACAACAAACTAGTCACAAGCAGCATGAACAATTACCCTTATCGAGATTAATAGAGAATATATCAAAACAACAAACACAAAAACATATAAATTAATAAACAACCGCAAAACCCCAACTCAACCTCCTCCCCTCCAAAGAATGCAAACTTACAAGCTTCTGTAAGTGGAAACCTGACATGACTGGCATGGTCAAGCACACAGGTTGATTACCAGATGATGACGCAGACCATAACGTAGGATTAAACGACTAAACGAGGAAAACTCAAACAAACGCGTAGGCTATAAATGATGGATCAATTACAAGTTTACATATGGTTGCAAAACTAATATTTACTGAACGGAGTCGATGTTTCTCGGAGACTGATTTGAAGTGGTACAGATATCCATTTAATGGTTAATGTTAACGATTTCAAAAGTAACATTTCAGACTGAAGAGGGACTTGTACCTATATTGATTTACCAGGAAACGAAATCAGACTTTGATGGAAACAATGGATACGTACGTATCCCAACGTAAAACAGAAATCAAACTGTTTACCAGTACGGCTGATCAAAGATCAAAAATCATTTGATTAATGATCGGTTGTCAAAATATTTGTTAACTGGCATTGTCAGCAGCGTAGATGTCATATAAGCTTGTCAAAAATAAAAGAATAAGAATTGGCACAATGGTCCAAATTAAAAGAATCTATGGGGAAATGTTCAACTCAGCATTTGACTTTAAGAATCGCAACCCTGACAAATAACTTTGTGATGCCATACAAATAGCCATCCCAATGATATACAGAAAATAGAAAACATCGATGTTTTATCGATAAGTCAAGAAGACAATTTGGAGTCGTACCTGGGAAAAGGGTGAAAGCTCATCCACGAAAAGTAAACCATGAACGAACGGAATAAAGAGTTTATAGCTTATTCGTATTCTTCACTGACTAGCACAGAGACGATATAAGTCGAAGCTATCTTGCGGCATAATTCCCATACTTCCCACCCTTGGACGTAACTAACAGGCCATCTAAAACATGTCCGGTTCATTGTTCATCATTATCTCTAATATCTGTTTGTAAAACAAATACTGTATTGGGATTAATATGGAATAATTGCTGCGAATTACTTCATGTCCATTTTTATAAAAGCGTTGATTTCACAAATTGGAGCATTCACAAAGTGGTTTGTACGACCTATATGCTGCTAAATATCAAATGATTAAAAAAAGTGGTTGTAGTGAACTAAACGCAAAATCTTAACATGAGCCAGCAAACTAAGAAATCAAGCAACATTAGCCTTCATGTTTTTGTAAGGGTGTGGTAATAAGAGATGCATACTTTCATGTAGTTTGATTATTCTAGCATGCAACGCAATTGAAAAATTAAACTTAAAACTTAAATTTAAAATAACAAATTGAAACCATTTGAGAGGTGCGACACATATGGGTCACAGTGAGCTACTTTTGTTAAAAGGACAAACTCCCTTCCCAAGTTTCACAGTTCTATGTATAAGATTATGGATACCATTTGTAAACAAACATGAACTAGATATTACAAATATGTGCATGTACGTACAAAGGTAGTCCAGTTAGTTCCTTAACAGAACGCAGGTGCTATGAAATCCACTCCATACGTTTGCACTGAACCTCACAAGACATAATAGCTGAGATGCAATGAGGTTGAATGCTTGTATAAGTTTTGAAATGGACGCTCTCCATGTTCGTAAGGAGCTTTAGCCAGATGGAGACGTGTACATCTAAAATAACATCAGAAAAAGTAATGTAGATTCTAATTGTTATTCAAGATTATACAAGATGGTTTTGAAATTTGTCATGTATATTTACATTGTAAAGTTAAAGTTTGGTGCATGACTGTATATTCTATTTTTATATAGAGCTATAAAAAAGTTGTTGGCAAGTTTTGTACACATCCATTGAGGGCGCTCGACATTTGTTATAAACATCCAAGAAAGTGACATGTGAAGTTGTTTACAATTACAACATGCCTAATGAGGACAATACCGGTATGTTACTTTCATGTACTCTGGCTGAAATTTCTTTGGATATTATAAGCGTGGAAGTTGGACATATATATATATATATATATATATATATATATATATATATATATATATATATATATATATATATATATAAGCATATATATAACCAACATCTCTAGTCCTATAAAATAAAACATCAGTCTGACTTAGTCTAAAGTACCATATATTTAGCCGTTATTAAAACAGTGGAGAAAACAATTGCCAGGTAGACATTAACAACTTTTGAAAGTACAATGGATCAATTACAAAATAAAAAAATAAAAAAACTATTGTATTATCTCTGAAGTCCAAAAAGTGAAACTGACTACAATAAGCTCATCGTTTTTTTCAAAGGTGCACATCAGTAGTCAATATGTATACTCTATAATTCATAGTACACCCATCAGTCGTACATCAAAATAAAGGCCATTAAAGATTCCTTTCATAAAAGCTGAGACACTCAAAGTTTTTTTTAAAAATAATATTCAGTAAAACAAGCAAAGAAGACCCGGAAAATTATATTTTGTTTACAAATCTGTGTACAACATTCGAAATTGTATACAGTGAATCTTTTTACGGTTTCGGGTATGTTTCTGATTGGATTGTTGAATACAGCGAAATACGTCACGTAAAGATCTATAATGAAAATTCACGTGAGGATGTATCATGTGAAGTGGAGACTCAAACCCATACGTGCAGAAGTAAAATGTCAGTGATCAGTAAAGGCGAGCGCATCCTTTCATGTTTATAAAAAATAATCACAATAATGGACATTCGTTCCCTCATATCCGTCGTCTATTTCAACTTCTAGTAGAAATAACGGATGTATTTGTCAATGTATTTTGTCGTTAGACGTCATCTTCTTAGAATTTGGAAAGAACAACAACTTAATAGTCCATTAATTACGAATGGCCTTTGCTTTGTATGCTGCACCTTGGTAATTGCCAGATTCAGTTAATTTGATAAAAAAAATTCTGAATAATCGTCATGCGAATTTTTTCACCATATCAGGAACAATTGAAAGGTTCAAAGTGAGAAGATAAAGAGGCCTCTATAGGGGCTCTTTATATCTTTATATATAAAGGCTCTTACGAGAGTCTTAGTATATATATATATATATATATATATATATATATATATATATATATATATATATATATATATATATATATATATATATATATATATATATATAATGAATATCACCCACATGTATAATATGTGACCGGTTTTGCAATATTGCTTTATCAGATGTAATCTGAACAATTGAATACTTTCATACTTTATTATCTTAAAATGTTATTCTTGCCTACAAAGTTCTTGCAAAAGGCATAATTTTAGGTAGAATTTTAGAAGTGACTATTGTAAAATTGGGTGTTATTTTGACTAATATCGTGAATGTGGCTGGCTTTGTAACATGATCATCCCGAATTTGGTTTGCTTTATGGAGTGTCTACCAAGATTTGATTGTGATGTGGCTATGGTAGATCACTACTGAAATATTGTGACCAGTGTTACTCAACCATGTCTGACTGCAGAAAAAATAATTATGATGAGGTTCAGCAGCAGAGAGGGAGAACATACCTTTATGCTGAACGTCATTGGCTGCAAAATAAAGCTCCTACGAAAATGAAGAATATAAGGTCAATAACGCCAAACCGAAACATCTAACTAATCGAGTTTCTCTAATTGTGTTCGTTTATTTCGTTAATTTATCTTTTGTTAGAGTTTTTTAAAATTTATAATTGCGTTTTTGTTTACCTGTTGGACCTGTCATTGAGGTCGCGTCCTCTCTGCTGCTGGAATTCAGTCATTATTATATCATTTTCTGAACCAAATAATTTATCAATTACATTTATCGTTATAAATCCGTGTGTGGTAGATTATGCACTTGAAAATAAATTTTTAAACTTAATTGTATCCATTTCGCCTGAATCGCCTGTTTGTGTATCAACTCCACGAAATACAGTTAAAACAGTACAGTGGTCTCAATTTTTGAATTTGTATATATCTTTGTGTAATATAAAGTAGATCTGCTTTTATATGTCTGCCTCGAGAAAATAATCTTGCTGGATTTGATTGTTTGTATGAATAAATCCATAAAGTCTTTTCAATACTAGGCGCTTCATCAATATCGGTGATAAAATGAATATCATCACCTCCTTTATTTGATAATTTTGCGTTCTCGTTAAAACCTTAAAGAACATCGTAGCATCTGTGATCATCTACAGATGGTGCCACTAAACATAATTTATCCCATCCCACTTGAGCCCTCTAATTATCAAAATAATAACTGTGTCTATCGACTTACAGACGGAACTAATTTTATCATTCTGATAGATTTCGTTAGCGCTGTACGATGTTTAACTGGTTCTTGGTTGTTGTTTTTTTTGTGTCGCTGAGAAATCGGTTACATCAATGTTTTAAATATATGGACTTATATATTACTTACGTTGAAAAGTTAAAACTTAAACCAAGAATTTAGCCACAGTTACATCAACAACAATGGAAAAGTAGCATATGGTGAAAAATGTGCAATATATAACTTGAAAACATTTTCACTTTACTTAAAATTCATTATAGAGATAGAAGATATATTGCCACATTAATGTCTAATTTTCCAGGAACTCCATGGGCCAAATATCCAGGGGAAAAACATCTCCTGTATATATTTCCTGGATATATTTATTGTGGTCCTGTAACCAGACTTAATATTCGACTTAACGAACAAGGTCAACCAAAACCTGGAGAGCATCCAATAAATAATATTGATCAAGCATATCATGTTCAAGATGTAGCGTGTAAAAAAAAAGAGATTGACAACAACGACATATTGCAGATGTGAAGTTGATACACTCATTAAATTCCATAAAAAATAAATCGTTGTAGAGAATCATTAGATAATTGGTTAATAACATCTGCGATGAAAGGTAAACAAGCACTAGGGGTTGGTAATTAATCAACAGATTATATAATAATGGAATATATTTATTATAGCCCAAAAAGGCTGTTGGTGAGGTATATCAACGATTTGTGAACTCGCTGATGCAGCAAATGTTACACGTTCTGTTGCTGCAGAATGGTTATCACGACAGGTAATATGGAAAATTTATATACCAGCACCTACACAATTTCGGTACAAACATTTTGATGTCAGCGCTCCTTTCGAATATTTTTTTATTTTTACAACACGAAACTAATAAAATTGGTAGATGTCAATAAGCATATAAATAAGCGTTATAAAAGCAGTAGATATAGATAAGCAGATCGTTATTATCTAAAACGGATGCTGAGATTGTATCTGCTTTTGAACAAATTTATCAACAAGGACCCTTACGATGGCCACCACTACTACAGGCTGATCCTGGCAACGAATGTCTTAGTGCAATGTCATCTTTGATTAAAAAAAAAAACATCACGCCAAAATTAAACGAGGACATACCGTAATGAATCGTGCAGGCAATCGTTGAACCATTTAATCGAACACTTGAGCGATTATTTGGATATCAGTATGCGAAGGAAATATTTCAAAACGATATGAGATCTCGTGAAATGGTTACAAGACGACAAAGTGCGATTGCTGCTTTAAAAAATCAGATTACTATTGCAATTTCTATGAAGCATACCAACACAATCACACAACAACAAAAATATATACCAATACAACGACGTGAATTTCCGAAACAACCACTATTAGGCAATGTACCTAAGTTATTTGTATGAACCTGGTGCTCTCTAAGGCGGAGTGTAACTACACCTAACATTTCAAGTGTGTTAAGATCTACTGGTAGACCTGCAATCTATAGATTAGATTCAATTGCTCATCAACGAGGACTGTGTGTGAACAGTTACAAGTAATTCCTGAAGACACATAATTACCAACATCTTCACTGAATTTGCGCCTCGACATCGATTACACTCAAGACAGATCAACGTCACATTTCGCCCGTGTGACCAAGACTAATATCAATTATATCTACGGTAAAATGTCTTGGATCATTATTTGAATATTTGCACAACATTAAGTTGTTACAACATGTACAATGATTATTCTGTCATTGTATTAATGTCATGATACATTCAGCGTCAAGATCAAAGTCGCTCTCATTAGTTGTCACGTTATTTATAATTTGATATTTGTTTCTTAATACATCATCGATAACAACTGTTTTTATTGGTGTCAGCAGTTTCTGTGTGATTTATGATTATCACCTGCAACTGGGAAATTATTCTGACTCTAGACACTGCGAAATAAACTAAACTTGACCATTCGATACGATCATCGGCGATAAAAATTTGTATTAGAGATAGTTAATCTTGAGATGAATGGATTGTCATTGTGTATTCTAGCGTCCTAGGAGTTCTATTCATGGCTAATGCACTCTCAACAACAAAGACATGGACCAAGTCAATATTATTTAACACAAAGCGTTAGTTTGTCTGAGGATCCTGGTATATCAACTTCAATACTTTGTTGCGTTCATCTTCTGGGCGATAACATAATGGTAAGGGTGTATTGAAAAAAAAACAGATGCCTTTATGTAATAGAAATAATTGTTGTTGAAGTGTTTCACAAACTATTTTTCACCTTGCAACTATCAAATCATCTGATCTTACAAATTCCAAAAATCGTTTATATTTCTTTTTGGAATGACTTAACGAATTATTGCACATTCAGCTTTATTCAATTGTAGTCTGGTGTATTTCTTAAGCTCTCTTAATTCTGGATCAAGAGCTCCATGAGCATCAGTTTTGTTTCCAAAATAATCTATAAAACCTTTCAGCTATTAAAGCGGAGACAATAAAACAAATGGTGGTGGTTGACCATGATCGCCGCACATTATCACATCAGAATTTTTAATATATCTTTAGATACTGTCCATATATTATCCCAAATGATGATCCTTGGGATATATTTTCACCCATTCGTTCAGGAGTCCATTTATCTCCTTTCCTTCGAAAAGATTTATGATAAAAGCATTGTTTCACCAGAATCCCCCGGTCCATTGAGAGAAACTGTCTTTCGTCTAGTCACAGGATCATACAATGACGGAGCAGATGATAATTTGGATATTTTATTATTTTTGTAATATATATTCCTGATATCAGCGTCGGCAGATTCAGGGCAATTTTGTAATATTTATATTGTATTCTCCATTCGCCTCATGAGATATCGTAAGCAACACTTATATAAGATTGAGCCAACAATTCAGAATATATATTGGTTTATGAATATATATAATGGATATGTATAATGAATCCGTAGCGACTCTGAAAGCGTTCTTCGGAATCCTGTTTATCATCGATAACAAATTTATCGAAACATGCATCAGCATTGTTAATCTATATGAGTAAAATGCAGCGAATCGTAATAATGTACTCATCAACTGTTCCTTATTTTGTTCCGTTAGCTGTAATGCTTTGTTGGGTCTGTCAAATCTGTTCTGAATCCAGCTTAAAAACTGGCAATATGCAAGGGTATGTCATTTTTTCAATAAACTCTCTAAGTGGCACCCATAGCTCTAAAAGAAGATTAATGCACTTTCCATGAGAAAGCCATCTATTTAGGCAATACTTCACGATTTTCCTGACTTCAATATTATGCCGAAATTGTAAATTTCTTATATCCAGCACTCTTTTATCATTCGGTTCCAGGTAATAATACATATCCAGAAGAAGTTTATTAATCCACACAGGAAGCTGATGAAAACCAGAAATAAAGCCGGATATGGTAAAGTACTAAGCAACATACCAGACAGAAAAACCAGATACTGAAACAAAGAAACGGAAAATGAAATTTTTGTTTTAAAATAAATACGGATTTTTTTCTTGATTAGCTGAAAATCGGAATTTTTCTTAAAAGTCGGGGAAGTGGGAGATTGTTCCAAAAATCGGGATTCCCTCGAATTTATTAATAAGGTTGGCAGGTCTGAATTTCATCACATTTAAATTATCCATCTTGCTTCAATAGTTATCTATTATTTTCATATATCCATTGATATTTGTGATTTTTATTATATTAGCTTATTACCTTATTTTAAATTCTGATACATTTGTGGTGGGGAGTGAAAAAGAAATATGTGATAGAGATACTCTCACAAAATATGGACATTCCCCAAACACCATAAGTCATTTTCCTAGGATAGCCCTCGTTAATTTTAAAGTTTATTTTCAAGAATTGGGGATAAGTATATTTCATCGGTAAACCATATTTGTAATCTTGAAATAATGTCCAACAAAACTAATGATAAAGGTTGAATTTTTACCATTTTCTCCATGGTCTATCATTAATTTGTTAATACTTTAATCAATAAGAATTGCTCTGACAATGTTATTGGGTCCCCCTTTCCTCTAAGAGCTTTGTTTCAATCATCATTGTGACCTGAAATAAAAGAAGTCTTGAGTTAATGGTATAAACATCAAGCATATTGCATTCATTCAGAAACAATGTACAACCCAATATGGAAAAGAAACAGAACTAAAAATCAACAACATAAGCAAATAATTTAACATTATTGCTTGATTTAAAGAGTGTGCACTTTCAAAAGTCATACACACAATTTGATTAGTAATACTAGTGACAAATATACATGAAGCCACAGGAGGAAACAAATATGGTAACAATTTATTAATAGGAATTAAGGCTATTGCCATACCAGTGACAACTATACTTGAAGTCACAGGTGAGGAAACAAATATAGTAACAATTGATTAATAGGAATTAATGCTATTGCCATATGACCTTTATGTATCCTTATTATTTGAACCAACATATAAAATTTTACCATATAACCTTGACCTTCAACGTTCAAAGACAAATGTTAAAAAAAGGGGAGTTGGGGTGGGTGGGGATTAAATAACCTGGAAATTTAATCATATAATCGATGAAGACAAATATGTATATTACATTTTATTAGTTTACCATCAAGTGGGTTCGCTTAATCACACTAATGGTTTCTCTTAAAAAATCCAAGTTTAAATTCTACAAATCTAACAAGACCATCTACATATGCATACAGATGTGCCTGCAAAATTGTATTTGTCAATGTTAAGCTGTTTTTGTGTAATCTGAGATTATCTTGCTATTCAAATTGAGATTCCCCACTGCATACAGTATGAGCTTACGCAAACATTTTCATGAACAAAAGCATAAACTTTTTTTATGAAATCATTTTAATATGTATTTTGTACTTAGTGGTCAATTTATGGCTTTTGCAGTTTTGAGTGATACAGGTCCATTGGATCTGAAAGGGATGGAATAAGAGGCTCCAATTTGCAAGATGTCATTGACAACTCACCCATTAAGAACATTCATTTTGTACAAGGTTAGAGTTGATTCACAGACAAACTAGCAAAGCACCTGTGGTCATTTCTGAGATGCAGATACAAATGAAAGAGGACTCAGGAGTTTGCAGCCTCTTGTGTTGGACCTGCTAACCCTGAGTACGTCTCAGTAAGACAGTTTATTTCATTGTATAAGATTGGCCAATTTTCAGTAATGTTAACAAGATAACAATAAGCAGGACAACATAATTAAACGTTTGACACATTGACGATAAATATTATATTCAACCAAAACGTTTGGAACGTACGCGTAGACTTTATTTACCACTATGACAGTTGCACAAACTCTAGTTCCAAACCCTATGCAGATCATTGGCTTGCTGCTATCTTTCAACTTAACATAATTCTTGGAAATCCTTTTCAATTTAACATGACCAAAATCAGATCTCCCGCCATGAGACATACTCAAACTGATATGTGATGTCCAATAAACGTGATTGTGTCTTTTCCAGCTTCTTTTTACAAGAATTTTAATATTCTTTTATAATTTTCAGTGTTGATTAATAATACTTTTCAGGAAGCTTATTTTTACTTTTGTCTTTAGCATGCATCGCTTTCTGGATGTTTTATTTTAAAATTCTAAAAGCAACAGTTTGATCATGCAGATGTTTCTCTTGAACAAATTATTGCAGTTTGAAGCGGCTGGAATATTGTAAGTCTGTATTTTAAAGGTAAGTTTCATAAGCTGGTACCATCAAGATGGACAACAACACAACCAGGTTGGCCACTTCTTTGTGAACAAAATGATTCCTCCCAAATGAATATTGCCAGAACTTAAGTTTTCTAATTGCATATATTGGAAATGACCATGATTTATTAATAAGAACATTTTGAATCCACCTGAAAATGATCAAAAAGGCCTAACCAACCAAGAATATGATTTTAACTTAAAAATGTAAAGGTCTAAAAGTCATAGAAGAATTCCATGCAATGATAAGTGGTAAATATGCATCTTTGATAACCCCGGACAGCCAACACATTGACCAAAAGTCCTTAACAACCACATTCAACACAGCTGTGACTAAAACAGCTAGAAAGATCATTGGGTAATATCGTCAAAGAAACCTCTGGTCGCAATAGATTTCCATGAACTATGTGATAAAGAAGAGAACATAAAAAGGTAAAAGGAGATCAAAGACATAATGGAGCGAGAAAAATACAGACAGATAAATAACACAATCAGGAAAAGCACGAAAACTCAAAGGAATCCAGGATAGAAAGACAATTCTGCAAAATCAAAGACAGTCAGTGTGGAAATGACAGCAAATTGGCAAATCAACTGGTTAAAGATCTCATAATTCATAAACAAGGGAAAACTACAACCGTCCAAGAAAAACAGGAAAATAACTTACAGAAGGTCAAGAGATTCTAAAGTGATGGACAAAATTAGAGCTCAGAATTATACAGTCATAAGACCCTAGGAGTAATAAATTACCCTCAGGCAGAATAAATTGATAACCTCATCCTTCGTGAGTAAGTATAAATTGCAGTTTGCTTACTACATAAAGGAAAGTCAACATTGACAACATACTGGCAGAGCTCATTAACGCAGGAGGAGAAGAGATTGTCACAGCCCTAACAATATTCTGCAACAAGAAATGGAAGACACAAGAATAGCCCACCACATAGACTCAATCCTTGGACGTCATGCTCCCCAACTGAGGAAACCAACACTTATGCCAATTCTAATGAACCATTGCAAAATTCATTCTGAAGATCATCCTCAGCAAACTAAATCCTCAAGCTGAGAAAATTATTGGCTGAAGAGCAGACAGACTTCCTAGCATGAATGAGCACCACATAACAAATCTTCAATCTTAAGACTCCGTTACGATAAAAACCTTCAGCATCAGCAGACTATATGTGTCTTTATATAAAGGGTATGGCTTGTGGCCTATTGAGCAACTATGATGAAGTACGACATCAGCTCACACTTGGTGCAGGTTGTTGATTGCAACAGAGGAGATTGGTTCTGAACTACAGTTGGAGTCAGACAAGGATGCATACTGTCAACTACTCTCTTCACCATTCTCCTGGAAAGGATGGATGATTCCCTTCATGACCACAAGGGCACTGTCAGCATCGGAAGAACAATCACCAACCTTCACTTCACAGATGGTACTGATGGCTTAGCAGGAGATGAAAAAGAAGTAACTAACTTGGTTCATTGCATAGGCACAATCTCCACAGCATATGGTATAGAGATTAGTACCAGAAACAAACTGATGACAAATAACAACAATGATATCAGTGCAGATATAAAAGGTCAATAGAGAAAATCTGGAACGAGTTGCAAGCTTCAAGTACATGGGATCAATTATCAGAGAGGAGGGCTCGAAAGAATAACTACTTTGCTGGATTTTCCAGATAACAGCAGCAATAACAAAGTTGCAAAAGAAAGATCAAAATCATCTAATATTGTTTGGTGTTTAGCTGAAGATACTTCACTCGAAACTGCAGAAGTCATGAAAACTGGGTTGTGTAGTATTAACACAGATGGGAGTAGTAATTCTGATGACACAATGTTGTTCTCAGTCTGTATAAGAGACTTGGACAACAAAAAGGGGAAATTCAGAGTGCTCTTATTTCATTACCAAGCATAACAGTAAAGTCTACTATGGAAAACAGTTCTGAGTTGAATGATAATGTTTTGGGTTAACAAGATATAAATTGGCAGAACTGTATGAGGTTTTCAGCTGATGTGTTAGTTACAAGTGGAATACATAAAGGACTTGCATTCTATATTTTGAAAAAATCTCATCAGTGTACATCACAGGTTGTTGCTGTCATTTGATGCACCTTGATACAAGAAAGGTTGCCAATAAATTAGAAGGAGAATGCCTGAAGTATAAAGTTGGTATTCTACCTGACAATGTACTTCATGTAGATAGTGCTGATTTTTTTCATCTTATGTTGCAGCTAAATGACCCAATAACTGGATGATATAAATTTCCTCTTTTTTCAGGTTATGAAAGGAATATTGGTTCTCTACCATTCAAATGCTAGTAGTGAAATTTTGCTGTATTGTTAATAAAAATAAACCTGAATTCAGATCCAGGCTCAGCAATCCAGCACCTAGTGCTCTACTAGTGTGCAAAACATTCATTATCTCAGTAGAAAGTGTTTTGAAATGCAACATGAGAGTCTGTTGCTTGTTAAAGCTAAAAGTACTACATATGAACACTTACAGCATTGCTCATTGAATTTGTATCATGTTATATGTGGATTTTACTTTTGCTTCTCGGATTACTCTTTTTGTCTACTTGGATTACACTGTTTCCTCGCCAGGGGCTGGCATGTCGGGTAACTATATACAACATCTACAACCATCAGTAAAGTAGGACAGTACCATAATTATTTAATGTTAAAGTTGCACATGCTGCGTCTTCCAAATGGGTGTCCATTTTGAAGATGCAAGAATGCAACACTCAGATACAGGCTGTTTATAGGAGCATTTTCCATACCTGTGTTTTTTTGTCAGTCGATATGGATTCCAATGTACCTTCTTTTATTGATGACCTGAATTCTGTAATTTTCTTTCTGAACTGTTTCCACTCTGGCACACAAAAAAATCCTTTGCGACTTTTATGTCTGGAAAATGTGTGTGAAATAAATTACCAACAACATGATAGTAACTGAAAGAGGAAGGTTCATTTCTAAACGAAAATGATTAAACCAAACTTGAATCAAATTACATCAAGGTTCTCTCTGGTATTTATATACATTGTAAGTTCAGGCTGAGATGTTGATGATGAAGCAGCAAGCTGATGTTTATTAGCTTTTACATGCTATCTTATGTCATAGAATGATAGATGCCTGCATGCCCAGTAGCAAAATCACATTACACAATTTGCAAAACATAAAGTTTTCTCCTTTACCAAATAGTTTTACAAATCTAAACAAGACAGCACAATTGTCCGTCCAGATGTTTTCTTTTCTTTCCTGTAGACGCTGAATATTATGAAGATGAGATAGCGATCTGTTTGCACAAGCCAATATGGTGGTTAAGGGCACAGTAGCTTTGATTTTGAATCAACCAATCATATTTTAGAGCTATTCCTACACTTGGCAGCTTTGCATCAGATCTTATTGTCATGAAATTAGATACCTGGGGAGAGTGATGATACAATGATAGGGGCAGTTATGTTTTTCCTATAGCACTAGTTGATACAATTTGAGCTGTTATTATAACAAAACAGTCTGGCTATGGGCTGGGAAAGTGGTTTTAACAAGATACACAGACTTGAGAGGCGAGAGGTTTTGTAGCTTTCAGTGTGAAAGGATCAATTATATTTCTCTCTCTCTCTCTCTCTCTCTCTCTCTCTCTCTCTCTCTCTCTCTCTCTCTCTCTCTCTCTCTGTTCTAATGGATAGTTAGATGGTAACTTTACAGAAAGTAGGTGTTTTCTTGTGTAATTCAACACAAGGCTAAAGGAGTGTACATAGTGTATATTGTAAATAAACATGTAAATAGCAGAATTATTTTATGGATTTATTTCGGAACCCATCACGTTACACTGTAAATACCTTTTAATCACTGTAAAATAGCACAAACTGAAGTGGTAGTCATGTTTCAAATCAAAGAAAAAGAATAATCTTGCAGGGCATAGTGCAAGATCGCAGAAGAAGAGACAGAAAATAAGCGGGAAAACAACATTAAGGAGTGGAGAGGCACGGGATTTGGAGATTACCAAAGGGCAGTAGAGAACATGGAATTGAGAGAATTGGTTGTCAAGTAATCTGTTATGCCCCAACAAGCACTTGAGTTTATGGATTGATGACTCATGTACAAATTTAAACCTGAAAATACCTCTTCCTCTTCCACTGCATTGGGTGTCTTTATGAGCGAAGAAATGACATTTTCTTTTGACATTTTCTTCTGCCAGCTGAAGTATTTTCTTGTCCATTTCCAATGTAATCTGAAGTTAAATTGTATACTGCATGTAGTCTATTCCATTAAAGAATTCACATTACCAGTAATTTCTTAGCATCTGCTCCCAAAATCAACAAAATGCACTACAATCACATTATCATTTTTGAAAGAGCTATTAAATGTTCTCAATAGTTAACATTTTTAAGTAAGCCACAGTAACCCAGATGGTACAAAATCCGACTCATAATCCAAGGATTTCAAGTCATATCAACATCCAGTCCAGCCCTGATCAGCAGTATTTGGTATTACTTGAAAGAGGCCTTTAGCTTCTAATTCCACCACATGATATTGCTAAAATAGTGTTACAAGTGCCATTAAAACCAACGAAAATGAATAAAGTGATTAAATTAACCTATTAGTATTAGGCTTAAAACAAACCCAAAAATATCCATATTAATTAAATTGTATTTTATAAATTATATCTAACTATTAATCAAAAACTCAACTTCATAAATCTAAGATCTAAGAAAAAATCTAAGACAGTAAAATAACTGTTGCAGACCAAGGCTTTTCCTATCAGTTCTGAATCACATTACCATGCCCTTGAAATTGGGATTTTTTTTTGGTATCACCAGTCCAAGCTTAACAGGGAATTTTCAAAACAAAATCCCACACAAGGCTGTATCAGTGAGTAAAGAGTAATCTCAGTGCCATTTGCTATTAAATAAGCTTTGTTATAATGCAGCTAAATTGTTATACAATTACTTAGCAATGTTATATTATCTGTAGATGCAAAATACATCTACTTTCCTAAATAAAAACAATAATGATGAATAGATTTTGACTGTTAGATCTTTCTCATTTATTTAGAAATGCAAAACTGGCAAAATAAAATTATTATTTTATTTCTTATTTGAATGCATAACCAGATTCCTCTTACTGTGTCATTTTTAGTTTGTTTTTTTAATACCAATATTGTTATAAAACTCGGTCTGACGCCCAAATTTGACACGTACATTTTTACTGTCTTGCACCCCTATGGGATTCAGTGATATTATGTCAGAAGATTCTGCAATTGCTTTTGCTCACTACTTGCACGTTTCATGCAACTTTCACTCGTACTTTCTCCTGCATAACCCCATATCCTACAACATAAGATGTATGACACGTTATTTATGATTCGTTCGGTTCTACAGAAACAAAAAATATGTAATACGTTTTACGTTGTAGGATTGTCCCTTCCCCTCTGTTTTAGTATATCATTACGTTACATTTATTATTTTCAACCTGTGTATGTAATATGCAGTAATGATTAATACATATTTTGTTTAGATCATCTGCATAGTGACTCGTAATCAACTGTTGCTTGCCTCTATTTCAAAAATGGCGCGGTTTCATCCGGAAATTCTATAATCTGACCAATCAAAATTACATTTACAAGCGTATGATTTCACCAGTAAAATAAAGTTTTACGTTTAGACCTAGGTTAAAGTTATGTTTACAAATGGAGGATGTGACAGACTTTTCTAGACCAAACTGAATTTAAAAAAATACAGATTTGTACTGTTCATTCTAGTATATAGATATGCCTCCAGACAAAAAAAGACAACATAATATACGCACAGCTGATCATACAAGCAAGAAAACGAAGATAGGGTCGACTAGAAATGTTGATTTTTTATCAAATGTGAGAGCTTTCATATTGAAGGCTTGCATTGAAAAAGTAAGATTACAAATTTTTAAAACATAGTTATCCAGATTTGGAGGAAAGGATGATGATGTTTTATCAGACAGAACGACACATGTTATAGTTGATGACGACGTTGATTTACTTAAATTGTGTCGTATTTTACGACTTGAAAAGCCACCAGATATAAATATTGTCAAATCATCTTGGCTTAGTGCCTGCTTCCGGGAAAATAGACTAGTAGATACCAAAGATTATGAGCTAGATTCTTCCAGTTTCATTAAAAAGGAAGTTGAAAGTGTTAAGAAAAATAATAAATCTGCCATTGAGAAAAATCGAATTCCTTCCTCTAATAAAAAATGTGAGGCATCTAAAAATGATCAGCAGTTTCCAAACGTTGGTGCCCTGTTAAGTGCTGATTCCAAGAAAGAGCATGGGAGTGATGGAGCAAACTATGACTCAGATAGTGATTATGTTCCCAGTGATGAAGAATCAGAAGATTTGGCCTTATCCAGTACAAGTACTACCCCAAGGACATCACCCATGAAATCATTGCCAGTATGTTTATTCTGCCGCTATTAGCGAATCTGTATTCTGAGTTAAAATTGGTTTTATAATCTTCTCTTTAAGCTAAATTAATATCCAATCAAAAGATCATAACCAGAATTTTGAAAAGCAAAACCTAAAGAGTTGTGTTGAAATTTGGGTTATGTGAAATTGGCTGCTAAAACAAAATGAATGAATTAGGCAGCGATATACAATAACTTGAGCATCTTTAAATAATGGCAGTAGCTGAAAAAACTGCAAGTATCTTCCCAAATACTACATCATTGAGTAGTGTGGTATTTCTGATCATTCATACATGCTCTAATTTGAAACTTTTTAATCATTCATACTAAAGAAGCTATAAGTATATTGATAGAATAAAAATTGCATAACTGATAAAAATAATTAATAAATTTTATAATTAAAGACCTTTACATTATGACAGACCAGATTTGTTTATAGACTGACATAACTTCATTTATATTATTATCTTTTGCAGAAGGGAAACTGGATTTGCTCTTTGAGTTCAAAGAATGAGAAGCCAAACTTTAATAAGGATATTACTGATAAACTAGAGTAAATGCAAAATTAATAACAAATGTAATAGCCCTTTTGATTTAATACTTCACCTCTAAAGAGGCTCAGGTGTATAGTGATCCTACTGGCCATCCTCCTTCCTTCTGGATACATGCCCCGACTCAGATTATGAGATTAGCTGTCTCAGACTCCATGTGCCCGCAAGGACCTTGTGTTGCAATATTATTTTGATGCAGTCATCAAAGTGTTGTAATTTAAAAATGATTTAAGTACTTGACCAAGATCATGGGTACCTCTGCTACTGATTGACTTTAGAGTGATACAATTATAATAATAATTTATCTTAGAACAGCCTGATGCAGAGATATAAATGCAATTGTCCTGTATCATTAAAACAAAGATGACAGGAGAAAAATAATTGCCCACAGGTAATAACATATGGAAAAACCTTTTTATTACACATACAATGCATAATAAAGGTTCAACGTTTGAAACAAAGATTCTTAATTTCAATGTACTGAATTTCATGTCTGCAGCATTATATGCGGAATCCATAGGTTCACATGGGGACATTTTATTGTGATGCACACATAGTTCTCTAAATACTTCAGCTCATAAAACTACCTGACATCATTAATAGATGCACAAAAAGATATTGCCATTTGACTACAAGTACTTGTATATTGTATGTCAGAACCAGACGTGACTACGATCAGAGGAGTCCCAGTTTTTTCAGGTAGCAGAAGTTTTATCAGAATCAAAGGTAACATAGTTAAATTAGACCAATGGTTGTATTAATTGTAAAGTTAGAATTGATATTTCAGAAGTGAGGAAGTTCTTTCACCGTAGTTGTAGTCTTGGCCAAATTTGTTAAAATGGCGGTTTCTTGATCAATATACAATATTGCTGTTTTTGCATTATATGAGCTGCATTTAACATAGGATTTAGTAAAGCCATTTTTACTTGTATTTAATGTATCAAAATTTGTCCACATGCAGCAAGTATTATGCTGCTTTGAATATATTTCTGGATGATCGTTTTTAGTAGCTGTACTAATAACCAAGACAAAAAAATACATTAACTCAATGTTATCTCATATGACATGCTGAACCATTTGACATACACATTTTCTTTCCACCCATTTATTCTTTTGCCTCTTATTTTTACATTTCTTTTATGAAGTTATTATTTTCCAACATCATATGCAATGTTTAATTTTCATTTATTTGAAAATAAATTGATTATTTGCCATCTTCGTTGTCCATGTTTTATGAATAAGGAATGTAGTTTGTAAACAAAATATAGTTAGGTAATTAACATGTAATATTGATTTTTCACATGTTTATATCAGACCACTGAATATTGGCAGATAGCACAGATGAGATTCAATAATAAAATCTTTTCTGAATTTTAAGAAGGAAAACAGTTAATCTTGTGCATGTTCTGCATATAACAGTGTCCAATATATATTTTATATGTCAAGTTACTTCTTTTTATCGTCTTTCACAGCAAGTTTCAGTTCAAAATGCTGTGAAATGAGATATTTTGTATTTTTATGCTTGTTTGTACCTATATCCACTTGTAATTTGTTTACAAGAGGACACCAAGCTATATGCGTAACCTTTTCAATATTTTGTTTTTCTTGTCATATTGAAGTCAAAATATGAATCTTTTATGTCAATATTTTAAATATTCATTAAACGTAAACTCAAAAGGTATGCAACCAGTGCATTAAAAAAAAGTTGACATGTATGTTCAAATTACTGGTAGGTAACACTTTTGGGACCCCTGATCTTTCCCAAGCACATAAACAACTTTACACATTTTGAACACCTTACTTACTTTACACACATTTTGCAGTCATTTTACCTACATACTTTACATACTTTTGGTAAATACATGAAACACACTTGGTGCAAATCTTACATACTTTACAAACATTTTGTAAACACCCTATTTACTTTAAAAACATTTTGTAAACACCCTACTCACTTCACAAACATTTTGTAAACACCCTACTCACTTTACATACATTTTTTAAACACCCTACTCACATTACAAACATTTTGTAAGCAATCTACTCACTTTACAAACATTTTGTAAAAACCCTACTCACTTTACAAACATTTTGTAAACAACCTTCTCACTTTACAAAGATTTTATAAATACCCTAGTCACTTTTCATTTTTTTTTTTGGGGGGGGGGGGGGGCATCAGACAGATGCACCCCCATAAAAAAATTGGAAAATATTTTCATGTATGTGTGTTTCCCCCAATATGTTATTATGTTGTATTAATTTTATTTAGTTATCCTCTAATTCCCCAATTATTTTCCCCATCGGGGTTATATATATATATATTTGAAGAGGGGTATTTTTATCTACGTCCCTAGTGTATTTCTCACTTATTATTTTACTAGGTGGGATTTGGCCTACCCACATACTAGTATTCTACGTTCTATTTAGTTTGACCATGTCTAGTGGTTTCCTATTCACTTTTCGAACATTTTGTAAACGCCCTACTCACTTTACACACATTTTGCAAACATCCTATTCACTTTACAAACATTTTGCAAACACCCTACCTACTTTGAAAAAAACATTTTGAAAACACCCTACTCACTTTATTAACGTTTTGTAAACACCCTACTTACTTTACAAACATTTTGTAAACACCCTACTGACTATACAAACGTTTTGTAAACGCCCTACTTCTTTAAAAACATTTTATTAACAAACTACTCACATTTCAAACATTTTGTAAACACTCTACTTACTTTACAAACATTTTGCAAACACCCTACCTACTTTACAAACATTTTGTAAACAATCTACTCACTTTAAAAACATTTTGTAAACACACTACTCACTTTACAAACATTTTGTAAACACCCTACTCACATTACAAACATTTTGTAAACACCCTACTCACTTTACAAAGATTTTTCAAACACCCTACTCACTTTACAAACATTTTGCAAACACCCTACCTACTTTACAAACATTTTGTAAACAATCTACTCACTTTACAAACATTTTGTAAACACACTACTCACATTACAAACATTTTGTAAACACATTACACACTGTACAAACATTTTGTAAACACCATACTCACTTTAGAAACATTTTGTAAACAATCAACTCACTTTACAAACATTGTTTAAACACCCTACGCACCTTACAAACATTTTGTAAACACCCTTCTCACATTACAAACATTTTGTAAACACCCTACTTACTTTACAAACATTTTGTAAACACCCTACTCACATTACAAACATTTTGTAAACACCCTACTTACTTTACAAACATTTTGTAAACACCCTACTCACTTTAGAAACATTTTGTAAACACTCTACTTACTTTACAAACATTTTGTAAACACCCTACTTACTTTACAAACATTTTGTAAACACCCTACTCACATTACAAACATTTTGTCAACACCCTACTCACATTACAAATATTTTGTCAACACCCTACTTACTTTACAAACATTTTCTAAACACCCTACGAACATTACAATCATTTTGTAAACATCCTACTTACTTTACAAACATTTTGGAAACACCCTACTCACATTACAAACATTTTGTAAACACCCTACTTACTTTACAAACATTTTGTAAACATCCTACTTACTTTACAAACATTTTGTAAACATCCTACTCACTTTAGAAACATTCTGTAAACACCCTACTTACTTTACAAACATTTTGTAAACACCCTACTTACTTTACAAACATTTTGTAAACACCCTACTTACTTTACAAACATTTTGTAAACACCCTACTTACTTTACAAACATTTTGTAAACACCCTACTTACTTTACAAACATTTTGTAAACACCCTACTCACATTACAAACATTTTGTAAACACCCTACTTACTTTACAAACATTTTGTAAACACCCAACTCACATTACAAACATTTTGTAAACACCCTACTTACTTTACAAACATTTTGTAAACACCCTACTCACTTTAGAAACATTTTGTAAACACTCTACTTACTTTACAAACATTTTGTAAACACCCTACTCACTTTAGAAACATTTTGTAAACACCCTACTCAGTTTAGAAACATTTTGTAAACACCCTACTCACATTACAAACATTTTGTAAACACCCTACTTACTTTAGAAACATTTTGTAAACACTCTACTCACTTTAGAAACATTTTGTAAACACTCTACTTACTTTACAAACATTTTGTAAACACCCTACTCACTTTAGAAACATTTTGTAAACACCCTACTCACTTTAGAAACATTTTGTAAACACCCTACTCACATTACAAACATTTTGTAAATTTCTTAGACACTTTATAGACTTAATCTAGCTCATTGTTTAACAGAATTAGCTTTGGTCACCAATGTATTCAGCATCTATCACACACTGCAAGAAATAGATGACAAAGACTTTACCTTGGTCAGTAAATTTAATAATACTTTTTTTTTTGACTATTTCATCTTCTCTGGAATAAATCTATTATCATTTCTGATTTGCTCGGAACTTGTTTCTGATCTCCAGTTTTATGATTGAACCAAATGCATTAGATATTTTGAATAAAATATGCTTCAGTGTTGACTATTAAATGCTAAAATTAAATGCAAGATACTGTACACTGAAAAATGTTAGACTTACTGGCTAGATGTGTAATGTACTTTGAATGCAATGAGAATTATTTTTATAATTTTTATGTCCTGTTTCTTTGCATAAATGCCATGATGCAATGTTAATTTAGAGTTCTGCATGTTTAGTCTGGTTGTCTGCATTTATTTCTGTATTTTTCAAGAGCTGTTTTTTCGAATAGATTCTTTGTATAAAAAAAGATTCTATTATTAAATGTTGACACAGACCCGGATCTGCTAGTGCATTATGCAACGACAGATCTGGGTCTGTGAAGTTTGCAGTTGGACATGACTTACAAGTGAGTACATACAGTACATGGTTATATTTGAGTTTAACTGGAGACTGCACAAAGATCTACCATCATGCAGTAAGTTCACAGATCTGGGTCTATGCAATTTGCTAATAATAATTAGTAAAGCAAATAACATAGACCCACATATTATGGCACACTGTGTAACAGCAGACCAAGGTCTATGTTGTTTGCAGTTGGAATTCACCTTCACTTGACTGTGTCCAGTACATTTGAGTCTTCTGCTACAATTAGTGTCATGCCATAGAAAATCCCATAACATTTGATACATGAATCATTAAATGGCTCAGAAATTCAATATTTTTATTTACAGCCACATTAGTTGATTTCAGTGATTTCCAGTTATAAAAGAGTAATAAAATAAAATGTTATGCAGTCACTTGATTTGTTATTTGGATGCACAAGTGATGGCAGATACAATGGAAGCAAAGTTGAATACAGAGATAATTGCTTCCATTTACATATATATATATATATATATATATATATATATATATATATATATATATATATATATATATATATACAAAACGAAAATAAAAAGAATCTGATGAATTAATTTTTTAATTTTCCATTGTGAATGGAACATGTTTACTGTGCCATGAAAGTTTTCTTTTTACAGGGAAAATGATTACACTTACGAAAGTTACCAAACTTTTACCTGCTTGGGACGTACTGAAAAGTAAATATGCTTCATCATTTGTTACATGATTGTGCCTTGTTTATCCACTGAATTTAGACCTATATGACCGATGACAAAATTATTGAATATTTGAAAAGTGTGTGCATTTTATTTCATCAGAATTTATGTACTGTGGTTTCAATGTATATGATGATTCAGTCAAGTACGTAGTGTAGATACTCTTTTCATGTAATACATTAGACATGTATTTATCAACAGTCAAGTACGTAGTGTAGATACTCTTTTCATGCTATACATTAGACATGTATTTATCAACAGTCAAGTACGTAGTGTAGATACTCTTTTCATGCTATACATTAGACATGTATTTATCAACAGTCAAGTACGTAGTGTAGATACTCTTTTCATGCTATACATTAGACATGTATTTATCAACAGTCAAGTACGTAGTGTAGATACTCTTTTCATGCTATACATTAGCCATGTATTTATCAACAGTATACACGTATATGCACCAATCCATGGTTCTCTCAATAAAGTAAAATATATGCCTTCTCTGTTTTCACTACAGGTGTATGTACTACCTAATATGCGTCGATTTCAGGTGGTAACTGTGCCAATAAAGCATGTATTTTACCGCCCGCATTTATTATCCTCATACACCACCCTATCCAACCCCGCCAAAATGTTTTTGGGGTACATGCATTTTATTCATTAGCTAATTGACCAGTTTGATTGCAAACACGATTTGGTCTATTTTACTGTTGGATTCTATGGCTCCCACCTACCATGTTCCTACCATGTTATAGCAGGGTCACACTCTATGTACGTGTGTGTGTGTGTGTGTGTGTGTGTGTCTGTGTGTATGTATGTATGTATTTATGTATGTATGTATGTATGTATGTATGTATGTATGTATGTATGTATGTATGTATGTATGTATGTATGTATGTATGTATGTATGTATGTATTTATATGTGTGTGTATGTATGTATGTATGTGAGTGTATGTGTGTATGTATGTATGTATGTATGTATGTGTGTATGTGTATGTATGTATGTATGTATGTATGTATGTATGTATGTATGTATGTATGTATGTATGTATGTATGTATGTATGTGTGTGTGTATATCTGTATGTATATATTGTTACGTAATTGGGCTCGAATAAGCAGCAACACAGAAAGAGTGAAAACTAACAAGCTTGTAAAATTTTAACATACAATTTATTGAGTACAAATATTTTCATAAAATAAATAAACTTACGGTTTTAGAGAATCATGTCCAAAATAATCCAATATAGAATTCACAAAAATAATCCACTAATGAAATTGAAAGAGTCCTGATAAATAAATGTCATAATAGTTCCCGGTTCGAATTTTGACGATGTAATCCAATATGGACGACGATGTCACGTGATTTAGTTAGTTCTTGTTTGTGTTTGATATAATAATCCAAATGAAAATCTATGAACACATATTCTTTTCCAGATAAATAAAATAATTCCTCTTGCTCCAACGAATTGACACAATTTCCAGTGCACGGTAATTAAAATATAAACTCAGAAAGAAGGCACACTTAATATTATAAAAGCCCAACATCTACTGACTTTTCTCTCACAGTACAATAATTTAAATGCCCGTTTTTCGTAAACAAGAGGGATCACGTGATTTTCAAGAAGGTCACAGAAAGAACGTACGATCATAAAAACACTTACGCATGGAATGATCTAGATGAAAAATCAGCCACCTCTCACCCCCAGAACTAAAAATATAAAGATATCCTTGGAAAACAACCAATTATTTCTAAGGCCTGTTTATCACTCTGAAGCAAGGTTAACCTGCAAGGTCAACACATGTGATTACAGATAAAGTATTGGTTATAGCGATTTTTCTAGAATAATCTCCCAATTAATAAATTTTAAACCCAAAATGACAAATTTGGATCTAACAATTAAAAATAAATGATTTAAATCAAATATACGTAACAGTATGTATGTATGTATGTATGTATGTATGTATGTATGTATGTATGTATGTATGTATGTATGTATGTATGTATGTATGTATGTATGTATCATGCATGCATGCCTGCATGTATGTATGTATGTATGTGTGTGTGTGTGTGTGTGTGTGTGTGTGTGTGTGTGTGTGTGTGTGTGTATAATTGCCACACTTAAAACAATCCAGGGTCAACTACCAGGGTTGGCTTGCTTTGTAATAAAAACAATATTGAACATCTTGCTAATACATTCAGACAATGTGCTTGTTGCTTTCTATCAGTTATTCACCACTCTGGCCTCTATTTGCTTGTCATCCGTAATCATGAAAGATACAATCAGGCATTGATAGTTTCAGGGTATATAGTATTCACTTTAATTTTACCTTTTGTTGTTGTTGTTGTTGTAGGGTTTAACGCCATTTTTCAGCACATAATAGGCTATACATGGCGGCCAGTATTATTGGTGGAGGAAGAACAAGGAAAATCCCCGGAAAGAACAACCGACCCACCAGACGCTACTGGCAAGCTTTCTCACAAACCTACATTAGCCGAATCTTAGTCTCGAACCCACGCAGACAGAGATGAGATGGCAGTGATTTGTAAAGGAGAGAGGTTTAGACCACGCGGCCACTCAGTCCCCAATTACTTTTTTTAATATTATTTTTTTAACTCATGCTAAGAAAATAATGATTGTATTTACAAAATATAGGCATATAGTTAATCCGGCTGGATATAATACAATATTAATTATTTTCCACCTTACACCATATCCAGTGTGAATGAAATGTGCCTTCAAACAATCAGTTGATATTGCTCTCTATTCCTCTCTCATTTGTGATTTTGTTAGATCCAGTATTCAGACTAATAACATATCCATCAAACCTTTGATTAAAATCAAACATATATTTTCACTATTCATATAAGAGAACATTATGTCATGTGTTATCTGATCTGTGCAATACATACTAAAATATGGATGCATATGCTACTTGTACAGGGTTCATGGATATACTTTTGAATTTAATAAATTGTTCATGACGAAAAACAAGATGAATAAATAACAACAATGTGAGGTTAGTTTCTTTTATTTTATTATCAATCAAATATTCCAATTATTTATTTTATTGTGTTAAACAGTGTGTGTTTGTGGTGGGTTTGTGCATGTGACCCACTGCTCCGGTGGCCTAATGGTTAAAGCGACCGCCGCGGAAGCGGGAGGTTGTGGGTTCGATCCCCGGTCGAGTCATACCAAAGACTTAAAAAAATGGTACTAAAAGCTACCTAGCTTGGCACTCAGCGTTAAGAGGTTGGTGTTAGGACTGGTCGGCCTGGTGTCAGGATAATGTGACTGGGTAGGAAATCATGCTACAAACTGCCTCAATGCAGACATCCTAACGATATGACTGAAAAATTGTTAAAGCGATGTTAAAAGTCCTAATCATAATCAAACATGGGGCCTACGTGATAAAACGTTTAAACATAAGCTCTCTGACATGAAACAAAAATGATTTTTTATGTCCCACGATATGCAGTAAATACAGTAGATCTAGACTGTGAAATCCTATACTGTATGTGTATACATTGTTTATACTATTTTTAGAGACGTAAGCCATATTGGCAATATAATACTGTCAAAGAGGGTCAGAAACAGGCATTAAGTTTGACTACCAAACTTAACTTTCTTTTTCTGCTATGTTCAGGAGGCTGTGTCCCTACCTGGTGTTGGAAAGAGACTTGCAGACAAAATCTGGGAGATTGCAGAGAGTGGTGGTCTCAGAAAGCTGAATGAGTTCAAGTCCAGTGAGGAAGAACAAGTTATCTCCCTTTTTACTAATGTATGGGGTGCAGGGCCACACACATCTAGAGCTTGGTACTAACAGGTATAATTAGTGGTAATATTGAGAGATAGACTAATCTAAGAGATAGACTAATCTAAGAGATAGACTAATCTAAGTATTTAATGCTCCTTGCTGTGTGGTACCCAGATGCAAATTTCAAATAAAAATATTAATTATAGTGACATTGTAAAATATAGTAGCTGACGTATATTTAAATTCAAGCTAAATATCTGTATACAACAGCAGAGGTCACTCACTTTGCAATCACCAGTTATATAGTGATTTTAATGTAATGAATCAATATATGTCTTGAGTGAAGTTCCGATACACAAGATTCATGATATAATTCAGCTAGGTCAAAATGTGAGCAGGATTACAGGTAAAAATCCATGTATGCAGACCAAATGCCATAATAAAGCCCAATTTTTGTATGAAATCTATTAGGGCTTCAGGACTCTAGAGGACTTGCACTCGAAAGCCAAGCTGACACATCAGCAGTAGATGGGACTCAAACATTATGATGACTTTATAGATAGAATGCAAAGAGAAGAGGCTATCTATTTATCTATTTATCTATCTGTCTGTCTGTCTTTCTGTCCGTCCGTCCTTTTAGGTGAGGTTATCATGGCTTCATAAGTCCCTAATTGTATGGATAGAGACACTTTACAGCTGAAAATGTCAAATGTAGAGACATTTTCAGTAGATTGTTTTTAGGGCACTTGGAACTAGTTCTGTGATATTCATACATCAAGTTTAATCGAATGAAAAATAATACTTTATTCTACAACCACTTTTCGGGACCCCGAATGGCAGAATAGTCTAAAGCACATACTCATACTGTTACGAATTACTGCCATTTCACCTCTGTCTGCGTGAGTTTTAGTCTTGAGCTCAGCCAATGTGGGTATGTGAGAAAGATTGTTGGTAGCGTCTTATGGGTCAGTGGTTTATGACGGGGTTTTCCCGGGCTCTTCCTCCACTATTAATACTGACCGCCATGTATAACCTACATTGTGCTGAAAAATGGCGTTAAACCCTACAACAACAACAACAACAACAACAACAACCACTTTTCTACCAGTTTTGAGCAGTTATTAGGTCCAGCAGTGCCAGAAACCTAGTATGTTGGTCCATTTACTTTGATTACCATATTAAAACAGAAGGCTCAAAATGGTTTCTTTCAGACTCTGTTGCACACAACACAACATTATTCAAAATAAGTTGAATATTGGATTTAGAATACATTTTGGGTTTTTTTTTAAACTTAGTGCATAAATATAATATACTACTTTCACCAGGTGTCAGGTAATATTTATATAGCAACTATGCTAAATATATCTATATATATTTGACATTTGCTCTAAAGTCCCCACCATCAGCAGTACAACAAACTTATGGAGCTGTGTTAATCTCAGCTATCTATCCATCCATCCATTAGCATATGTGAAATTTTGTTGAAATATGTCAAATTTGATACCCTCTGATTCCTCGGATGATCACTTTAATGTTTTGTCCATCTGGAAAACTGTAAAACCACACAAAAATGAAATCACTTGGGACCAAATCACATATTATATTTTGAGAGATTTCCTGTTTACCATTTTCATCTTAAAATGATGTGATAAGGTTACCTCTCACATACTGTTATAAGCATATTCTTGTATTTCTTGACAAAAGCCAGTCAATTCTTAAAATATCAGGATATGCCAGGTACCCATGAACAATTATGTTCTCATTCACATTTTGTAGATGTTTCTGTCATTACAAACACAATCCATGGTCATCATCTCATTATTGTTGAAAATAAACTTAGGTTATCTTGAAAGTCAATAAAGTATTTGTTTTTATTCCCCTGTAACAAGTTTAGACTTAAACATTTAAATTATGAGACCACAGAGTAATGGCATACAAAGCCTAGATCCTTAAGTACCGATAATTGAGTATTATACCTTGATAAATTATTTGAGGAATCGTGGTACAAAAGTATTTTAAATGATCATAAAAGTGCTAAGACATCTTTGTGTGATTAAAGGTCTGGTTAGTTTATAGTTGATTTTGGACTACTTTCAGATGAAACGTTGCCATTTGAGTTGGGTTTTGATTTGGCTTGTTGTTTTATATCACAGCAACAAAAATAGGTAATTGTGTGCTGACAGTGGTAGAGTGTGAACCTTGTGTGAGTGTGACACCCTTTTGGTCCTAAGTCCACCATGATAACCATTGAAACACCATGTTTCATGCCGCCATTTGAGTGCGTTTTATGACATGCATGTGGGCACATCAGGTCCTTTCTACAATCCCTGAGGACCGCTCAGATGGCATGGTGGTTAGAACATCCATCTCAGATGCAGGAAATCGCAGCAAACTTAGGCTGAGTCATATCAAAGACTTATAAAAATTCTACTAACAGCTGCCTTTCTTGGCGCTCAGCATTAAAAATTTAGTGTTAGGACTAGTTGGCTATGTGTCAGGATAATGTGAATGGGTGGGACATCATGCTACATGTCTGCAGCATGATGCCCTAGTGCTATACATCACTATAAACTGTCTCATTACACATGTCTTAATAATATGACTTTAAATTTGTTAAAGCTACCTTAAAAATCCCAAACAAACACACACACTCTACATCCCTGAATCAGCAATGAGTGACAGCTTAGATTGTGTATCCTTTTTCTAGGTCTCTTTGAGTAAATATTATCTTTCTGAGCAAATATTATCTCATGCCTTTAAAACGTTGAACATATTCCAGGTTCGTGATGCAGCTGAGAGCATTCTGCCTGGCATCATTGCGCGTGTATGCGGTTCCTACCGTCGTGGAAAGACGACTTGTGGCGATGTGGATGTGCTTGTGACTCCCCCAGATGGCAAGTCTCACAAAAGGATCTTCAGTAAATTGCTGGCTAGACAAAAAGAACAAGGTATGTCAGCTTTACTTAGCAGTAAAATCCTGTATTGGCTGAAATAATAAGTATATGCCTGCATGTTTTATTCAGTGATCTGTTCAATTGATAGAAAAACAAATGTTGTCTGCTTTTTATTATATAAATTGCAAATATGAGGTTAAAACTAAGATATAGCAGCAGGGACTTTCTTTGCTAGGGGTCTGTGTGCATTTTTGAGTATCTAATTCAAATATACTGCATAAAAGGCTTTGGCCATCTATTGACATTTTTCTTAAGCAATGATTAGTTGATAGTCTCTTGTTTGGACATGTAGATATTGAAACAGACTCCTACTTGCATTGCTTAATTTAGTAGCAGTGTGATGTCTCAATACATAGCATGGGATTATCAAGGACTGATGGATGTTTAATGTCTTCCTGTATTTATTGTCTGTTTATATGTCATTGATCTGTTGACATGGCATATAGAACAAAATATGTCTGCTTTTCATTTCAGAAAGCTTGCCTGGTAGATAAAAAAAAATCAAATCAGCTTTGTTCATCAGTGAGAAGAAGCTGCTGTAGGGCTTATGATGTTTTGCTTTCCACATGCAGCGGTTCCACTCTTTTATGGCCCCCTTCACCATTGGCCACACCCTCCACTCTGCATATTTTCTTGGCACTTACAAAGTTTGTGTACCAAAGAATTCTAATGGGTGGTCACCTTTTTTATGTCGCATGTGCAGTTTTCTCTTCACAAGCAGCCACATTTTGTCTAAAGTGTTTAAAACCAATATTGAATTCATTTAGTGAGTAAATTATTCATATTATCTTTTCTGATGTCCCGTTTCATTACTGAGATAACTGCTGGTTAAAGTTCATTATATATTGTGTCACTGAGGTAAATATCATACCATTAATTATGGTTAATATCATTGTGATTGAGTATTGGGCTTCACACAGCTGTTGAGTTCGTCTCTTGATGATTACAAATGGAGGTAATTGTTACGATCATAAATTGATCTACATTGGTTAAATATAGCTTATATGGGTTCACACATGATAAGAAATGAACCTTGAGCAGAACAGGGTACCAGGTGAAGGCATCATCACAGATAAGGAGAATATACCACAGCAGTGGGAAAAAAGTAAATTGAAAGAGAATGATTCTAAATGCCAAGTGATGTTTGTACCAATGTATCAGTTAAAGAGGATTTTGGTTGGTTTTGCAATGCCAAGGACACCCTATACTTAAGAATAAATAACTATAAATGTATGTTTACTTGAAAAAAAATGTATTTTTCAGACAGTTAAATATTTTGATAATTAATGTTCCAGTGGAACCCCGCTATAACGCGATAATTGGGGTCCAAGAAATTGGATTGCGTTAATAGCGGGGTCGCGTTAATGCGGAGTTTTTCAGAAAACAGCATTGGCATATATACGTTTACTCGTGTCGAATGTAAATAATAGGAGTATTATCGGACGAATATTAAATGGAATGCAGTAATTAAACTTATTCAAAATAATAGACTGATAATATATTTATAGGTTATTATTTTGCGTTAAATAGTTTTGCTACATTTTATTGCTTTTTTCGAAAAAACACGTTGATCGATAATACCCCAAGTGACGTTATTTAATGAATAGGATATAAACATCGTTTACCATCGTGCCGTCGTGGCACATAGTTCATCCATAATTCATGCAATTCCATTGAAAAATTGAACAGATTTAAAATATTCAATAATTTTGTCCAAGATCGTTGTGTTTGAATTTAATGTCCAATTTATAGCATGAACAGAGTATTAACACCGTATACATACCGTCTGATATTGTACCATCATGGAATGCAGCTATCCATAATACTTGTAATTCCATTGCAAAAATTCAATATTTTTGCCATAAATCAGTATGTGTCTGGATGAACAGTGTTTATACAAATTGTAAACTTGATTTTCCAAAACGGTAAAATATTTTTTTGATAATTTTATATTTACAACATTAGGAAATTAGTGACAAGTTCATAAACGAACACCATACAAATAAAATCCGAGAACTAAATGAAGTGAGCCTGTAATGGTCACTGGTGATTTTTTATTTAAAAAAAAGCTATACGTATGTACAATTTCAGACCCTTTCAATTTCCAGCTAAAAAAAAGCCGACATTGTTTACTAGTCAAATGACTCTCTCTGATAACACTGCCAAGCCCAGAAAACATTTTGGCGGCTTTCGCTTTTTGATGTTTATTTAATTGTGAAAATCTTGTATCAACCATCACATTGTTTGCTGCTTGGTTGTGTATGCAGTTAAAGAACACGTGTCTTTACGCTTGGATCAATAATAAGTAATATTTCCGATAATGTTTATTTAGGCATAACAATTCAAGAACCTAGTGAAATTAATACATTTTAGAAGTTGCGTTTTACACACTATTTCTCGTACTTTATCGTTTTATGATCGTTAGAATTAATACACGATCTCTTCTTCAAAATCAAAATAAAATTTTTATTTGCGCAAAGTGCAATGAATGACTTTCGTTTGTGAATTTGATTTTCCGTAATGGTAAAATATTTTTTAAATTAAAAAGAGAAGGGGAAATTAATAACGATTTCATAGGCAAACCCCATACCAAGTAAAACCCGAAAATTAAGTGCAATAGGCTTGCAATGGTCACAAGTCACTTTTATATGTGGTGTTTAAACTGAACGCATTCATATCCTCTCAATTTCAAGCTAGTAAAGCGGACATTATTTACTGGTGAACTGATTGTGTCTAATAACACCGCCAAGCCCAGAAAACATGTTGCCGACTTTCGTTTTTTGATGTTTATTAAACTGTGAGAAGCTTGTATCAACCACTACATTGTCTGCTGCTTGTTTGTGTGTGCAGTTAAAGAAAAAACACACGTTGGCTATTGTTTTAGCAACGATTGTATATCGAATTAATTGAAGACAACAATAAAGACATGTTTATTTTGGCATAACACGGAACGTGTAGAAATTGTTAAATTTAAGAAGTTACGCCACGATCGTATTATTTATAATTCCTACGCGATCTTTTCCCCAAAATGATAGCAAACGTCGTACACACTATTTCTCATACTTAAAATAAGTAAATGATGTCTCTGTACGAGAAAAATACACGTACATATATTTAAAATTTCAGAGACCACGCCACGATCATATTTTTTTCTAGAATTCATATGTGAACTTTTCTCTTTACGAGATCTCTTCCAGAAAATGACAATAAATTCCTAATATACTATTTCATGTACTTTGAAGAAGAAAAACAAATCGTGTGCTAAAATATATACGAAATTTTGGGAGCCACGCCGCAACCGTGTTATATCCAAATTCACGTTAACGCGGGGTGCGTTATAGCGGGGTTCCACTGTACTTTTAAATAAATATATTACTTGGTATAAAGTTGCATGTAGCTTTCTTACTTCATTCACTTGCGTATACTTCTCACAAATATAATCCGCCCTGAAAGGCCACTCCTCTTGTAAGGCCACTTTCTCAGTGCAGATGGGTGACCTTATAAAATGTCTTCATTTAAAAAAATTAATATTTATTCTTCAATTTGAAACCTAATTTACAAAGATATTTTTGAATGTATCAAATATTAACAGATAAATGTAGAAACCATTTTAAATTTAAAATGGTGGATCTAAAAAGGAATCTCTGAGAATCTTTAGTATTGACATTTTACCCTATTTTTTACCTTCTTTTTAACATGACTATTAACTCCCACTTTTGAAACTACATGAAAACCTCGTCACTATAATTTATTCTAACACAACCACATAATTTACTGTAATCTGATTTGCAGATTTGATTTGATAGATGAATGAAAAGACATCATCTTCCATCTAAGGTGGAGGATTCTTGACAAAAATGCCATCACAGGAAGACATGCACCATAATAGAGACATACTATTATTCAAAGGCTCCTATATTAGAGGCCAATGTCACAGTCCTGAACTGAAAGCAATAAATTTGTTGGACCAAACAAATCAGTCTGATTTTATGATTGAGAATTATAAGCATTTATGTTGAAAGGTTCTATATCACATGTATGCAATTCTACCAAACCTATCCCGATCAAAATATTTAGGGACACAGGAGCTTTTCAGTCTTTTATTATCAGGTCTTGTCTCTGAGCACAACTCTGGTCACAGTGTTCTCATTTAGGATGTAAAGTCAGGCTTTGCTTTTTCTCTCCAGTGTACTGAACTCATGACCATTGGATTACAAAATGCAGTGATCCGCCTACTGAGCTGCTATGGCCACCTACCTAATAATGTTTGAAACCAACAAATGAAAAATAAAAAAACAGTAGGAAGTTGAGAAGAAAAAGAAAAAAGCATTAAATGGTTAAATTGCATTATAATTTAATTGAGCCAGAGAAGCATGTACAAATATGACATATATTTCATTGCAAAAAGTAAATGTTCATCTCCACAGAAATGTTTAATATAAAAGATGCAACACAAATAATGTCATTTCAGTCATTATGTATGTCATTATTGAATAAATACAAGAAACTGGCTACAGCCTGCATATTAAGCCCACTCACAAACATTCAAAATGTTGGTTACAACGGTATTAAAGTGAAATAAGTAAAACAACTGTACCATTGAGGGTAATTAAAGGGTGTTGATAGATGAATGAAAGGACATCAACTTCCATCTAAGGTGTAGGATTCTTGACAAAAATGGCATCACAGGAAGACATGCAATACTGCTGCATTGTTAAATGAAAACATCATCTTATTTATCATTAGTATCTGAATGAAAAATCTCTATTATAAAAAGATAAGGTAATTCCTTCCAACCGTGATGAAACGTCACACTGTCAATTTGGTTTTGGAAGGAACATGAGGAAGCACGATAATTTCCTTCGTAAAGTGTAAATGCATTTTAGTAATTCAGATAATTTCATCTTTACTTATTCAATGAAAGAAGCAAACACAATTCGAGTTAGTTGTACCATAATTCCAGTTAGGTTTTCCCCTTAAGTCCAAACAGTGCAGAATACTAATAATAAATGAGAAAATGGGTAGCAGACCTTTGGACACATTCAAAACAGGTGCTAAATGCAAGTAAATAATGTAAATGTGGCGAAATTTCCTTGATTGACATTTTAACCACATAAAAAATACAACTTTTACATAAACCAATTCATCTGAAAGATGTTATTAAGTTTTGCATTCAGAAAATGCGGACAAACTTAATTTGGAGAAAAGACATTTTATCGTACATTTATTTACAGGATGCAATATCCCATTTCAAAACTGCATTTTATTCCTTACCAAAATAAACATGTGTCAATGTACTATGAGAAAAGAAATTAAATTCCAAATTTCTTTAAAACTAATATTTAAAATATATACAGGAAGAACATAATTGTAATTTGAAGAAAACACCACAATTTAAACAGCATGAAAAAAATAAATAATTATTATACTGAAGTAATCATGATGTCAGAGACAACACTATTTTCTTGGGCAATATTCAAATTTATATATTTGAATCATGGCAATCTTTCAATGTCTTTTAATGAGTGACAAAAATCAAAAGAACTTCACTGCCTGGAAAATATAGTTGCTTAAGAAAAATATTTTTAGAAAGCAAAGAACAAAACTATATATCTGAACATCAATTTAAACTTTCATGGTCTAGATGCAAATTAATCAAATGACCAAACTGAAATCTAAGAACAGATCTTAAACACAACTGGAGAATCTACCCTATTTGTTGGCCTATAAGTCACTGTGGAGCTTAAGTCAACTTAGCCAGTTTCTGTCCTTGATTCATAAACAAGTAGATGCCAAGTATAAGACGAGGCCAGAGCAATACCTCAACTTTGTCTTTTTCACTACTGTTTGATACACACATCATAAATTTTATCATAGCTGCAACTCCACAAATTTACAGGTCAGCACAATTAAATGTAGCTAAAAGTACCTAATTTATTTCACACCAAATATCTAAAACAATTTAGATACTTTTAGCCACAAATGACCTGAAAATTGACTGAGTTACAGATAGAGTAAAATTTGTAATGCTGCGTGAAATGTACAATAGCAACCTCTGTTTTCATGAATATTACACTGTATGCATAGATTCCAATTGTGAATTTTGACATGAAATCATGAAGTGATCCTCGAGTCTGCGAATATTTGTTGGAACAAATGAATGTATGTCAAGTGTTTGGTATATTCTAAACTAAACTTCAATTTTTGTGCAATATATTTCCTTTTACTATTTTGAGTTTACTCTATCCCTTGCCACACATTTTTTTATGTTTGGACATTTATGTTGGGGTGAAGGGTCAAAGTCCATTCCCTATCGAAAAGGTTGGAATTCGCGGACACCATTTGGTGATGGAATGGGGTAACCTCTTACTAGCTGGCACAGCGAACTTGAACGACCTTTCCTTGAGATATACCTGCTTGAAATCAATAGGAATATGATTTATTTTCTCAAAAATCATGAACATAGCATTCGTAATGTCTTTAATCTGCTGCCAGGAGAGACGAAAATACGTTGTTGCTGAAATTTGACCTGGATCGTTCTATTTTTGTCCGAATCACATGACTATACAAATCTCGCCACCTACATGTCAATTTGGTCATATAGCCACCTGATATGGACAATAAACAAATTTCCAAAGTAAAAGTGGGGTAAGAAGGGTCAGAGAAAATGGTGAAGACATTTTCAAGATTAGCTGTCAAATTCAAAGCGGCGTTGCAGGCGCATGCGATGAACAACATTTTCGTTAGGCACCAGTTTCTTTTAAAAGCATTTGTTGTTGTTGAAGGGTTTAACACTATTTTTCAGCACACCATATGCTATACATAGCGGCCATTGTTAATGGTGGAGGAAGAAGCCGGGGAAAACCCCTGGAACGAACCATTGACCCACGAGAAGCTACTGGCAAGCTTTCTCACATAGCCACATTGGCCCAGTCTGAGACTCGAACCCATGCAGACACAGATAAGATGGCAGTGATCCGTAAAGGAGAGCGCTTTAGACCAATACGTTAAGATGATTGCTACCGGGCCAACAATACCTATCAGCTATAGTTCAATTATTCAATTCAATTATTTATTTTTTTAATTGTCAGATCCAAATTTGTCATTTTGGGTTTTTAAAATTCATTAATTGGGAAATTATTCTAGAAAAATCTCTATGACCATACTTTATCTGTAAACATGTTTTTGACCTTGGCTTGTTGACCTAATTTCTGACCCTTCTTTAGAGAGTGTAAACAAGCCTTGCAAATGATTGGCTAAAATCCAAAGACATCTTTCTAGATCATTCTATTAGTACGTGACTTAGTGAAGGTAGCCTCTCTCTTTGACCTTCTATGAATTTCCATAAATTCACGTGATCACTTGTTTACGTAAAAAAACAAGTATTTAAATTATTGTTTGGGATAGAACAATTCAGAAGATGTTGAACTTTTATGATGTTAAGTTGTGTTTTCTGTTTGAGTTATAATTTTAATTACCTTGTACTGGAAATTGTGTCATTTCGTTGTAGCAACAGGAATTATTTACAAAAGAACATGTGTTCATAATTTTCATTTGGATTATTTTAAAAACGAGAACCTGGAACTATTAGAACATTTATTTATCAGGACTCTTGTAATTCCATTAGCGGATTATTTTTGTGATTTCTATATTGGATTAATGTTGGATTTGATTCTCTAAAACAGTAAGTTTATTTATTTTATGAAACTAATTGTTAGTTTTCACTCTTTCTGTGTTGCTGCTTATTCAAGCTTAAACATGTAACACATTAAGCACCCGACATTACATGGTACCATATTCAAAATATCCTATGGATAGCCTCATTTTCTAATTTGATCTGGTCTGCCAAACATTAAGCTCACACCGGTTTTGACTAGAATGACCTGACCCAAGCATTACTATATTTAATTAGCATTAAAATTAACACTGCAAAACGATTTTGTTTTCGAGACAATGGATACCATAATTTAGACTAGAAGGAATTGTTGACAGTGATATCAATTGATAATGGAATGGTGCATTGCCTTCGTACAGAATAACGATCACTATTGTCATCTAACTTTAATACAGGCTACAAATCTCCGGAAACATCTCATATCGATGCATATTATATCACAAGGTGCAATAATAAAATTAATGGAATACCTGTCTTTGTCATGGATATTCATTTTCTAACTTATCTATTCTATGTTATCAAATTACTAGTACATGCTGCATTCGCACAATTACATATGATGCACATACATTTAATACTGAAAATCATGTATATATTGAAATCCTTCTAATATCATTGATGTCTAACTTTTTGAATGAGAATATACAGCTTGATGAAGAGTATACGACAAAGCCCAGACTTTATGATCCAACATTATGGACTTATAGGCCAGTAAATATTTATTATCTCTGTTGAATTCTTACACAAGTGTTTTAGTTCTTAAGCTTTAACATAGAAGGTTTATATTTTGAATATTTTATAAAATATTGTATCTGGGTCCATGGACGCCTTGCCAGAATATGCATCTTTCTCTTTGTCTCTTTGCATGCTGCTATTCCTAGCAGTGAAGCTGTTTTGATTATGTGTCCAGGTTGTCTTTCTACAGCTGCCTTCTCCTTCTTTGACCACGATACTCTTGCTGTTTTCTTCTTCTCTGCCTTAACAATTGATTTGCAGCTTTTACCTACAAATAAATATTCCCTCTTAGTTTCGGATGTTATATTCACCAAACATTGATACTATTTTAACTAGGAATTATTCAACTGTTGATCATGTAATCAATGTGAAGAAACCAATACTGCCAATACGAAACATTGAAATTAGGATCTTGGGTTCACACTAACAAATATATTAGTTTAACATACTATTTAGTTTGCTTTAACATCAACAGCTACAAGTGAATATCATCTACAAACATAGTAAAGATTAGGTACAAAGTTTAACCTCAGCATTACGGCCATATAGTATATGAACTCTAGCCAGTGAAAGAAAGAAACATGTTCAATTGATTACATTCTCTAAGTAAATATCAAATCACAAAAGGATTACTGTGCCAATAACAAAATATTAATTACATATACTGAAACAATACGTATTGACCTAAAATAAATGTTTTGGGATCACTGATTTTATTAAACAATCTTTATAGCACAGATGTTAGCATTAACAATAATTTATTTTATTGTTGTGTGAAAATCTTGTGGTTTTGTAAACATATATATCTATCAATGCTCTTATGTTCTGAAAAATAGTTATAATCATACAGCAACGGGTCCAAGCATTCCAGTATGATATACTTACATAACATGTTACGCTCATGTTTCAACTTATAGATATTACATAAGTGCATATCCTTAATTTGTAAGCCTCTATTGTTTCCCGGTATGGGTCATCATAGGATCTGGAAAGTAGTTGTGTGTGGTAACCATAAAGATAGTGAATTCAAGGTCTTAGCGGTTTGTCGGGATCACATCTGTATTCTTTTTTTGGTAAGCATTGCATATCAATTTATTTCCGGTCCTAAACTCCAAATGCATCAACTGTAATACATTACCTTCACAAAATTATGTCTTTCATTCTTATTCCTCCCCTGAACAACCAAATTGAAGGTCTTCAATAAAATTTGTAAGAATAATGTTCAAATTTATTTTATATTACATAAAATGTATGAAATGGATACTTGCCAATTGTTTTCATTAATACAAAAATATTATAGAAAGGTAACCAAACTATCTTCTGACTTTTAAAACTGGAACCTGACTATCAAATATGTGACAATGTCCAGCTATCATTTTTTATTTGCGAATAGTTTCATCATATTTCCTGAAGTTTCAAAAGCTACAAACACATACAACACATTACACAGAAAATGTTCGCTTCACATGACATACTGTCTAGCTATGATACATATCTGGGTTAAATATCAGCAAAAGGACAAATCAATTGATAAGAAACACTGCAGAATAATAGGACAGACTTTGGATAATGATGATATTTATAATGATAATGACAAATACTGGATTGCAAAACAAACCGAAAATTAATGATTATTATGCAACAGTAGGTCAGCAAATTCAAGGAGATTATATTTAAACCATTAACCTGGAAATTCAACAGCTGAATTATACGTAAACTTTGCGCTTTACGTCGTTTCTTTTTTTGTGGACAATTTATCAGGTCCAATGTTGAGAGGAGTCATGATAATCAGTCTTTGGTTCTATCAACAACCCATTCGCAATTTTACTATCCAACAGAAATTACAAGCTTTATAAAAAAAAAAGCCCAACAACTACAAAAGTCCTTCATACGAATTACCCGCAATATCATGTGACATACATATCCCTGCTTAGTTATGTTCAGATGAGTCGTATACTTTCTTTACATATTTTGCAAAGTCTTGGTCACTGAATTACTGTAATATACAACTATTCACAATTGAAAAAAATTCACATTCACCTACCATCATTATCAATCTGTATCTCGTCTAGACTTTTACATCATATTCAGCATATTTAAAAGATATTTACAATATATTTTCTATGGAAAAAAATCAGGCTCCATGCTGTAGACCGCGTTATAGGAGTGTTTGAGAGTTATCGAGGAAATGGTGTACCTGCTATTTTGATTACATCAATGCACTATAAAATACACATATCGTATGTAACGAAAAGACAGGAAACTAACAGCTGATTTTTCCTGTATATCTTTTCCCTCTGTCTACCTTCTCTGTATGATATCAGTTCTCCATGATATTGTAAAATGTAATCATTTTTTTTTCTTCACGCTCTTTGCAGCAAACACACCATGTCCTGCAATATAGAGAATGCTGTGTGCATGTCTCAGTTAACAAAGGCAAATCATGGCCACTAACAAAGTCAATCTGTCAGATGAAATGCTTAATAATTATTTTAAATTACTACACTTCATTATGATGCAGTGAATAACTCTGAACTTAATGCAAAGATAGAACCAAATAAATAAAAAAACAAAAACAAGTCAGTTGGCAGGACAATTGGTGTCCAGCAAACTATACAAAATGTGGATGTGCCCAGGAGTTATTAAGATGACTTATCATCTGAAAAAAATGGTGCAAAAATTGGAGGCCAGGTATATGGTGATGTTCCAAATGCACTCATTGACTTCCCTGAAACTAAAGTAGAGTATTACTGAGGCTGAAGACAGTTGTATGTAATGCACTGTAAAAACTATAAAATCGTTTGCATTTATTAATTATTCTCTAATTTACCTCAACTAAATGTCAAAGTCAATTTCTACTATAAACTACAAATTCATTTGTTTTCAATTTACATGGCAACCAAAGTACTGGGCTTAGCAATGTAAACTTTAAAATGCCAACTAAAAGTTTTAAGTAGGTTGTCCTATGGATATAAATGTTTCTTAGAATGCACAAGAGTTTTTCATTTTCTGATCACCGAATTACGCAGGCCATTTGCAACCTTCCATGCATAGTAGAAAAAATAATAGGATATAAATATTTAGTTCTGTGTTGAGCGTCCAGTCACTTTTGTATGTAAGTCCCAGATAAACTCATGATTGGATCTTTCAGTTATACAATACAGATATAAATACTGTACAAATAAATACAGAGGGACAAGATGAAAGATAAAGATAAACCAATTACTAAATATAGTATGACATGCATTTTCAAAATGTGACATACAACGATGGTACTCAATAAATAAAAACTTTTGTAATCAGTTTAGAGATGACCTATTTACTTTTGGGATTACATCTTACACTAACTAAGATATGATATCTCCACACCAATTCTTGTGATCTACACGAAAAGTAAATGAATTCAGAACCTTTTTGTAGGTGGGTTGTAAGCACGAATAAGACAATTCAAACAAACGTTCTCGAATGAAGTAAGCAAGACAAGAGTTTCGAGATCAGTAATAATGTTTATGTTTTAATGGTCTTAAACTAACATAAATCATCAAAACAACTTATGGAAAACTCAGCCATCGCAAGAATGCACAAAGTAAATTTAAAACAAATTCATTCTCAAAGAGTCCAAAAAGTTTTATCCACAGTCCTAAATAGTAAAGTTCTAATTGAATTCCTGTAATCTCAAACTGACTGATGTGCCAGTAATAAAATAATCCAAGATATCCTTCTCTTAATTCACTATAACTACAAATTAATGTTTTAGACCAAGATTATTTAACACTTTGTAATGCCAGTAAATAATTTAAATAGTTACATGCACCAAATTAAAATCAGAACACGACAACAAGATTGATTCCACCATAGATACTAAAATACGAAATGAGTAATTTTTCAAGAAATCAACATTGATATATACAGCTAAGACACAATATTAGAGCCAGAATGTTGGTCAGTTTCTTTTGTAAACAATCAAGTTACAAAGAAGTCTAAGAGTTTCCAAATTAAAAGCCAATGTCCTTGATTAATACTTTTTATATACCTTCATTGATATTAATTCTATTATTTAATCCATATTCACTGAAACATATTAACTATGTATAATGTAGTTTATAAAGTCAATCACAAAATACAATTACACAACATAAAATCATCAAGAAAGTTAACAAAATAACGCAGATTAACCGGTTACTAGAAACACCGAAATATGCTGAAAAACTGAAAACCCATGTATTTACATGTTCCCTCATTATATATCGGTTTCCACACACAAATTATTATTTGGTTTTATTTGACTAATAATACAAAGCAAAATAAAATATGATTTATGTGATTTCGATATGAATTGTTTTTTTTTTCCTATTTGGAATCGCATCAGAATTAATACTTTCAGTTCAGTGCGCACGAATGTAGTTCTAGTCTTTTTTTTAGAACATTTTTTTTCCCTCTCTCCTTTTGGTGGTGATAAAAGAGTTATATTGATGCATTTTTGGTATGGATTTAAAGGTAATTGTTTATTCTTGAAGACTAGGAGCTCTGATAATGGTTGCCTGTGTGTATTTTGACGACAGTGCACACTGTGTAATTAGGCCTTAGTGATGATCCGGAAGTGAAATCGGTGTTCTGTGTACATGCTGCTCAGTTTACAGTACAGATGTTCGACGCGAGCTTGTTGTGAAGAAAAAAATAATCTAAAGGAAAACAAATCATACAGAGTGAGAAAAATACCTTAGATTACCCCCATCACCCATTCAGACATAGGACCCCTCTATCATAATATATATTAAGAGAAGGTTCGTAACTTCCAAATACTTGGTTTCACCCATAACCCTCGATTTCATTCGGTTCTATCCGTATTTAAAAGCACACGAACATTCTCTATAGATTATTTTATTCCTGAGATATATTTCTATTCATGAAGCCATCGTTCAATTTTTTACGTTGTACCAAACTGAAGTTACAGCTTCCGAAACGTCCGATCTTCGCGAATTTTTCATCTTGGGACAAGTGCGAGCTCATGTGACAACCAGTGAAAAGAGCAACATGTACCATGAATAACCTTTTGAGCCAATCATATTTCGGCATTGACGTGTGTGTCTAATAGTTGAACTGATTGTTTACGATATATGCAGTGAAGTAGTGTTACGTATATTTAATATAAGTCATTTATATTTATTTTATTGTTTGTTTGTTAGCATTAAATTCGGCATTTTAAGTTTTAAGATTCGTTCATTGAAGGGGGAGGGTGACCTGTACTTTACAGAATAAACACCAGGTGTTGACCTCATTTCTTACATGGCTTCAGAGTTGTAAACGAGCTCTTAAAATGATTGGCTGGTTCCAATGACATTATGGAGCTTTATATAACATCTTTCTATTTTAGTTGTGTCATATGGTGTGTACGTGATTTCTTGAACGTAAATTTGTTCTGAGAGATTCTAGAAGATCGTGACCCCTTTCTTGTTTACGTAAAAACAGGTATATAAACTATGTTTTGGAGCTAGCAATTCAGTAGAAGAATTTGGGCTGTTAGAATACTAAGTTGTGTGTCTTTTTGAGTTATTTTAAATTACATTGTACTGGAAATTATGTCAATTCGTTGGGACCATGAGGAACTATTTTGTTATTTATCTGGAAAAGAATTGTGCTCATAGATTTTTATTAACAAGAACTGACTTCATCAAGTGACATCGTCTTCTATCTTGGATACTTCGCTGGGATTCGAACTTGAAATTATTTGGACATTTTATTACCAGGACGTTTGCAATTTCTCTAGTGGATAATATTTTGAATTATTTTTGGATTAATTTTGGAATTGATTCTTAAAACCGTAAGTTTATTTTTCTTTTCTGAAAAATATTTGTACTTAATAAATTGTTTATTAAGTTTTTACAAGCTTGTTATTTTCACTCTTTCTATGTTACTGTTTATTCGAGCCTAAGCACGTAACATAGAAATTGGGAGCTCGTCCGAAATTGGAGTTTGGCTAGAATTTTTTTCAGAAAACGTTTGTTTTAAATTTGAATACCCCTAGTTTTTGAAATTTTTAAAAAAATCTTTAGTGAGATTCACAGGCTTGTATTAATATGACATCTAAAGTAGAAAATATTTCTTTATAATCCTACTTAGGAGCAATTAGATCTTTTCAAGAAAGATGGGTTGATTCAACTTGCCAGAAAATATTATCTTTCTGAAGAAAAGGCTTCTTTAATGATACTTGTATGTACTTTATATTCTATTTACGTTCTTTGTGATATTTGTATATACTTTCTATATCGTGTGTACTTTCTATGTGATATTTTTATATACTTCCTATTCTATTTACTTTCTATGTGATATTGTTATGTACTTTCATTCTATTTACTTTGTGTGATACTTGTATGTACTTTCTATTCTGTTTTCATTCTGTGTGATATTTGTATGTACTTTCTATATATAGTATGTACTTTCTATGTGATATTTTTATATACTTCCTATTATATTTACTTTCTATGTGATATTGTTATGTACTTTCATTCTATTTACTTTGTGTGATACTTGTATGTACTTTCTATTCTGTTTTCATTCTATGTGATATTTGTATGTACTTTCTATATATAGTATGTACTTTCTATATATAGTATGTACTTTCTTTGTGATATGCTTATGTACTTCCTATTATATTTACTTTCTATGTGACATCTTTTTGTGTATTTTGTATATAATATTTGTTTGTATTTTATTTGGTATGTACTTTCAATTGCATGTAAGTTATGTGATACTTGTGTGTATTTTCTATTTTATTTACTTTCTGTGATATTTTTATGTACTTATATATGATATTTGTATGAACTTTCTATATAATATTTATTTGTATTTTTTTTGCATGAACTTTGTATTGCATTTGCTTTCTCTGATAATTGTGTGTACTTTCTATGTGATATTTGTATGTGTGTTGTGTGACTTTTCTATTGCAAGTACCTTGTATGTCATATTGTATTTGTATTTATATAGTATGTATGTTCTGTGTGATATTTTTATGTACTTTCTATGTATATTTGTATTTATCACATAGTCTGTACAGTGTTCATGTAGTATATATAGTTTCATATATTTGATATGTTGTGTGACATAATGCTTTATATGATTCTGATTGGCTCAAATAGGCCTATGAAATTCTTGTTCAGTATTCTCTTTGCTTGTTGGCTGTGGGAAAACATTTTTAACCACACCTTCTGGAATTTTTAGTTTTCACTATGAACATTTTGGTGGTGGCCAGTTTTTGACTCGGGTCATGAAAGGGAATCAGGGAATAAATGGTCTTGTCTGACTGAATATGGTCAATTTAGACTCACAGGGTTCACTACATCATGTGTAACATATCATATCATCATAAACATATCATATCATCATACGAAAATGCTATAAAACTCTGAAAGAGGAACAGGAGCAAGTAAAACTAATGGTATTGGTCAGTTGATAGTGGGTGAATGAGGGGGAGGGGGCAATATATCTGTAAAGTATAATCCACCATATATAAAAGCGTGGTTTAAATGTTAACTTGTAAAAGTAAATAAACTCACCTTTTTCTGTAATCTAATTTTCCAAATCAAATAATACAAATATTTGATCGCAAATACGTTACAGAAAAATATGAGAGTTTCTGGATCCAATAATCCTTGTTTTACATGAATATTGAAAAGTTGTAAAGTTTTATGTGAAAGTTACACTTAAGGCTAAACATTAATCATGTTCTAAACTCTAACTGGTACCGAATCAAACAATGTCACATCACACACATTGGACATTCTGTGTTGAAAAATGATTTTGTTTGTGCAAAATGTTCGTTTTCTTTGGAAGGACGCTTATTCATTGATTTAAAATTTGTAACAATCTTTTTCTAAACATTAATATTAGTTCAACCACATTTGGAACTATTGCTTATGCATAACAAATTAAAGAAGAAATTGATCATTCTTCATTCTATAAATAATTTTCACTGAAATAAAACTGATAAAAAGAATTTATAATGGGTGATGATTTAATATTAATTGTATGATATTCATTGACTAATATCAACTTTTGCTGACTAAGGCTTGCAATAGCTTAATATTATTCACTTCATTTCATAAATTCAATATTTACAAATAAATACTGTTGATACGAAGTAACACAATGGGGAATACTTTACATTCCAGTATTTAAACAAGTATTGGTTAGACAGAATTACATAATGGGACATCATTTACATTCTTGTATTTAAAAATGTAGCAGTCATAGAGTGTGAACCAACCTTTCTCTGAAATGTCATTTGCTTAAAACATAAACCTTCCTACGAATATGAAAAAATATAAGGTCAATTTTGCCAAACTTAAATAGATTTTCTCTCCAAGAGTTTCTCTATGGGGTAAGTTGTTTTTGTTACTTTATTTTGTCATTTTTTCTTCTAAATTTGTATGTACATTTTCGCTTACTCATATGATGTCTCATTGAGGTCACACCCTTGCTGCTGTGATGGTTTCTTATATCAGTCTCTCAACCAAATGTATTATCAAGACCTACACAATTTTGTGACCTAGGATCATATATATTTATTGATATAAATCCGTGTGGGGTAGCTTGCACACGTGAAAAGAAGTTTTTAAACTTTAATTATATCCATATCTCCTGAACACCAAGTCTGATGAAAATTTCTAAGTGTATGTGAATCAACTTCATTAAATACAGCTAACAAACTGCAGTTATCTCTGATCACTTTCGACATTTGTGTATATTGTTGAGTAACATAAATTATATCAGTATTTATATCTGCTTCGAGTAAATATTCTTGCTGGATTTAATTGTTTGTCCAGCATTACATCATAAACAACTAAAATTATTAACAAATCCATAAATTTCATCAACACTCGGCACTTCATCAATATCGGATAGAGCCAATAAATACAAGTTATCCCACTAGAGCCATCTCATTATCAAATTAAGTAATAATTGTGTCTTTCCACTTGCAGAAGGACCTATTATTATCTTCGGTAGCGCTTGATGATGTTTGACTGTTCTTGTTTTTGTGTCGCTGAGCTATCCATTGCATCCATGTTATAAATATGTGGATTTATTTTGCTTATGTTGAATAGTTAACAATACAAACAATGATTTAGCCACGGTTAAAACAAAAAGAAAATAGAAAAGTGGCATATGGAGACAAATGTACAATATGTAAAACATTGTTTTCATATTTACCTAAAATTAAATTTAAGGATGACGATGATATTGCTACATTAATTTTAAAATTTCCAGGAACTCTACGGGCCCAGGAGAAAAAAAATATTTTCCTGGATATAATTATTATGTTCCTGGAACTATACTTGATATTTGACTTGACGAACAACATCAACCAAAACATGGAAAGTATCCAGTAATTGCTATTGATCAAACATGTCACATTCATTATGTTGCATATAAAAATAAAGATTTACAACAATGACATATTGCCAATGTAAAATTGATGTTAAATTCCATGCAAAAATAAAAATATCAGAGAAAACTTGCTAGCTTCCTAGTAAAATCCATAATGAAAGATAAACTAGCATTAGGGGCTGGTAATTAATCAACCAATTTTAAAATAATGGAATCGTGGACATAACACATGATCAGGCAATCATTGAACAATGTAATTGAACACTTGCTGAGTGGTTATTTCGATATCAATATTCAAAGGAAATAATTAAAAAGGATCTCACGATTGGGTTGCAAGACTACCAAGTGTGATAGCTGCATTAAAGAATATAATTCTGACCCATTCCTTCAGCAGTCTGTTTATATCCCTTCCATCGAAACAAATTATGAGAATTAGATGATTTAATATTTCTTTCTCTTATTTTCCTATCGAGTCTGGGTGTTGGGGTTAAAAAGACCATATTAATAGAGTTTGACAAACTGTCGAAATAGTTCAATTCACGAGTTGTTTTACTAGAGCATCTATGTCCATTAAGATGAACTGTTCATGTCTAGATTCAAAACCATACACTGACGGTGCAAACGATAGTTTTAATGTTTGATAGTTTCTCAGGTAAATATCCTTAATTTCAACGTTCGCGGATTCGGAATAACTGAGTATTTTTTCTTGTGTTATTCTCCATTCGTCCATGATGCTTAAGTGAAGATATTTAGTTGTTTTAGCAATCCTGAATAAATTTGTATTGATATAAAACGAATCTGTAGCGACTCTGACAGAATATGTAGAAGCTATATTTATCATCATAGAAGATTTATCGAGATATAACAGCATCAGGCTTAATTGTTCCATTACTATCAAACACAGCTATACTATTTTCGGTTTCTCCATTAATGTCTGTCGACAATATCTTGTAATGTACGATTATTTCTTTTAGTTTTGTTGCATATCTTGAAATACAATTTTGATCTACATTTACAATATTTAGCAATTCGGATATTTCATGACTAATAATTTTATTAAAATTTTCGTGTGATATTACGTCAGATCTATGGTTTTGTTTAGAGGACGATTTTCCGTAAATATAAACCATTATATTTCTGATATCTATTTAAAACAATAGAGGTTACTTGAATTGTACAACTTTATAGGTGGTTTGGCTGACTATGATAAAGCAATTACTTCACGGCCACATTATGAAGGATCAGTTATTGGCTGTGTTAGTAATGTTTAAAACCAAAACGTAATATATTTTTAATATAATATAAATTCTTTCGGCGGAGGAAGTCGTACGAATCAAAATAAACAGATCCACGTGGATCAACGAGCACTTGGACCAGAACTATTTTTAAGATTAATGATACCAGTTTCAACATTGTTCGGTTGTTTCGGTAATTGATCACGCATAAACATCTTTGTTTTTTTTTTAATTAAAAAGAACAAAAATGTCAGCAGCGTTAATTAAATCAAAATTAGTCATTTGAAGTATCAGCGATGGTCCTAGGAAACTCTCAGACCATTTCCATATCGATGAGTTCATGGAAATCTTAGTCCTTTTGATATTTTTAAAATCCCCCTCCCGTTATTTTATCAGCATCCATTTTAAAAAGTGCAGCTATTTTGACAATGGTTGGGACTGCATCAGCTATAAACACTGGCAAATGTGCGACGAGTGGAAATACACCGCCTGTTTTATTTTAGTTTTTAATTGAACTCCGAGATAGAAGAAAACTTTTTTAAAATGATTCAGCTACGTTTCAGTGAATGATGCTTTGTTTGGACCACCACTAGCAATTTATTTTTTCTTCAATGTAATTTTTGTACCACATTTGCTTGCATGTTTTGATGGTAATTTTTTCACCTGACAAGGATTCAAGATTGCCTTAACGAGAACATGTGATATAATAATATCATGAGTGATTTAATTACATGTATTCAAATAGAGCGTCAACAGCTCTCATTCGTCCACCAACACTTTTAAGTAACATAGAGTATGACAGCAATTGCTTTAAGAGCACGAACTATTGGTTGACCAATTACATAAACACGTGGTTGTGTTACGCGAGCTCGAAAATGTATATGAACGATATATTGTTTAACCAAATCCAGATGTTCTAATGAAAAGTAATAAATCAGATACAGATTTCTAAAATCGAACTGTTATAGTTGTAAACTAGAGTTTATATTTTTATTACGTCCCATAAAAGTGATAAACGATTTGTGTTATAATCTAACAAAATATCTTCAGATTGCTTTTGTAGACAATTTATCCTTAACGAAACTTCAGAAACACTTAAACTGTCGAATATCATATGACTACGTACTTTACTATTTTACTGATTCATATTTTGAAAAGCAATGAAAATATGTCGTCATGCATAAACGCCTTGTTGTGATGATATTTGCCATGTAAATAAACTCTCGACATTACTTTGAACACAATATGTAGTTACCGTCAACCATGATCATAAAGATTTACCTACCCCCTGAGTCTATAAAAGAACATAACTGTGTTCTTCAGCAGTTGTTGGAGTCATTAACTGTATCCACAGTGAAAGATTTGCTAATATTACTTTACCAGTATCGCTTGCAGGTCGCTAGACTGTATCATCGCCAGTAGTTTTTCTTACAAGTACTACTGTATGTTTGGTTCCAAAAATAACTTTTCTACCATTTCTACAAAATCCGTAGATGTGGGACAGTGGAATTGCTCACGAAAATCCTCTGCTATCACCTTTTAATATTGATGGCGTGTAAGAAATCCTAAGTTAAAATCATCATTCATTGATATTGCTGCATTTCCTCGAGTGTTTCGTACATTACCATGATTGTTTTAAGCTTCTTTAGTAAATATTATTGATGGACTAGTTTTTTTTTATATAATCGTCCAAATATCTTGCTAAGCCTAGTATCGCTGTAGCAACATCAACATCTTTCAAATTATTTCAATATTTCTTCCATCAATAATACATGTAGCGCTATCAAGCGATGCCACAGTTCCATTATAAACAAAACAAGCTCTAACAGGAGCGTCTTATGCTTTTTATAATTTCACTTTCTATTTCAATAAATGCATCAGCCTAATACGAAGACCAATTCCTACTATCATACAGAAAGTTAAATTTCTCTGTGCTTCATCGCACAATTCGTCTAGTTTTATATTTGCAGCTTGATTTATTTCTTTACTGACATTTTTATTGTATTGACATCTGCAGGCATCACCTCAATGCTAAGTAATTTTACTGTCGGTGGTTTTGGTCGTATTAATCATGTTAGTCTATCCTTAATTGCTGCAAACGTTTTACCCTCAATAGCATTAGGATCTTTTTCACGAACAAAATTGATAACTTTCATTTCTAATTGTTTTACAATTGGTTTTGCTTTTGGAGCTATCCAACTTTAAAAAAAGAAAAATTGAATAACATCGCGAAATCCATCACCATAGATTGTTGTATAAGTAGATAATTGCGAATATATCACTCTGACCATGGTCGGTCCACATTGGGCATTATGTATGATCATCATATTTGTTATTTATTTATTTAATCACTATGATAGTCATCAACAATTTCATCAACGAGAGACCGATACACATTTATGCCCATGACACCAAATGTAAATAACAGATTTTTTTAATTAATTATTTCTGGAGAATTATTATCGTCTTGTTTTCCGCCAGTCAGAATTTATAACCGTTCAACATCGGCAAGGATGTTATTGGAGCATGGAATAAAACCACTCCCTTGAGTTTTAATACCACTTCTATTTGTTTCACCTGATATTTGCTGTAATTTCTTTATTAATTCTTCATTATTTTCATCAGTATTTCCCACTGCTTCCAATTTTTCTTTACTTTTTGTTCTGACTGCTTGTTTCTTTCTTATTCTGACTGCTTTTTCTCACTTGTTTTCAAAGCTTTTCTTTTGCTCTTGCTTTTTCAAGCTACTGCTTTGTTTCTTATTCTCTTTGTCTTCTTTTTTGTCTCTTTTGTTTAATATACCAATAAACTGCCTGGCTAAAATATTAAAAACATTAACATCTTTATCCGATATGTCTTAGCAGTATCAGTAGCTATGCGATACACATCCCTGACCCAATCGGCAGCTCTTAGAATATTAATATAATCGGGCTTTACATATTTACCTCTATCACGATATCCAAAACGCGGCAATATCAAGTAATTTGTCTGGGTCATGAATATCGGCACTAAATTTATATATTATTTTGGTTATTTTCCTGGTTCTAGCTTTTATAGGGTAAGTTTGAACTTCCTGTTGTGGTTGAGGAGGTTGCTAGGGTGGTGGTTGAACTGCCTGAAGACGGCCATCAAAATCAACAGGCAATGTCTCAAGAGCATTCTGTGTTGCTTTAGTTGCTGCAAGAAATTTCTTTGTTGGTTCGACAATCGATTTAAATAATTGAGACTCCTGAAGTTTCAGTAACTTTTGTCTGACATAATCACAGATGGGAAGATTTTCTGAATTTCCTCTGGTCGCTCTCGAACTTATATACCTATACAAGATTCCACGGCTGGTGCAATATTATTGATATATAATAATGATTTAATTGAAGCAGCAAAACGTGTGTGACTTCAATGAGACGTCGTATGGGTAAACGAAAACATACAAATAAATTTAGAAGAAAAACAAAACGACAGAATAAAGTAACAAACGCAACTAACCATCAAGAGTGACTCTTGGAGAGAAGCTCTCAGTAAGTGACAGGCTATGGTTTGGCGTTATTGACCTTATATTTTTCATTTTCGTAGTAAGCGTCAGTTTTTAAGAAAATGACATTACAGCAAAAGGTCGGTTCAGCCTCTCTGTTGCTAGCGTACTAATGTACTGATTGTACTGTGTGAAACAATCGGAAATAATTTAAATTCCAATTATTAAAAATCGACTGGTTAAACAATGAAAGGTAAATAGTACTGATTGATTATGAAAATATTTTATGCTGAATATTTTTTCTGACAAATTTTTTGAACAATTATTAACAATGTATGTATTAGGACAGAATTGTTATTAAACGAAATAAGATTCCAATTAGGTGAGTGATTTCAATTAAGAGTGGGCTGCTGAGGAATCAAGCTTTCAGACACTCATATAAGTCCAATTAGATGAGTGGTTTTAATTAGGTGCGTGGGCTGCTGATACAGCAAGTTCTAAGTCGAATGACGTAAACAAACATGGACGACCCTGTAGTAGGGATGAGAGCCTCTTTCTGGCTAGAGTGAATTGAACATCAGCATGTGTTGCGTGACCATATTTGGTCATGTGTTTTTTTTCTGATTAGAGGAAATTGATCATCAGTATGTGACGCATGACCATAATTGGTCACGTGGTTGCGTCTGGATTGCGTATAAAAAGAGGTGTGGATCGCACCCATCAGTTCTTTAATTCTAAAGCCAGAGAGACTCGCCTCTCTCATCACAGGTAAGATTCGTCTGTGTTCGTAAACTTCTTTAAGGGATAAGTACTTTTAATGTTTGAGATTTTAACGGTAAAGTTCAGATGTTTGCAACATGTGTTTTTACTGAATTATTTTATTTTAAAATATATTGTAATGGAATCTTTAAATGTTTAGAAAACAATCATATTCATTTATATTTTTGGTACATTTTATTGTAAAGACGAATTCGCTACTACCAACTTCATGTTTAGATTCAATGTTGAAGTAAAGTATTCTTTACGTAACAGAGAATAATATTTAGTAACATATTCCAAATCAGTATTATATTTTAAATGAGTAAAATACTTTTATTCGAAACGATTGTGCAGTAATAGCAGCTTTTACATTCTATGCTCTTCAGATCTCATGAAACTGATTGAGATTTAACTATTTGCATTGAATTCTAAAATGCAAAAATTATATAAATGAATGAAGTTTATAAGCTAAAGGAAAGTGCAATTCCATATGTGTTTCATGTCTTTTAAATGTAAAGCTTAATAGATGTATTTATTGAAAGTAGTAATATATGCATATTATTTATTCAAATAAAGTTATTTCATTCTGAAGCCAGAAGGACTCGCCTCACTCATTACAGGCCAGAAAGACCCGCCTCTCTCAATACAGTATCCCTGGACCCGCCACACTGCTAATTTCCCCAAGAGGTTGCCGTATCTACTGCATTATGAGTGACGACCTTCTTTTAAGAGAGCCTGAACACACACACACACACACACACACACACACACACACACACACTCACACACACACACACACACACACACACACACACACACACACTCTCTCTCTTTCTCTCTCTCTCTTACTATGGACATTGACATTCCTTACCTTATGAGTAATTCCTTCTCATAGCAAGAAATGAGAGGAAGGTTATGATAAGTCACACAACCTTACATAACATAGATATCCATTTATAGTGACTTTTGAGTTGCGTGCTTGTTTTGGTAGATCTTTTTCTTTTCAAATGCAGTCCCAGTGTTTTTTTAATACTCAACATACAATATGACATTATGTGTTATAACTGGTTCAGACTGTTCAGTTCATCTCACTGTTGCCAGTTTCATTTATACGCAATAAATAGATCTTTTTTTACGTATATTTGATTTAAATTATTTCATTTTGTTTGTTAGATTCAAATTTGACATTTTGGATTAAAAAAATTCATTCATTTGGAAATTGTTCTAGACGTTTTTACTCTACAGGTAAACAACAGATGTTAACCTCATTTTCTAACCTTGCTTCAGAGTGTAAACAAGCTTCTAAAATGATTGGTTGATTCCAAGGACATTAGAACTTTATTTTAAATGATTGGTTGATTCCAAGGACAAAATGGAGTAAAGTTTAAACATCTTTCTAATTTTAGTTGGGTCATATGGTATTTACCTGACTTCTTGAACGTAGGCTTGTTTCTAGAATATCATGTGACCGCTTGTTTACGTAAAAAACAGAGATACAAACCATGTTTGAGGAGCGAGCTATTTAGTAGAAGTTGAGCTTTTACAATAATAAGTTGTGTCTTCTTTTTGAGCTATTTTTTAATTACCGTTTACTGGAAATTGTGTCAATTCGCTTGGAGCAAGAGGAATTATTTTATTATTTATCTGGAAAAGACTATGTGCTCATAGATTTTCATTAACAAGAACTGACTAAATCAAGTGACATCGTCGCCCATATTGGATTACATCGTCAAGATTCGAACCGGGAACTACTACGACATTTTATTGTTAGGACTCTTGTAATCCCACTAGTGGATTATATTGTAAATTCTCTTTTGGATTAATTTTTGGACTTGATTCTCTAAAACCGTAAGTTTATTTATTTTCTTTTATGAAAATATTTGTATTTAATAAACTGTTTATTAAATTTTACAAGCTTGTTATTTTCACTTCTTTTTATGTTGCTGCTTATTCGAGCCTAAGCACGTAACAATCTACAGTTACCTAAGTTTATGAATAGCGCCATCTTGAAGTATGGAAGAATGCTATCGACTTTGGGATACAGGCAAGGTCACTGTGACAGACAGAAAATAAATGGTTTCAAGACAGTAACTCAAGTTATTATTCATCTACATTTGCAAAACTTTGCAGATAGCTCATACATAGAGTATGGACGACGTTATTTATTTTATAATCAAAGTCACTGTGACTGAAGGAGGAAAATTGGTTTTTGCTCAATAACAGGTTCTCCACTATCTACAATTACCATCTCTGTTGATGGGGCTTGCAAAGGGGATAAGGAAACGTTTCTTGATGATTTGTGAAGGCTTAAAAGGTTATGGCCTCTGTAAATGAATTGTTTCTCACAATAGTTAGAATGTACTATCTACAGTTACCAAACTTAGTGGATTGCTTGCACCTAAGTTAGGGATAAACCTTTTGATCTGGGGCTTAAATGCCAATGTAATGACATCAAGAAGAAAATATAATTCCAAAATCTATGCCAAACGTTGTGGCTAGCTTGGACTTTGAATAAAGAATAACTTTTGAATGAAAACTTCAAAGGTCAATGTCAAGATCAACCTTGATCAAAATTGCAGAGAACATGCACTTATGAAAATAAAGAAGCTTAGATTCAGGAAACTAAAGTACAGAGGCCAATGAATATGGAAGGGGGCGTTGAACCCAGCCCAGAAAATCTTTTGGTTTAAACTATATAAAGAATCTGTGTGAAGGCAATATACCTACCAATAAATACCATCATTTTGGTCCAGAAAAATTGCTATTAACATTGCGGAGGTCTAACGGTAAGGCCATTAAATGTTAAATATTTATTGTTTTTATTTTATGTTGGTCTTTGGTATTGTTACGGGATGCAACGTGAATAAGATCACCTATTTAAAACACTGATTGGCCTTATATTTATATTTTCTTCTTCAATTAATCGATATTGACTGCAGAATATACCTTAGTGCTTGATTAAATTTCGACCCACACAAAGGCTTTAATGGGTAAATATACAAACGAACTTCTACGCATCTGCCAAATATCCATGATGATCCTGCTTTGTATTGTTTCCAATGTCTCAGAATCTGTGCAAAGGCTTTGATTATTTCTTTATTGATGGTCCCTGAGTCTCTGAAACCACATGGCTGTAATTGCTAACAAATCCTTGTCACGTGAAAGCGGCATAATTTTGGACATCGAGAACAATCTCCATCTTAATCGTGGAGGTGACATTGTTCTACTTCCATGATGCATCTTTTGCACGTGTTTCATCACATCTTTACATGGATCATATACAGTTGGGATAATTACCCGATCGATGATCGCATATAGCTAAACTCAGGAACATGCAATGTCATACTTGTATGGCAGTCTCAGTGGATAACAGCTACAATACGGTGCTGACGCTCTTGCTTGTCACCAAACATCTGTGATATTTCAACCAGCTATGATAGTATATAAATCTTGATATTTGCGATATTAATAGTCATAGCATCTTTCTAATTGATTTCCTCATTACTATATTCACTGTCAATGTTTATAATTTTAATATCTTTGTCGCTAGATATCATCATGGACAATTTAAATATTCTTGCACAATATCATACAATACCATTTCACGTAATTTTATCATTGATCTTCTCATAAAACTCCTAAGTCGATTACTTTATCAAGAAGCTTCATCTATTTATCTGAACAGTTAGGTAACATCTGTTCGTCCTCTTTGACAAATCTGTATGACACAATTAAGAGAAACAGTTTTAATCTTTTCTGAGACGTGACAGACATTTCACTGTTCTGGTAATACGATTGCGGCATTAGATACACTCATAAATCTTTTAAAGATTACATACATACATACATACATACATACATACATACATACATACATACATACATACATACATACATACATTCATTTTAATATTATAATAAGCAGTCACTGCTAAAACTGCGTTTGTGAATCAGCATTTCTTTATAACTATATGCACTCTGCTAATGTTAGATATTAGGCATGCGTTTAGTCAAGTCCTAAAATGAGGGTTTGAATTTTCAGTCCAAGAAGTGCTTTTTGCACAGCTATTAAAGAAAAATATTGATTTCTGAGTGTGATTCCAAAATGCAGTGTCTCGGATGGTCCTACTAAACACGGCAAAGTCAATGTCATGGAATGTCAGACAAACAAATTTGTTTTTGTTTTGTTAGTACATATTAACTTAATTTTGACAATATAATAATTTTAAGTTTTAAAAAGCTTGTTTAATGATGTTTGAAAGCAAAATTGGTATGTATTCACCCTTTTGGTGCCTCTTTATTTCGCGTTGTGACAACGATATGTCTTCGAGGTCCACGGTACTTTGGTAATTTTAAATTTCGAAAATCACAAGTTCAGATAAATATTCCAGTCTCGACTAATGCCCTCTATTGGTCTATACCATCTGCATTTGAATTCATTCAAACCTTTTTTCCGCCAATTCGTCGGTTTTTCTTGGGTCTCGGTTAAGCTTAACTTTTAATCTGTGTTTAATGCTTTCGGTATTGTTTCTCCAACGTTGATCTTTGATGCTGCCAATAACGTGTTTGCCCAATGTATCCTCTATATATCTAACGTAATGCTGTTGGTAGTAATTTTGGGCATTATGCCCCAAGATGTTTACGTTTGCTGTTTTGCTTATCCAAGGTCACAGTCTAATGTTTTGTATTTGTACTATACATATTGTCATGGTTTATCTTTTTCGATGGAAGTATATCACGATTATGAATGTTGATAACCTATTGAATGGACACATATTTTAAAAGAATACATATGCAGTAGTAAACGAATTAAAACATTTAGTATAATCAGCCGGTTTTGATAGTGCTAACTTTGCAATATTAAAGCATAAGTACATCTTGCTCTCCCACAATGAATCTGTCTTTGTCATACGATATCTGAAGTTTATTAGATTACTTATAGTACATTTATCTATTTTATATAACTTTCTTAATACTCTTATGTGTCTACCAATAAGATACTTATTATATAAAATTATTAAAGGTGATTTTGTCATAATATATCTGATTTTGTTATATTAAACATTTATATCAAAATTATACAATACATTTTTTTCATAAGATTATTATTTGTCTCTCAGTGAGAATAATTTTAATAACTATTAATCCGGCTTTGTCATATTTAGCTTGATTTATTATACCAGTCTCTCAACCAAACATTTTATCAAGACCATCAAGATATAGCGACCTAGAATCATATAAATATATTCTTATAAATCCACCTGGAGTGGCTTGCGCACGTGAAACGTAGTGTTTAAATTTAATTATATCCATATCTCATATTTCATAAGGAATATGTATCATCTCCATTAAATACAACTAAACTATTACAGTTATCTCTGATCTCTTTCAGAATTTACGTATATCGCTGAGTAACATAAATTATATCATTATTTATGTCTGCCTCGAGAAAATATATTGCCGGAATTGATTTTGTATCCAGCATTATATCATCGTAAATACCTAAAAGATTAATAAATCCATCAAGTTCCATGACACGCGGCTTTTCATAAATATATGTTATTAAATTAGGAATTTCATCATCTTCATTAAATAATTCTGCGTTATCATTAGAACTGTAAAAGCATCGTGGCATCGTTGATAATCTCGAGATTGGTTCGACAATCGGTTTAAATAATTGTTCCGAACCCTCTGCAAATTCCACCTGACTCCTGCCGTAGTTGTAATTTTTGTCTTACAGAATCATGGACGGGAAGATATTTCTTAATTGCATGTGGTCACTCTCGAGCAAATCTAGCTGTACAGAGTCCATCGCTGGTGCCATATTATTGATACATAATAAGGATTTATTTAGAGCAGCAGACAGGTTTCGACCTGAATGAGACGTCGTAAGGGTAAACGAAATGAGTGTGCATGTTTTAGATATATTCAATATATTAATCGAATTTGTATTTGTTTCCTTTATATAACATCTCTCAAACCATTGTTTGCATTTTCATATACATTCATTCAAAATGTAATAAAAATAATAGCTTAGCTTTGTGTCTTTCAACATTGGTCTCTTGTTTCAGATGGTAATATGGCACACGATTGACGCATGTTATATGACATGTTTGCTATTTAGTAAGATGGCTAATTGTATCATAAACGCTGTAGTTTGGTTAATATAGTGCTAATTCTTACTTTATATATTTAGGAATATTGAAATTGTTCCATGCACAATGCACCAAATCGGTGAATAAAATGAGAAAGAACATGTAAGCCAGTAGACCAATAACAGCAGTTCGAGATTAGCTAATTCCCTTCTTTTAATCCCGAAACGCTTTTTATGTACTCCATATTAATGCAGCTTGCATGCTTGTTAAAATATGCAGCAGAGATCAGCAATATATTATATTTTGTTAAGACTGCTTAATTCAAAATTGGAGTAATCTATCGTCCATTTTATTCTCAAAGGTGAATCAATTTTTCTGTTCTTGTCCAAGATACAGTTCAATTCAATGCACTCGATGTTAAAACAGACTGAACTTATTGGTCGAAGTCATCATCATCATCATCATCAGTCCCTTGAGCTAGTGTGCTGGCGAGACACTGTGATGATGAAAATCTGACCAGTTCCCTCCACTTGCCTCAATCATGTGCCAATGCTGTGTCTCTGGAATACCTGTTGTCCGACCATTTTTCTCTATCTACCTCTCCTTCTGCCACCTTAGACGCTGCTCTGCAGTACTGTTGTGGATAGAATGTTGGCTCTAGTTACATGGCCATACCATTTCAACTTTCTCTTTTTGACGGTGGTGAGATCTTCCTATTGACCTACATTGTATCTGATGTTGTTCAACGCTTCTTCATTTGTGATGTGGTCAATATAATAGATGCCAAGAATGGTTATGTAGCATCTCATTTCAAATGCCTGAAATATGCTTGATAATTCGGCTGTCAGGGTTCAGGCCTCACATGAATACAGTTTTAACTGAGATGACTAATGCTCTCAATAGTCTAATTTTAGTTTTCAGACAGATATTCTTGTCTCTCCAGATGGGTCTTAGCTTTAATATAGCTGCCGTTGTTTGTGCTGCTCGTGAAAAAATTTCTGATTTTGATCCCTCCTTTGTCATTATGGAACCAAGATATGTGAACTGGTTCACTGTTTCCAGTTCCTGTCTTTTGACCTTAGTCTTGGCTGAGATCCGTTTGCCACTATTTGGTCATCAGCTTTGTCTTCTCAGCGCTCATATCCATGTCAAATCTATCAAATGTTTCATTCAGGTTTTCCACTAAGATGGCAAGCTTGTAATGATTGCTTGCCAGCCCATCAATGGCGTCAGGTTGGTAATGTTACGCCCTCCAATGCTGACTGTTCCACTATGGTTTTCCATGGCTTCGATCATGATGTGTTTTAAGTCGATGTTGAAAAGCGTGACCCATGTAGCAGCAGAGGAGGCTAACAGACCAACTTTGTAGAAGTGTCTATTCGGAAAACTGAGGCTTCCTCGAAAAGCGTAAAAAAAAGGCGTCGACGAGGCTAACCAACGCTTGTTCGAAGACGCCATGGTCGTTGTCGCACCCCCTCTGCTGCTATGGGTTAAGTCCGACACGATATCGCGTCAGAAGATCTGATAAATTTATCGTTACAAATCCGTATGGGTTTTATTGGGCGCGACTAAAGAAATTTTTTAATTGATTAAAATCCATATCGCTGCACCAAGTTAACCAAATATTTCGTAGTGTATAGTTGTCAACTCCGTTAAACATGCATAACAAATTGTAGTTATCTCTGATCACTTTTGGTATTTGAGTGTATCTTTGAGTGGCGTATATCACGTCGGTGTTTTTATGTCTACCTCTGGAAAATATTATGGCAGGGTTCTTTTGATTGTCTAACATCACACCATCGTATACGACTAAATTGTTAATACTTCCATCGATATCATCAATGCTCGGTGCTTCTTCGATATCGGTTATAAATCTAATAACACCGCCCTCGTTGACAATCTCTACAGCTCATCGTCGAATGCGACACTTCCATCGGTATGTGCTTCCTTGATCTCGGTTATAAGCTCGCTGGCCTTCTCTATGGCTCTTTCGTTGTAGTATTTTAACACCCGGTAGCATCGTTGATCATATACGGTCGGTGCCACCAAGTACAACTTGTTCCATTTCATCCATCTTCTTACCATATCAATTAACAACTATTTTTACCTCTCTCTGACGGTCCAATGATAATCATTCGAATAGAGTTTGGTAACATAGCATGATGTTTTACGGGTTCTGGTTCTATCGTTGATAATAATCAATTACAGTCATATCCATATAACATAAATAAATTATGGTTCTATATTGTGTGAAATGCAAGAAGCGTACTGGCAGTACCTCCCAGGAACACCATGGGCAAAGTATCCAGGAGGAAAACACCTTCCAGGGTATAGTTATTGTGGGCCCGGAACCAGACTCGATATCAGACTCGATGATCAAAACCAACCGCGATTGAATTGGTGAATATCCAATAAACGCCATTGACAAGGCGTGTCATGCTCATGACGTTGCTTATAAAAGTAGTAATCTGCAACACAGACATATCGCAGATGTGAAATTAATTCACGCGTTGAATTCTATCACTGATAAATCCTTCAAAGAAAAGTTGGCTTCATGGTTAGTAAAATCGGCGATGAAAGGTAAATTGATGTTAGGTGCCGGTAATTAATAATAACATGGAATCTATTTATTATTCTCCAAAAGGATACAGGAGCAGCAATCAGTAAACTCGTTAGCGCCGCGAAGGTGAAATATACCACCGCGCCTAATTGGTAATCCAAACAGGCGATATGGTAAATTTATCTATCGCCGCCTAAATAAATTAACCAATCGCATTTTGATGTGACCGTTCCTAATGAAGTTCATCAGGCCGATATATTATTTCTGTCGCATGATGGTGGTTACAAATACGAGCTAACTGTAGTTGATGTTGCGAGTCGATACAAACAAGCAGAGCCGTTAAAAACAAAATCATCAACTGAAGTGGCTTCTGCGTTTGAAAGGATTTATCGGCGAGGTCCTCTGCGCTGGCCAAATCTATTACAAGTTGATCCTGGCAAGGGAGCGGTTTTATCAACAATGAAGCATCATAATGTCACTATCAGACGAGGGCATACTGCACTACATCGCGAACAGGCAATTGTTGAACGATTTAATCGGATGCTTGCTGAGCGGTTTTTTAGATATCAATACGCGAAGGAATTTATTCAACATAAACGATCTCGTGAATGGGTCAAGAGATTACCAGGTGTAATTACCGCGCTGAATAACGAGATTACTAGAACGATTAACATGAAACCTAACAACGCTATTAAAAACAAGTATATACCCGTACAACCGCAAAAAGATTTTTCAAAACAACCAATTCTCGGTAATGTCACTGTTAGGTATTTATATGAACCAGGAGAGCTCGAAGGTGGTAAAAAGAGGGCTACTGATCCTATCTGGAGTGTCACCGCGCATAAAATATCTAGTATAACATGATCTACAGGTAGACCAGCAATCAATAGACTGGATTCAACCGCTCCTCAACGAGGATTCACTCGACAATAACTACAACTGATACCCAAGGATACTCAATTACCACCGCGTGGTCTTAACTAGCACCTCTTCGTCTGTTGCATTCAAGACAAGTCAGCATCACGTTATCGTTCGTATGGCCAATACTGCTATCCTTTCTATCCACGGTAAATTGGCGAGGATCTTTATCCGACCAACACCAACTCATTATACAATTGCAACTCACGCAGTGATTATTCTGTTGTTGCTTCAGCGTAATTGTTAATTCGGCATCAATATCAAATTCTCGTTTATTTTTTTGTCTTGCTGTTTATAATCAGATAGTTTTTTTCTGATTATGTCTTTGACTCTGTCAACGCTGACAATATCATTGATTGTAGTGTTATTATCATCTAAAACAACTCTTCGAAGCTGATTTATTCTTCGTACTCTGGACACTGCGAGATAAACTAAATTCGACCATTCGATGTGATTATCTATAATCCAAACAATCGTATCTGATATAGTTAATCCCTGTGAAGAATGTATCGTCGCTGCGTAACCTAGCGTCCATGGGGATTTATCAGCGCGCAATGCATCTTCGACGACGCTGATATCAACCAGCACAATATCATTTAACACTAAATTCTGCTTTTCACGCTGTCCTGGAATATCAACTTCGATATTCTGTTTTCGTGTATCCGAAGGTCTATAACACAACGGTGTTGGAAGTGTTGCAAATTTTTCTTTATGCAATTCAAATAACTTCATCTGAAGTTTGTCTCTGACTATTGTTCTACTCGCTACTATCAAATCGTTTGGTCTCCACGTTTCCCAGAAGTCATTCATAGGAGTTTCTGAAATTATTTCACGAGCTATCTCACATTGGATTCTATCCGGTTGTAATCTGATTAGTTTCTTGAACTCGCGTAATTGTTCATCAAGCGCACTATAATCAGTACTAATTTCTTCATAATAGTCTACAAAATTCTTTAGTTATTCATGTGGGGATAAACCGACAAATGGTGGTGGCTGGCCATGATCGCCGCACATGACTTTTGTGTTCGCGTGCAATCAAGAAATCTTTGTAATACATCTAACGACACCGTGCATATCTCATCCCAAACGATGACTTCAGGAATAAATTTCGCACCCATTCGATCAGGAGTCCATTCGTCACCTTTCCATCGAAAGAAACTGTGATAAGTGCAAGCATTACTTCCTCGTTGTTTCATCTCTCTGGCAATTCTGTGTGTTGGTGTTAGCACAATCATATTTGTTGCGTGAAAATCCGTAGGATTTTTCCCACGAAATAATTCAATCGCACGAGTCGTCTTCCCAGTTTATAACGCATACTATGGTGATGGTCTCGGTGATACCATTGCAGGGTTATTTGCAAGAATGGCTCCAAAAGTAACGCCGCTAGCAAAACAATTATCAATGAAAGCCATTGATGTTATTCGTGATAAAGGTATTAGCGTTATTGGAGATGCTGCCGGGAAAGCGTTTTCGAGATTTCATTGATGAGTTAGTGTAAAATCGTACGGATTTTCACCATCATGGTTATCATAGCGACTAATCTGATGACTGAAAATCCCTTGGATTTTCATTTGATGACGAAGTCATCACATTAGATAAATATCATTTAAATAAGATGATCATACACTACAACCATGATAAACCAACCAGCGTCTATGTAGTAAACTCGCGGTTCCCAGTTTATAACGCATACTATGGTGATGGTCTCGGTGATACCATTGCAGGGTTATTTGCAAAGAATGGCTCCAAAAGTAACGCCGCTAGCAAAACAATTATCAATGAAAGCCATTGATGTTATTCGTGATAAAGGTATTAGCGCTATTGGAGATGCTGCCGGGAAAGCATTTTCGGCAGCTCGGGATAAACTAACAGCGCTAGTTCGACGGCGAAGGAAACCACAATTGAGACCACTAGCATCTACAGCGGAAATGCCCGCGAGTGTTAGTAGAATAATAAATAACGCAGTAGATCAGAAACTAGCGTCACTGGTGACCAACGACCAAAGTAACATCGCAAATATGATAGCAGGAAGTGGCTTAAAAAACCACGGCGGGGTCGTCAACGAACACGACGATGATTGAGACCAACGAGTATATAATAAACTGTTCAAACAAACATCTGATCCAGCATTTGATATGGACGCCCCAGTGCGTAAGGATGATTCTGTACGTGATTATCAATACTATGCCTATCACGCAATACAGCCAAATAGTCGATCAAGAATCGAACTTTAAGTTCATGATACCAGTAAATACTTTCTACCGTGTGAAGCGTTTATCGAAGTAGAAGGAGAAATTGTAATAAATGATGCTGCTCATAATGATTCAACATATCCACTTGATACTCAAGTCGGTTTTGTCAATAATGGGATTATGGCGTTATTCGAGTGCAAAATATCTGATTGATGCAAAAAGAGATTGAGTCGATAGACCGTGATGTTGATGTGGCAACAACAATAATAGGACTAGCAAGATATTCCGATGGTTATACAAGATCTGCAGGACCTTCTATGATGTTTGCAAAGGATGGTAAAAATACAGCTGGAGGAAATCAGCTTATTATAAGACGACCAAAACTTAATACTGTTCCTGCTAATGATGCTGATGTCGAGGCTATAGTTATAAACAACGATCCTGATTTCAATCTAGGAGCTGCAACACGTATGTCAATGTTGCAAGGAGCGCGTAGATCATTTTCATGCGCGATTCCACTGCATCATATATTTGGATTCTGCAGAAATGTTCGAAAAGTTATTTATGGAGCAAAGCACGCAGTAGCACTCGTGCGAAAGGGTGACGACAATGATGCAATTTTGGAGGATTCCAGCAAATTTAGATCCAGCACATGTCGATGATGCCGGTAAAGTCAATTTAACAAAACTATCATTCTGGATGCCAGTGCTGATTCCATCAATCACCGCAGAAGAACGATTACTATCATTTATGGATCAAGGAGGAAAATCATTGCTGAGTTGGCTAACGACGACTACAGATGTTAAGCAATCGGATATTAATGGGTTATTTACGTGGAACCTAGTATCAAAGCAAGGCGTTTCAGCTCCACGTCATATATTTATTGCGTTACAGAATACCGCAAGAACTGGTAATCAACGACGCAGCCATATGATATTTGATCAACTTGGTATTACTGACGTCTCACTGAGAATAAACGGTCAGCAAGAACCATCCGAGGATATACAACTTAATTATTTTCACAACCATATTGCCCGTGTGTATTATTGGTTGCTATCGTATATGGCACGCGATCAAAATGTTGATACTGGTTTGCAAATATCACAGTTTGATTTTAAGAATTTATATCCGATCTATTATTTTTCACTGCAACATCTTGATTTAACAACACTTTAGAGCTAATATAAACCGCGTTGTTATTGGTGATCATGCTATTCCCTACTACAGAGCGGTTGCTGTTATTCCCAGTGATAAATCAATGCTTCTTGAAGGTGTTGATGGAAGAATGAGAGTCCTTGATGCACCAGTGGAAAACATGTAACAATTAGATCAATCTGTTATTAATAAAATGCCATATGATGTTATTAGTGTTACGTTAACCCCTAATCAAATTAAGAAACTACAGTCATCAGCAACTGAAAAATGTGGAACTACAATCACGTTGAAACCTAATCAGATGACCGCAGGGGCAAATAAATTATCGTTGAAACCTAATCAAACAAAACATTTTAGTGCCGCGCTCAAAAATAAAAAAGGAATTCGAATTAAACTTTCTGTGGCTGCAATTGCCAATTTGAAAAAACACGGCGGTATATTCCCGTTGTTAGCTGCGATTCCAGCGTTGATTGCGGCAGCGGCCCCAGCGGTGGCTAAAGCGGCGACGTTAGGAGCCGTTGGTACCGCGGCAGGAATGGCACTAAAGAAAGCAACCGGCAAGGGATGTAAAAAAAGAAGGGAAAGGGTCTAAGACTACCAGGAACCCCGTATTCATAGTACAGCGGAAAGGGTCTAAGACTACCAGGAACGGTTTACTAACTCGGGAATCTTCGATTGAGGAACCTATGGTTCCCATGTCCAATCTTGATTTACTTGATGCTGCTAAAAAACTATCGATTAAAAACTTCAGAGATGTCTTTATGAAAGATCTATTGCCGGCACAACCAAACAGCGCTGAAACCGGTATTATTAATCTCGATAACAGCACTGGACCTGGAACCCATTGGATTGCATACGCGATAGCTCCACGTGCAGTCATCTATTTCCATTCATATGGATTAGCGCCGCCGAAGGAATTCATGCGTTATATACAACAATTAAACATCCCTCATTGGTTTTCTACGCTACCAATACAACAAATGAATGACCCACCAATATGTAGCAGAGAAGTATTGAATGAACTCAACGCTATTTCAACATCTGGAAAACCACCACATGTTGTTGTAAATGAATACACTAGTAATAGCTTTTTAGAGAGAGATTATATAGAATAACATGATTGATATTTGGGTGAGACAATTATCAGCGCTGAATAAACCAACCACAGAAACATCTGCAACTGGTGATATAAAAAAATAATCAAAGATGAAATAGCTGAGACGTTGAACTTAGCAAGTGTTGATCCTAATGAAATAGTTGTATTTCAAGATCGTCAGGGTAAATTGAAATCTAGTAATGTTTCCCTGGATGATATTTTAGTTAAACAAAGCGGCGTAACCGATCAGGGTAAACGCAAACCGGGTGTACTTATTTCAACTATCTTGGAACGAATTAACAATAATGACAAGCCGTTATTAGATTTCCTTGGAAATCCACCGGTGACTACACCGAAGCTCACAGAGATAAAAACTTCTATATTGGAACTAGCAACACTTCAATCCAAATATGAAGAGCACGTGAAACAGTTTTCAACTTTTAGTAAAAATATTATAGATAAATTTCTTGGAACCACATTCGATAAACGCGACATCAAACTCCCGGATATTAAAAAATACATCGATGAGATGAAAAACGTTATCGAAGCAATCAAAGATGATTTTCCGAGGATGATAACAATCATTGAAAAAATAAAAATTCCTCACGAACAAAAAAAAGTATCATAAATAATATGTACATGATCCAATACGGATCATTTGTGTGGACTCCTACAAACAACAAATTAGATATCACTGCAACCGTCAAAGGCATTTATCGATTAACACTAGTGACACCGACTCAGTTTAATATATCATCATCGAGCTCATCTGGGGTCAACAATACGATATCAACGATCATCGATAAGGACACAACCAAAGAATTCACGATAGCATCCACTGATAATAATTTGGCTAGGGTTTCAATATCATGGTATATAGAATTCGTAGCGGATTTGAGTAAACAACTTAATTGAAATATAATGACATCACCGACGATACATTCGGTATCTCAATATCGCTATAATCAGGCCAGAGAGTTTTAAACTAAACTCAAAACACTCACTGAGGAGTATCAAACAAAAATTAAAAAAATACGACGAAGAATCACCGCAGTTGATGTTACCGTGTACTCTGTGAATGGTGTAATCGCCGGAGCTGGTATAATACTATCCTCGGTGACAATGATTACTCCGATAGCTGTTCCAATTTGTATATCAGCGGCAACAACAATCGCGGGAATTATTTCAATTATAACAAACAAATATCAGCATGCAGCCAGCTTAAACTTCAAGATTACAGAATTAAATTTCATGTTGTGTCCACTGCGCATTCGCAATTGTCCTCGTTGATATCGTCATCACTCGATGATACATTTATATCAGATAGTGAGTTCTCAGGGATAGTAAGCATTTATGATTCCGCGATGTCCAAATTAGAGTAGGATAATGATAATAACAATGACAACACCGCAATAACTACTTCAACAAAAAGTAAAAAATACTGAACCAATTCAACAAATAACGGAAAATACCACACCAGTGAAGACCAGCATGATCTCAATAACATCAACGAATCCTGAATTCAGTGTGAATTTCCCTATTCCGATTCCCGTGAAGGAGATCGCGTTAGCGAAACTACGAGTATACCATAGTTGGCCTAATATTAGGTCGGTAGCATTTGGCGGTCAACAGCCGAATAATTCCTTGGTATTTGCGAATAAGAATAAACCCGATTGAACTCCAGACTGGAACGTTGTTTCGATACCATCAGGGTCGTACCAAATCGATCAAATCAATGCTGAATTCCAGCGTAGAATACAATCCATTACTGGAGCAGAATCGAAAATCGCTATACGGTCCACGAGCCAACGTTATCATCTGCGATCGAAATAAACTCGCCTAGTTATGTCGTAGATATCTATCAGAGTTCTATAAGAACAATACTGGATTGGCCTGAAAATTCACCTCAGGCATCTTATCAAACACCCGAACCTAAAAAATTTGATTATATTACCGACAGGATGAAACCCGATAATCCAGTAAAAGCTATAGCGGTTACGCCAGATGGGATTTTTTTCACTGGAAAGATAGACAACCGCAACCGAAAATATTATGCAACTAAACGAGATAAAATCACTGAAAATTTCACAGCGTTCAATAACAAAATTTCGCTGTTGTTAATATCTCTTAAATCCGGTACTCTCGCCCGAAATTAATTTATCAGCGTCTTAGAAACATGTAACAAAATCACTAATGACATGGAAACATTTCATTCGCAAATTATTCAAGAGGTATTAGGCGATAGTAATCCTAAAACGAAAACGGAGTTTGCGACAGTGTATAATATACTCGTAGAAGATATTTCCACGCTCAAACTACACGGATATAATATCCCAGAAGTACAAAAATCTCTCAATGATGCCATCGATGAAGGTTTCAAAAAAATCCATAACGCATGGAAAAAGACAGCACCACCACCACAAACAACAATTCTCAAATATAATAATGACCTAGACGGCGGTGGTAGGCATATAGCTCCTCAAAATGTGATAGCATTGAATTTAGTATGTGATGTTATCGAAGGCAGCTATCAAATAAATCTTGAACAATCAAATCAAGCTCAGCAGGGATATATTCTATATTCATTTGCACCAATAGCTCCTCCAGGATTTCTAATTATTGAAGATCCAATTAATCCGGTCTATATGCGATGTCATAATGATTCGTTAACGAGAATTAATTTTAAACTCACTGACCAATCTAATAATCTGATTGATTTACAAGGCGAGGTTTTACAAATTAGTCTGTTTGTAAAGTCCTAAAGAACTTTCATCGTAGTGGTTTTCATTGTTAACCCATAGCAGCAGAGGGGGCGCGACAACGACAATGGCGTTTTCGAACAAGCGTTGGTTAGCCTCGTCGACGCCTTTTTTTTACGATTTTCGAGGAAGCCTCAGTTTGCCGAATCGACGCTTCTACAAAGTTGGTCTGTTCGTCTCCTCTGCTGCTCATGTTGTACTTCTTCTTTATGGCCTCATGCAACACTCTGTTAAAGGCATTTTTCAAATCTATAAACACATCATAGATGTCGTGTTAATGTTGCGAGTACTTTTCACACAGAACCCCAAGATTTAATATTTGTTCCGTTATGTTTCTTACACTACAGAACCCAGCATGTTCTTCAGCGATTATTTCATCTTCTGCTTGTGGGTTCAGTCTGTTCAAGATGATCTTGTTGTTGTTGTAGGCTTTTACGCCATTTTCAGCACACTATAGGCTATACATGGCGGCCAGTAATAATGATGGAGGAACAAGCCGGGAAAACCGCTGGAAAGAACGACCCACGAGAAGCTACATGCAAGCTTTCTCACACAAGATGATATGCATCATCACCTCACCAGCATGGCTGATCAAACAAAATATTCTGTAATTTTGACACAGCTGGAGATTTTCTTTTGGGGATTATTATATTCAGTGACTGGGTCGGCTATGGTCAATCACCTGTCTGCCAGATCTTGTTGTAGATATTTGTTAATAGCTCTATCACTGATTCCCCCCCCCCCCCATTCTTTATACGTTCAGCTGGGATGTTGTCTACTCCAGCTACTTTTCCATTCTTCATTGTTCTTATTCCCGACTCCACCTTTTTTGAGAATGTGGACAATTATCATTTGTAAAGTTTGGAACTTCATGAACCCCTGTGTCTCATGTGGACTGATGGTTGTAGAGAAATCTGCAATACTCAGTCATAATACGATCCAGAACCCTGACCCCGTACGACCTCGAACCTGAAAACGATCCCAAACAGGGACCATCATTCAAACCTTTAATCATATGGCACATATGGTGAATTTTGAGGTTCTTTCTATTCTTGTGAAATCGATGCCACGATGCAGAGTGTTGTTGCCAATAGTAATCCGAGCATTACTTCGATAATAAAAATAATGTATATGAAATCAGAATTCATGTTGATTACTTTACATCAATCGCCGTGGGAGAATCCTGTATAGTCGAGATTGTACTAGTTGAGTGTGTATTACAGTTAACTTAATACATGTATTCTGTTACAACCGTTTGGAAGCTTCGATGCGACTAATGTATTTGGCGATTGCAGAGGTAGGTCGAGATGTAACCTGGAATATTTTTGGATTTTCCATGTGCTCGTCCTACATGGACTCGGTGAGATTCTTTGAAGGATTTCGTTGATAACCGGTAAAGAATCTAAAATTCAGTTCAACAGTTCGATCGAATTTCCACCGAACAGTTCTTAGCTATAAATTGATAATTTATTTCTGTTTCGTGTTATATAAGACAGTGGGCTATGTTGCGATATAATTCAAATGGGATGAGAAAGAAGAACTCATAATTGTTATTGTCACATTGTCGGAATAAATTTGCCCACATTGTGTGTAGTTTCATATTTTTGATATTATATATGTGAACATATAAACTGATGTGTTTCTGATTGGTCCAAATAAGCCTATGAAATTATTGTCCAGTAGTTTCTTCACGAATCGGTTTTTGTGATCGTGGAAAAAACATATCTTTAACCCCGCCTACTGGAACTATGTATTTTCATTGAATATTTTTGGATGCCATTCTTTGATTAAACTCGCAAAAGGGAATTAGAAAAAAATGGTCTCGTTTGTTGTGTCATGTATAACATATCATAACATTGAAAATGGCAAACCCTTCAAGACAAGAACAATAACAACAAGTAAAACTAAGGTACTTATATGATAACGAGGGTGGGGGATGGATGTGCATAGTATCTGTAGAATCGAATTCACCCTATATACAAGCTCGGTTTAAATGTGAACTCACTGAAGTAAATAAACACATCTTTGTTCACAGACGTATGTAAGACATATGCCGGTCTCCCCAACTGACAGATCTTTATCCAACCACAGCATATTTACGCGGTAAATATGTGATGCAAGTCCGACTCAGAAAGAGATTTGTTTACATCTTCTGTACAATCTAATGTTCCAAATCAAGTACTGCAAATATATTACAGTAAATATTATATTTCTGCATCCAGAAATATATTTTGTTGCAAGAATATCGCAAGAATGTAATGCTTTTTTTTTGTTGTGATTTGTAATTTCAACTTAAACATTGTCAACGTTGTTGTGTTGGCCATCTCCAACGATGTTGGCTGACGCGCACTGGACATTTTTTGTTGTTGACAAATGTTTTGTCGTTTGTCAAATGTTTAGGTTTTAGATGGACGCTTATTCTTTTATTCATAGTTATGAATAATGTATAATATGTTTGTACTATTTCAACTTAAGGACTATATTTACGCACAGCAAATGAGAGGTACATCGTCGGTTAAAATAAACAAAAAATTCGTTCTTCTTTCTATTTAAATAATTTCTACTGAAATAAAGCTATGTGATGAAAAGAACCTTAAATGAGTAATGATTTAATATTAAATTTATGAAACTCATTAGGTATTATACAGTTTTTGATTTTTACATCCTAAATGGCATCTCAAAGTATTTTAAACAAATACAAAAACAACTTTGTTGAAGAAACTTCGTTTACCCGTCAAGGAAATAATATTGAATCATCATCGTCGTCACAAAAACTTGGGTTTGATGTAAAATCACACAATTTCAACATGTGCACAAACTGTATAAGCAGAAATTATGACAACAAAGACGGTTAGATCGAGAAACATATTCTTCAGTAACACACAAGCCGTTAGTTATAATCAACTTACGAACGCTGTATCTGAAACACGTTTGCTTAACAGGCAGCATAAACATGCATAACTGCAAGATAACAAATAACAGCACATCATATCCGTTAACCAATGCTGATATAACACAAGCTGTTCGTTAAATTCAACTAACCACATCATAATCAAATAAACGACCACTCAAAGATGGGATAATATGACAGGTAATCGAATAATAAACCTGCAAATAACTTCTCCATGTAATCAAACTCTATGGCGGTAAGTATCAACCAACTTACCAGGGTAGCAAATTTGACAATAAGCGAATCTGGTGATTTTGTAATTGTTACAGGTACTCGTTCATTTATCAACAGTGGTAAGATAAGCAATATCTTATGATCAGAATAAAGGATTATTAACAGCATACCTGAAACTTGCCGAAAGATCAATGAAATTCATCAGTTATTTGTTCGATTTGAAAACTGCCTGTTTTACTTCCTCAGGACTTCCATCATCTTTATTTGTGTGCGAACAAAAGAGAAATATTCGCCTGTAATCCACCGAATGATTTTGATCTAATATTCGGCTAACTATGATTATTTCGTAATTGAGCTAGCGCAATTTCCTTTACAGTTGGAACTCATCGTTCTTTTTGACGGAGTTGTATTCTGACGATCTGATGCTGTATTTCTTGCGACATCAACATTATTATTATAAATCAGATGTAGTCGTTGCCTTATTGTAAATCTTGATAATTTTTGTGAAATCGTTACCTGATATTTAACGGCCTGATGATATCAACGAAGATAATTTGGAATATGCTAAAGTTGCTGTTTGTAATTTTAGTGTGTATTCGGGTAGTTTATTTTGTTTACATGTATATATTTTTGTAATGATAACACTAGTAAGTGTTGTGCAGATAAAACACAAATTGTTAAAACTACCTGTTCCAGCGATAACAGTTGACTCCAAATATATAATTATGTCAACGAAACATCCAACGTCTGTGATATTTTTTACTTCTGCTGTATACTCATGCACGTGTTTTTATAGTTTGATCTGCCATTCACACACCTGATTGTATCCGTACTGTTGCACGTTGATTGGGGAGTTCATTAATTAAGTATGTGGTAGTTTAGCGATTAATTCCATGCACAAATAGTAAATCAAGTTGGGTCTTTTTTTCGTCAGATTCCACTTCAAATGTTACTTCGTCGTTTTGATCTAATAGTAACAACATAGATCCAGAAGATTTTGTAAGTGGATAACGCCATTGTATTGTAGTATATATCGTAAAATATCGATCACTGATAGTCTGATTAACCCGGTAACCTAAGAGCGATTTTTCTCGCCAGATTCTGTCTGAACCAGAGTTAATCTCTATCATCCAGACATACTGGCACGGACTTTGCTGTTTATTTAGTTCTTTCTTCTGAAGCACACTTTGTAAAAGTATACACGGAATCTTCCAATCCTCTTCTTCCGGCGCCCCTTCCCCCCCAAAGACTACGCCCGGTGTAACTTGCACCCCCTGCACCCCACACAACCCCCAGCTACGAGTCACTGTGCTCAATTTGATTACGAAAGGTTCAAGTGAAAAACTAGCATTCTGAGTGAATCAGTTTTAGAAAGTAAAAATGTTAAACATATTTTAAGAGAAATTTCATAGCGAGGTTTAGCCAGTAGGATTTTCTTCCACCTTTGTCATGAGTAGGTTCATTAAAGTACATATATTTCCATACAAGCGTAGGAGTGATAATATTCCTTGCGAGAAATGGGACAGAGGCCCGCCCCAAATACCCACTCTACCACCACACCACATCTGGTATTTCGGGGATTTGTTAAGCATTTGTTCATGTTTACAAGCTAAATAGTCAGCGTTGCAAGCGAAAAAAGAAAACACCTTTTGCACTTATAGAAAATGACATTCTTGCATGAGATGACAACATTTCTGGTCGTAATGCCATCATTGACTGCAACGAGTACACATCAATCAGATGAACTACTTATAAAAAGTGAGAGAAAAAAAATTAAAACTAAGAAGCTCCCGAAAGCTTTTTAAAGTATCTTAGCACTTTCCGTTTGCATCCATTAGTGAAAAAATTACATCACATTATAAAGTCATCCATCGTTCTAAGCAGCAACACATATAAATGTAAATGTATCTGATATGTGCAAAGGTCTGTGAAATGATAAATAAATAGGATTATAACTCAATGTTCTTCCTTTTTGGATATATTTTACAAAACACCCTTTATGCGTTTATTCTTTTATACATTTGTTCTTATTATTTTCTTTACAAAATGCCAGCTATTTTGCCCCCACATGAAACTGTTTTATATATAGGAAATACACTTCTTGAAGAGTTTAACGCCATGTTTTAGCACACCATAGGCTATACATGACAGCCAGATAGAGATGATCTCTAACGTAGAGCGCTTTAGACCACTCAGCCACTCGGTGTCCCGCTTGTACTGTGTAATTACATTTTTAAGGATGTCATTAACATAATATGCACTAAATATATGTTCAAAACGGTTGACATGAAATTCATTAAACTCGCTGTAATGTGCAATAAGTCACTTTCCTGGAAGAAGCTCATGCCATATTTTATTCAGCTAGTTTCATTTCTTTCAAATCTGATGTACACTGATGTAAGCGCTTCTATGTAAATCTGATGTACACTGATGTAAGCGCTTCTATGTAAATCTGATGTACACTGATGCATGCGTCTCTATGTAAATCTGATGTACACTGATGCATGCGTCTCTATGTAAATCTGATGTACACTGATGTAAGCGTCTCTATGTAAATCTGATGTACACTGATGCACGCGTCTCTATGTAAATCTGATGTACACTGATGCATGCTTCTCTATGTAAATCTGATGAACACTGATGCATGCTTCTCTATGTAAATATGATGAACACTGATGTATGCTTCTCTATGTAAATATGGTGAACACTGATGCATGCTTCTCTATGTAAATATGATGAACACTGATGCATGCTTCTCTATGTAAATATGATGAACACTGATGCATGCGTCTCTATGTAAATCTGATGTACACTGATGTAAGCGCTTCTATGTAAATCTGATGTACACTGATGTAAGCGCTTCTATGTAAATCTGATGTACACTGATGCATGCGTCTCTATGTAAATCTGATGTACACTGATGCATGCGTATCTATGTAAATCTGATGCACACTGATGTAAGCGCTTCTATGTAAATCTGATGTACACTGATGTAAGCGCTTCTATGTAAATCTGATGTACACTGATGCATGCGTCTCTGCGTAATTCTGATGAGCACTCATGCAAGCGTTGGTGTATTTCTGATAAGCACTGATACAAGCGTCGCTGTGTAAATCTGATGAGGTGGCAGGGTCCAGTTGCGTAAATCGGCCCCTGTCAAATTTCTAAACTTAAGGCAAATGGCGTGATTTTTTCAGCTATTATTGTTTACTAATTTAGTTGGGATAGGTGTTTCGGGCTTTTGTTGTTCTTGAAATTAATGTCCTGCATGTACACCTTTCATAGCTAATCTGCAGTATGTTGATAGTGAAATATCAACAGTCACCTAGAAAGAAGACCAAGCCTCCCATAGCAGTAAAGACATGGGTTTGGTGAAGTAGAATGACTCAAAAACAGTTTGGATGACAACATTGTTTAGTACACGCTGTTTTGCAGTATTATCATCTAGGAAAAGGGCTTGTGTTTGTACTGCGAGCATCACATGGTGTCAAAAATGACATGAACATTACAGGTATAAATTTGGTGGCATAGTGCATAAACTTCTGCTATGAACTCCATTGACGTCTTTGGTTAAGTGGACAATATTCTTATGCTTTGTTTAATATAGGCATCTAAAACTATGGACCTTTTTGACCTCAGTTGTGTATTTTATTTTTTTATTTCTTTATACTAGGTCGTTGATTGCGTCATTAAATTTGTACATAAAAACTGGTCACTGCCCATTGACCATTCAAGCATGCGTCTGTGTAAATCTGATGACCATTCATGCATGTGTCTGTGTAAATCTGATTGATGACCAATCATGCAATGGTCTCTACGGAAATCTTAGGACAACTCACATAAGCGTGTCTGTAACTTTGAAGTCAAATGAGTAAGGATGTCTTATTCTAGATTTCATTTAAGTCTCTGAAGGCATACGTTATCAACCTTTTATTTTAAAAGTAATAAATGCACCCCCGTTTCCATTTCCATATCCGTCACTGTGTCACTTATTTCCGTGATAAACTCAAATGCGGATTCACATGTTTTAGTTTATTTCAATGAAGTATAGATAAATGTGATTGAGATATTCTTGGATTATTTTTAGATTTCATTCTTAAAACAGTAAGTTCTTTTACCATTTTTACAATCTTTTTTTCTAGGGAAATAAATTATTCGTTACATTTTACAAAGCTTGTTGTTTTCACTCTTTCTTTGTATCAGTTTACTAGAGCATAAACTCGTGACTATATATATATATATATATATATATATATATATATATATATATATATATATATATATATATATATATATATATATACTTGTGTGTGTGTGTGTGTGTGTGTGTGTGTGTGTGTGCACACGCGCGCGCGTTTTCATTGTTGGATTCTGATTTACATTTCTGCAAGCAAAATCTGCTACGCTATAGTTAGTCAAGTTAATGAACCGAAGGACTATTCTAAAAATTCCAAAGGATGAAACTTTTCTCCGATCTAAGATATGACATCGATTTTATTAAAGAGCATCATCTAAAATGTTCCAACAGCTGTAAAACAGCCCTGGAGCACATTGATTTTTAGAGATATTTTTGGAGTAGGAGAAAATCTTTTCTTACTGGACACATATAACTGAAATGCTTTAAATGACAGTAACGTCTCAGATATAATTTACTTGGTATTAAAGTTCAATTACTAAGAGCTAATTCTATTGCGTTCAAAGAAAGTTTTGCCAAAGGATAATAATTATATTATAAAATATTGTCACACACAGTGTCGCAAGTGGCTCACATAAAATTATATACAATATAATAATAATAATAATAATAATAATAATAATAATAATAATAATAATAATAATGAGAACTTTGTATAGCACCTAATCTTTAAAAACTCTAAGCGCTTTACACCATCAATAATGATATGTCTACACTACAGAACAACAAATGACAAAAACAATGAAATTGGAAAACATAAAAACATGCTGAAAATATATAAGATACAAAACATGATTAGGTCGCTAAGTTTGTCCCTGAAGTCGAAACAGGTGAGTCTTGAGAGCAGTCTTAAAAGGGACCACTGTGTCTTTGTATCTCATTTCAATGGGCAATTCGTTCCACGTCGCCGGGCCCTGCTATGCAAACGAACGTTGTCCATGTGACTTTGTTTTCACCGTTGGAACAATTAGTATACGATTATCAGAAGAAGAACGTAAGTATCTTGCAGCTGGTGTATACACATGGGTGCGGCTGGATAGGTATGTTGGGCTGGAGTCTGTCATTGAAATATAGCACAGAGAACAAATTTTGTGTTTTATTCTGTATCGAATTGATAGCCAGTGTAGGGTACAGAGCAGTGGTGAGGTGTGCTCTGATTGAGGTACTCTAAAGATGATCCGAGCAGCTTTGTTTTGAACTTTTTGAAGTTTCTGGAGTAAATATTGTGATGAACCAGACAGAATTGAATTACAATAGTCCAGTCTTGAAAGTACTAATGAACACACAAGTGTTTTCGTGGCATCAACAGAAAGATATTTACGAATGGAACTGATGCGTCTCAATTCAAGATATGCAGCCCAGTAGATGTTCATGACATGTTGGTGTAATGTGAGAGTACTGTCTAGAGTAACACCTAGATTCCGTACTGACTGTCAGAATTTAATGTTGGTGTTGCTGATATTTATTGTCAGAGGTAAAGGATGTAAATGAGAAAGCCTTTGTGTTGTGATCAGAATAGCCTCAGTTTTATCATCATTCATCTGCAGCTTGTTACATGTCATCCATGATTTCACATCCGAAATGCACTTCTCTACTCCATGGATGGTAGCATCAACTTCAGTTGGGTGGCTAGACTTGTATATTTGGGTGTCATCAGCGTACAATTGGTGCGACACTGGGTGATGATATATGACACTTGAGAGCGGCTGAGTGTACAGAATGAAGAGAACAGGTCCAAGAACAGATCCCTGTGGAACACCACAACATACGTCAACTGGGCTGGAGTGTATTCCATTTGCAGATATAATTTGTGTCCTGTTGACTAAGTAGGACTTGAACCACTGTGTGGCTATATTCTGAATGCCAAATACATGCTGGAGACGGTGAAGTAATATATCATGGTCTATTGTGTCAAATGCTGCAGATAAATCCAGCAGAGTGAGGACTGTAATTTTTCCACTATCCAAAGCAGAGAGAATGTCACTAAATACTTTCAGAAGAGTAGTTTCCGTTCTGTGGCAAGGGAGATATGCAGACTGTACATTGCTAAAAAGACTGTTTGAATTCAAATGAGATACAAGTTGAGTTAGAACAACCTTTTCTAAAATTTTTTATATGAAAGGGAGATTAGAAACTGGGCGGTAGTTCATTAAATCGTTATGGTCCAGTTATGATTTCTTCAGCAGTGGCTTTACGATGGCAGTTTTGAAAAATGATGGGAATTCCCCCGATGAGAGAGAGAGATATTAATAACATCAGTTAGTGAAGGCAATATTGGTTCTAAGCACTCAAGCAGCTGTGTTGTCGGAATTGGATCAAGTTCACAAGACTTTGGTGCACTTTTTATCACGATTGTCCATACTAAATCAACAGATACAGGATCAAATACTAGTAACGGCTGTCGCTGAAATTAAGCATCATACCTGTATGGTGACAAATCAATATGAGCAAGTGAAATGGTCCCTCATATCTATTCAAATAGCCACAGGTTTTCTTGTTGTTCTTTATTTTATAAGGAGAAAATAAAAACGATTTCCCGTTGTTATAAGAACAGCCTAATGGCATCAAGAGAAAGTTATGAATTATGAAAATAAATTAGTATAGCGACTTTTACAAATTTAGCTATTGTATATACTTTCTGAAACAGTGTAATTTGTTTAGTTAATTGCCGTTTTCATTAGAAAATAACGAGATTTGTGTTATTTCGTTACATTTTCTACGCACTTGATACTGTAAACTATCGTTTGGGTACGGGTAATGTATAAACATAACAGAGAGGTCGTATCCGAAAGACGTTCGTAACATATTATTACGTTTTTATATGATTGCGGGTTAGTCTATACGGATTTTGGGAATTATGACGTGTGTGCAGTCATGTTCTGTAACAGACGTTGCACTGAGACTTTTGAGTTTCACTTAATTTCGGCTAACAATTAACACTCTCTATTTCCCATTGCTCTATGGATTTCAAACATGATTAAAAATATGACGAAAGTTAACTTTTCTACTAAAAAAAACCCACGTATTTTTATATTTATATGAAAGATTCGTATTAAAAATGTCTTTTTCATCGTTGATCTTAACATAATGAAAATACTTTATGTATCGGACCACCAATTATTTTACAGCAAGAGAAATAATCAACTGGTGAGGGAACTATAGAATACTAAATATTCTGAGATGCTCCCACTGGCAAGTAAATGAAATTAAGATTCTTCTATTATACATTTAAAAAAACTTCCGTCTATGTTATATAGTTGACGACAAAATATGTACGTCTGTTTGATTTTATTTTCTCTCACTTGCACCTTTATATTCAGCTTTCATCGTTATAATATGACAAAGTGAGATTTTATACTTCCTGTCTGCAAAATTCTTCTAGAGAGTGTTCCTCAATTTCTCCACCCGCAATCACGAGATTTTTCCCCATCCAAATATTTTTCAGCTTGGCTTCCCTGCTGTATATAATACCGTAAAGCGGTTTCTCGATGTAATTCATACATCGAGACTAGGTTTACCTTTGTGTTTACCTTTGATGTCATACGCAGTAATTTCTCGTAACATAAGAAGAGAGGATCAGCGCAGGATATTTATAGAAATGAACGTCAGACGTGTATATATAAGCCAGTGGAATAGGAACGAAAATTCATTCACCGACAAAGCCAGTGAGTGAAATACTGCAATCAAACAGAACCATATTGCAGTTCTTGACACTATGCTGAAAACAACTTAATGATGATGGAACAGAACATGAAGGAAGTAATCCAAGATTCGCCTGTTGACTTATGTAATAATGAAGAACCAAGAAAAGCTACATTAAAGAAAAGAAGAAACGCTCTTGCGAATATTTTTCACGGTGTTGATGCTAAAGCCGTAGAGCGATTTTTTGACATGTCGGGTATAACAGAATCTGTCCCTGAGGAAGCGATTATGAAAACTCGATGGGAAACAATTTCTTGTGAGGAAAGATTCTTTATTTTCGTTTCAAATCAACGAGGCCGAAGAAACGGAATGGGTGATATTTTTCGAGATATATGTAATGAGAGAAAAAAGGTATCGCTTCACTCGAAAGATTGTCAAGATAAAGTTGAATTTGATTTAAACACTCCTAATCTCTTCGATTCATGTGAAGATATAAAGGAACTTTATGACGTAAAACAAGATCAACGAAGAAACAGCTTGCCTGTTTCCATGATATATCGATCTATGTTGTGCAGTAATACGATATTTATCCTGAACTCAATACTTTTCAAGTCATTCCGAAAAAACGGCGACGATATTTGCAAGCATTAATGCTAAATCTCTTTAAGGTACAGAGCCATTGTTGAACACAGTCAAGGGAACTTTTTTCAACAAATAATTGATATAGAGTCCGCCAAGACTTTAGACGTATATTCCCCAATTCACTGGTATCAGTCCGGCAAAGTGCAATTATCTTCAAGCATGTATGACGTCGGACCAGCTCCAGACGGACATTATTTATTCTTCTATCATTTTGGTGAGCGGTTGTATAACAATGCCTCAAAGTGTACATCGTAGTTGTCATAATTTATAACTAAAATGCTAGTCAAATATTGTGATAATTTATGATTTTAAATTATAAACAGTGTATTATTTGTTTCAGATTTATCCAAAATGATACTATTTTGCAAACACATTGTTTAGTTTGAAAGATTTATTGTACATTTTTAAAGCTTGAGATTAATACTAATCACCATGTCCAAATATTCATCTTCATATAGACGTTTACCCTTCAAAGAGTTTTGATGTGATGAAATATGTTTTTACACTCCAAGCAGGTGTTTGTAATACACTTATCCATTGGTTAGTGATTCCTAGGTACTACAATACCAATGCAATGCTTCACACTTTTTGTTTTAGAATGGATTCAAACCACGACAGGATCTGTAGTCTTTGTACACTTATAACTGTGTACAGTTCATACTAAACTATGAAGAATACTGTCATTTGTTCTGATTTATTTGTACAGGAGCGTTAAATGTACTGACGTATTACCTAATATCGACCTTAGTATTTACAATGAAGCGTGCCATTTTGTATATACTCTCAAATTTTATATTTCAATATGTGATACAAGTACACAGTGGCTTGGGATATCAGGAAGACTACTTGTTTATATTGTGAAACCTATATTGCTCAGGAGTGATGCATGTATATCGCCTAATATCGGCCTTAGTCATTACAGTGAAGCGTGCCATTTTGTTAGTACTCTCAAATGATCTGTTTCGATATGTGACCCAAGTACACAGTGGCTTTGGATATCAGGAAGACTACTCATTTATACTGTGAAACCTTTTCTAAGTTACTTGAGAATGTTAATAACTATGGTGGGGTGGGGTAGGTGTGGGAGTGAATGGTTGTTGTTGTTGTTGTTGTATTTAACGCCATTTTAGAGCACACGATAAGTTATACATGGCCAGTATTAATGGTGGAGGAAGAACCCAGGAAACCCCCGGAAAGAACCACAGACCCACAAGAAGCTACTTGCAAGCTTTCTCACATACCCACATTGGCCGAATCTGAGACTCGAACCCACGCAGACAGAGGTGAGATAGCAGTGATCCGTAACGGAAAACGCTTTAGACCACTCGGTCACTCGGGGTCCCGGAGTAAATGGTATCCGATAGATTTGGAATTGTGCTCAAAATAAATGTGTATGAAAGACTAGTACGCTGAAATGTTGAAATGTTGAAGCATTTTTATGCAAAGAAATTCCATGGTTTAATTGTTTAATATTTTTAATTTTGACTTTGCTGCCATTAAAATATATATTTATTTGTCACTTTAATATTAAAAAATACTTTTACATATGATTCAATGAATTGTATTTTCGATTATTAATTTCTTTACGTAGACTTTATCACTTTCAGTCTCTTTTTCCCTCTCTTCATGTATATCTATCACATCACAAGAAACTGCCACACTGCAGACATCAAATCGGTATAACTGAAATATTGTTAAAACTACGTTAAAAATCCAAAACACACATACACATACACACTCACTTATGTTTATCTATCTATCTTTCTATCTATCTTTCTATCTATCTATCTATCTATCTATCTATCTATCTATCTATCTATCTGTCTGTCTGTCTGTCTGTCTGTCTGTCTGTCTGTCTGGGTCACACTCGCACACACGCATATATATATATATATATATATATATACTCGCACACACACACACACACACACACACACACACACACACCATTATTCCTGAAAAACGACATTCTCAACTCTGCCCCAACTACTTCATAATCGGATCAAAGATTTATTTCCTACGGGAGTCGATTTGAAAAAGACTGGATTGTTTGAGTCGATGTGAAAAGGACTGGTTTGTTTAAGTCGATTTAAAAAAGACTGGATTGTGTGAGTCCATTGAAAAGGACTGGTTTGTTCGAGTCGATTTAAAAAGGACTGATTTGTTTCAGACGATTTGAAAGGACTTGTTTTGCTTAAAGTGGCCAAATTACTAAGTCATTCACTGAAACATTGTACTATTATAACTGGAAAAGAAATGGATTAACGGAAGACCCCCCCCCCCCCCTCTCTCTCTCTCTCTCTCTCTCTCTCTCTCTCTCTCTCTCTCTCTCTCTCACACACACACACACACACATCAGTATTTATTGTTCTACTTGGATGAGCTAATCTTACTGACAGAAAACCGGTCAGGTTATCGAGATCTCACGATCTCTTTAATTGATTATAAATATTCTTTAATTTGTATTCATTTTAATTCCTATCTAGTAAATACATCGTTGCCATAGTTATATAAAATACCAGTAGTATGTATAAAACCTAACGCGAACATTTTTAATGAGGTTTATTTTGATAATTATTTTACTCTCCACATATTTTTGTCGTTAAAAATAACAAACACGAATAAGTCTTGGCCTAGAATATATTAAAACCAAGCGGTCTCCCCAACCCAACAAATCTATTACATCAAGTCAAGCACCTCAAGTACATCGTCTTGACCGTGTTGTCAAGTATCTTTATGACCATGTCAAGTATCTTTATGACCATTTGCAAGAATTATAATACCGTAACTTTTTCATCGTAACAGTTTAACCCTAATTCGTTGATCGAATATGTAAGTTATGACAAATTGATTGGATGGTGTATATTTGCTTTTTTCCTGGGGGTGGAGGGGGACAGATGCCCCTCACCCCCATTCAAAAACTAGAAAAAGTGTTTATGTATGAGTTTGTTCCCCGTGATGTGTAGTTTATGTGAGAGGGTTGCGGGATTTGGGGGGGGGGGGGGGTAATTTAAATTTCCTCTTTCTTTAATTTTTCCCATCGGGATTACAAAATATTTTTTAAAGGGGTATTTTTAAATTTTGATTAATGTTACTATAGGGAGGGTTGTTCGAGGTAGGTTTTATTCTGTCCACCTTATCGCCTACCCAGTTTAAATCCTCTCCTAGAACTAAGTTTCCCATTGTGTACTTCTCCAAATATTTTGCCAATTTATACATTGTATATATTTGCGGGAAGAGTTTGATTCCTCTAAGCGCATTCAGATAATGATCTTGCATGAAAGATTTCTTAACGACGTTTCTCTTGATACCGTTAGCGGCGTTGTTTTTTCTTTCTATTGAGAGCTAAGTATATGGAGTACATTGTCCGCCATTGATCCTGGAGAACGATTTCATCCAACAATAGTGACCGTCGCCGGCACGGCTCTCGGTATGTACCAACAAGGAAATCGATTCAGGGTTCAGACACATCGAGGGATGTCGAGTTGATCGGGTACACTATAGCTCTAAAACCAAATAACATAATGCCGCACATGTTTTGTTTGTCAACTTGTCATATCTTGGATACGAAATTCCGGTGAAATCTAGATTGTTTTAGTATTACACATGATGGTGGACTCGTTCTGGGTTTCTCGCCTCAGAAAAAATAGTGGATAACACAGCACACATGAAACACTTGTTATCGTTATTTTTAAAGTTGATGCAAACCTGGCTGTTGGCTTTCTTGTTTTGCTCTGAGCGGATTATAATTGGACGTGTTCGCGATGAGTATGATCTCGCCATGGAACACATATCTAGAACCGTTGTGCCGAAGCTTTTCACGTCATGTGCTATATTCTTGTACAATGAAAATACGCTACTGTACAATGATTCGGTCACGTCTGTAGTAATTTTATTGATCGACACGGCTATGCATAAAAACTTGTAAAAAAAAAAATACCCAGACGTTTCTCAATCGCATCGGAAACTCGTGGGTTCGATCTTCAGCCGTGCCATACCAAATACTTACAAAATTGGTACTAACAGCTGCCTCGCTTGACGCTCAGAATTACGAGGATACTGTGACTGGGTTGGACATTATGCTACATTGTCTGCGGCATGATGCCCCAGTACTAGACATTACTATAAACTGCTTCACTACATAACTCATAGCGATAAGACTGAAAATTTTTTAAAGCTACGTTAAAAATCAAAATCAAATAAACAATCAGAAGCCTTAAACCATATTTTAATCTCCATTATGTACATTTGCAATGTTTCTTTGATTGCATATTATTATTATTATTATTATTATTATTATTATTATTATTATTATTATTTAAAAAGGGTCCGACGCTATCGTTTTAGTAAACTCAGCGTCTTTAATGAAACGTTTTGATGAGAATGTGGCGATCGCGAATAAGGATCTACGAAATATATCCAAGTTAATTTCTTGTGAGGAATACACCACTGGAAACGGAACCAGCACCATGTGCGCTGTACAAGACAATATTTTTTCTTTAAACCAATCCGAGACAGTTTTGTTGTAAAACTCAATGCTGTGATTCGCACATAATAGCTAGTTTTAGTGACCATGTACTTCAACTATATAATGTCATTTGTTTTGCATCGCAACCACCGAAGTCTGCTTGATGAACACATATATAATGGTAACCAAATATTTAAAAGTATCGTTGTGGGAACTGCAAATTTCTCATGTCCGCCAAACACGCTGATCATATAACTGCCACCATCACACCAACGCCCTTACACCGAGGAAAATGTTTAAGAATATATTTGTGCAGCTCCTTCTCCAGTTATGTTTGATGTATAGCCACCCCAAAACCTCGTGTTAAAACGCCCGGAGGGCAGACATACCAACTCCTAATTTATGTCAAGCGACAATGCTTCCAAGCTAAAAAAAAAAACGCGGTCAAGTCGTCCTCTGAAATGTTGAGGCTTGAAATCCCTAAAATCCGTCAGCGTGACCTTTTCGCATCCGGCTTTATGTTGATCATCCTGATAGCAAATATAGTGCTGCAGCGCAATGGAATCCACGCCATTATAAGGCTTTTGCTGGGAAGTGAGCGATCAATTTCCTCCAGCTGTTTCTCTAATGTATTCCAGGTAAGTGGTTAATTGTGCCCGGGTAAGGTTCAGCCCCCGCTAGACCTGGTTAGTTTACCGATGTTTTTTTTTATAGATGTCGATGGCGATGATTTTACGTCTTTCACACGCGACACAGCCAAGTGAATTATACACGGCTCCCTTGACATCGTTGTCAGCAAAGATGACCAAACTCAATTGCGCGTGCATGCTCTTGGCTATTGCTGCAGACTTTAATTACAACGTCGCTGTTACTCATAACGGATAAATTCGTCTTGAGAAGGTAAACCAAAAGAATAAAAGTATTCTAGGCGACTCTGTTTGGGATCGTTCACATCAGAAACCCAGTGCGTGACATTTATCGTTACAGACAGGGTCAGAACCTTTATTCTTCTTTTGAGGTGGAGTTCTCTTCCGATTCCAAGTATCCCTGGAATTAGCGACCCGGCGAGACTGGCTAATAACGATCACATTGCTTGGCTAACTGAGATACAGACAGTCGGATACTGACACATTTATCATCAGCGGCATGTTTGGATAGTGATGAGGCCTTGCGCTGCGTCATCATCCGGTTCAGTTAGCGGTGCTCACCGAGTTCAATTGATACCGGTTTCAATCCCGTGATACTGCTGCAACGTGTTTCTTTTTTCAGCGTCGGTAAAGTAACTCCTACTGACACTTTCGACATTATTTTACGCTAACCGGCCGTAGTATCGGTAAGTTTGCAAGGATCATAATAGCGTCAAGATTTGGTGAAAACCATGAACATTTGACGACGGGACACTTTTTGTTTTGCCCGAGGACGTTTAGCGGCCCAACAATGCTTTCTGGATAGCTCGAGATATCGCAGCTGATGCGGCAGAGAAACCGAGTGGCATTAACACCGAAGTTAGCAATCTTGCTGGTAATAAACTGTCTGTGGTTCAGGACCGTCCACAATGTTGTCCTATGGGCATTATTTATCACATTGTTTAGAGAAATACACTCACATTAATTTTCCTGTTGAGTGCATTCAGTTTCATACACCGGTCTAACGTTACCAGCGCGTAACACATGTAATCCGCACAAGGATCGCAAATTGTCCACCGGATCTTGATATCCGAATAGTAATCTTTGTGACGTTCAGAAAGTTAGGAAACATCAAAGTGGAAAATAGAGTACATCATCGAGAAATCTGCCAGTGAAATTTACTTAACCGTGTCCATGTCCTGGTATTTATGCAAATAATTCATGCGTATCATGTACGCGAGTGATTGTTTTCCATTGGCGATGCCAAAATTACACCGAAACACACGATTGTACCCAAAATATATGCACGCCATGCTACGTATGTTTGTGCCACAAACAAATGCCGTGGAATTTCGCTGCTACCTTATGTTTCTAATCACCATGACACTGTATCATGCGGCCCAGAAAATTGCTATATTCAAATCCGGTTTTGATTAAAGTAAAGTATCTTGTTGAGTGTGGCCAACACGCATTCTAATATTAGCGCGTAGGTGATCGATGGGGTAATTTTTTGTCATTCACTGCGTTAACAATGTCATCATAATCATACTGCACAGGTAAATCGCAATCGAGAATCAATCTGTCTTTTCCTCCTATGAATACCGTAAGAATATCTCGGCACAAGCCAAAAATGCTGATTAAAGGCAGCAACACGCAAATTTCACTGCCGTCGTCGATGAGCTTGTGTTTGGTGGCAACCCCATGATTGAACATAACATTATGCACAACAGTAAAATTGGCCCTGAAATTGTATCCGTTGAGAGAAATGGCGTTGCTGACACAACCCACTGAAAACATATTAGTAGCGGAATCAACACTACAGTAATTTCAATACCCGAGTCCGTGTCTCTAAATCACCACATACTTGATATTTTGGTATAATCACATTGAAAGTGGTGATATTACTGTCATGGTACCCAGCATACTTGTACTTGGTGCTCGATTCGTTAACCGGTGTACCCACGTACAGATTTAGCTGATCGGGTGTACATCTGGATACATGATTTTAAATACAATGGTGCTCCAATCAAACGTCACCATAATCGCTTACGGCAGTTTACTGATATCATGTAGTCAGCATTCATTGAAGAGCCTGGCATATAAACAATTGACGTAGCTGTCAATCCAACTTTGAGAGAAACTGGTGAAGCCTTAACCACGATTGAAGGTAGGACTGATCGAATTGAAAAAAGCAACGTGATTAAAATACACCAATGATTTTACAGTGCTGTACATGATATTCTAATGTTTTATACTTTAATCTCAAACTGTTTTTTTTCTTCTAGTAGACAGTGTGGCTGCAAAGACGCTTACGTCTTTCATGTCTTGCGTCACAGATGCAGGTAATACGTGATTATATCGTTGTTTTAACTACTGCCTTTCCAGACCGCTCTGAGTGCCACATGATATCATGTTCTGATTTAATTCTAATTTGTTCTCCACCAGACATGTGGATGCAAGCACGTCGGAAACGACACTGGGCCCATACAGAGTCACTGGAACAACTGACAACAGGTGTGGAATTTAAGTTTCAGCTTTGTCGGACGTTTCTGCTGATTACTGAGCCTCCTTTGCCTTCTGAAATGATCATGTGGGGTCCGATGTTGAGAACGAGCGGAACCCTCTAAGGTTTCAGTTATTTCCAGATATTTACATTAAACGAATTAATATAAAATGGTCGAAATTGTCCAAGTTGCTATCGAACTTTACCATATGGTGTAAGACAAGGCTCCTCTTACGCAGCAGACCACGATCACGTTCTAAAGCAAACTACTAACAGTTTAGTAGAAATTAAGATCGTTCTGAAATGTTAGATCCTTGATCGAAGATGCCTAAGAAACACTGAAACAAAATGATGTAATACTGTCTCACATTTTGTGGGAGATATGACACAACAACCATATCTGAGAGTAATCGATAACTATTTTGCCGTATTTCAATATATCGCGATTATCCAAATATCATTCACATCATAATGCAAGAGCTTAATCCAAATGTGGTGGATGCTACCTATAATACTGCGTATATCAAGCGAAGTAAGTTTGTTTGAAAGGATTACGACTGCAGGGATAAAGCCGTTGTTTCTAAACAGCTTTAAAAAACCAGGAAATTACGTGATAGACTAAGTAAAATGTTTCAGCAGGTCTAGTTAGAATACAAGTAATTGGACGGTGTCGTCGACATGATGGCGCTAATTGACAAAACTAGTGGAGCTGTAAACGCTGAAGACGCTTGCGTTGTTGATTCCGCAGGCGAGCCAGACGAGATCAACAAAGTAGTTGAATTGCTGTTTATATGTTCATGTATGCCGTTTATGGGAAAATCGATCCAAACTTTGTCGCGTCCGTGCATGATTGTTTGGAAAGATATCATGAGCTTCATCTTAAAGACATAGTTAAGGTCATTCAGAAAGTTAATAAGGGAAATGTTCTGTATGCCCCACGCCCTCGACATCAGCAGAACCAAACATGCGAGAAAAGATTATCAATATAAAGTTCGACATTTGTAAATACAAATGATTGCCTTGGTCTAATCAGGCTATTTATAATTTTATGCGTCTTGCGCAAACATAGTATGAGCTGATAAACCAAAACGTGCAAAGAATCGCGCTTACATTTAATTCTATTTATGGGTATTATACTTCAGGAATATTTGGATCGCTGTGTTCCCTGAGCCATACATTTTATACACAGGGGAATGATTCCAAGACGTTTAGCCGCTTTTGTGAGGGAAGTGTATTCGGTTTAATCACCGGTTCGAGTGTTGAGACAATCACAAGTCAAGCAGGGCGAAAATGTCTTCAAGTACCACCACGACTGCGATAACACTTTTCCCATAGTGAAACAACTTTTTAAGTTTCTAAGCGGTTATAGATCTTATTGCAGTTCACGTGGTCTATAATATAGCCGGTCAGGCTGATTCACCAGTGATTCCTATATACCAAAGCGATATCGGCACACCACTGCTTGTTTGATCCCTTCACCCGATACACCAATACGGCTGTAGCCTGTATTTTTAAGGTTTAACACTAATAACATTTTTGTCCGCACATGAAGGACGTGTCCTTGTCCGTTGGCCTCGTAATTATTAAACACGGGGTGCACTTTCCAGTTGTCCATTGTTAGACACTTTCGTATTGTTTAATTAAACGTAGTTTGTTGTTAGTACTCGACTGGATCACACGGCGATAATTCACTTGACCGTCCACGTAGTGTTGCTAAGCACCTCGAGTTTTTACGCAATATATGTCACATTGTTTTTATCTTGACAATAAATCTAGCATTGGCTTCAAATGTTGTAACTTTGAAGGTACAAAATGACTTTCATGTAAAGGTCTTTGTGGAGAAAATTTAACAGAGATGTTTCATCAGTGTCACCGTATTTAAAAACCTTTAGTTCTTTGCCTGTTATATATACTTTTGTATTGAATACGATTGTGTTCGAGTCAGGGTCTGTACGTTTTTTAAATTTTAAATTGTACTTTTCCCAACTCGAGCTGGGTCGTCTCTATTCATTTATATTTATGGTTCCTGTCCAAAATTGTTCTAAATCGTGTATTGGTCCTTAAATTAGGGCTCTCTGTGCAGTACGGGAACTACACAGAGAAGGAGAAAATACAAGGTTGTAAATAGGTGAGTATTAATCTCATGCAATTTTTACCTCATATATATATATATATATATATATATATATATATATATATATATATATATATATATATTGTAGGACATGCGCAATTAGAAAACACTTATTACTATACTCCCTGTTCTAATTCCTACTTATTGTGTTTATGGATAGTTTGTTTTTGTGTGCCTTTCAGGGTTTCCCCGTCCCCCCCCCCCCCGATTCTTTCATGGGCCTGTCCACTTCGCGTAGCGCCTTGTGATTTAGCCCTATGACGTCCTAATCTCGTACTTTCCACCTGAGGGTCCCTGTACCCCCTCTAAAATCCTATTCTAATTGTGTTTCCCCAATGACAATTATTTGTCCGCATGCTCTCATATTTTCCATTATAAAATTTGTACTTTTGTATAATAATTCTTCGTTGCAATTTCCGTCTAAGTATAATATGTTCTATTGTTTGTATGTTTGAGTTGCCCTTCTTTTTGGTATAAGGGAACTCTTTGTGGTCTATTTTTTTCACACTCGACCATAACATGTTTTTGTGAATATATGTATTTTACTTAGTGGACATTTAGGCGATACTCTCTCTGATCATGTGCCATCTCACTGCTACCTCTCCCGTCAGCCATGCAGTATGTATGTATTTTAAGCAGAGGCATTGTATTTGAAGTGAAACTAATTTTGTCTAGTGTCCCCATACCCTTTCCCAGTTAAAGGTTTGTGTTCTTGTTCGTTATTACTTTTTGTCCTATTTAATGTGTTGCTGTAATCCATTTGTACGTTATTTTTGTGTCTTTTCCCCATAATTCTCTCTTGTCCCGATACTTTTTGAGTAGTTCCTCTCTTGACCTTAATTTTCTTGGCGCCTCTATTAATTTAGTTATTTTATTGTTTTGATATATGTTTTTCCTCTGCTTCTTAGAGAATCCAAAATAGTATATATAGAGCCCTTGCCAAGGTATTTTCGGCTCCGATTTTATTTCGTTAAATCTGTTTAATATGTTAGTGTATTTGATAAGGACAGAGTTTGAGAGGACTCCCCCCCCCCCAAAAAAAAAAAAAAAAAAAAAAAATCTTTCCGTCCTTTTATAGAGTATCCTTGTTTATGTAGAGCGTTTTAAAACCCCATAGGTATTTAATAATCTCGTTATCTATTATTTGTAGGTGTTCATTTTTAATGTCTATCGATTTTATGATATAATTAAGGTGCACATACATGTAGTATTTGGCAACTTGAGCCCATTCCATATGGTTTTTTGGTGTGAGCGCCCAGGTTTTCACATTTTCGTTTATCTTATCCCTGATTTTTTTGGAGTTTTTTTTTCTTCTTCATCATCCTTACCAAAATAGACCCCCCCCCCCCCCCCGCCTTTACTTCATCTTTAATTAATGGGATCGGTAATCCATGTTGTTTACCTCTCCAGTTTCCTAATAGTAATATCTCTGTTTTCTCTGGATTAATTTTTGAGCCGAATGCTTTTCCAAAAGTTACAAATTTCTGTATCAGTTTTTTGTAGGAATTTAGGTCTTTCACAAAGTTGGTGCAATCGACCGCATATATGTATCATTTTCACCTCTTCTCTGATATTTGGAACTTTGATCCCTTTTATTTCTTTATTGAGTCTTATTTTAATACTTATGCTTATAATAGCATCGACAGTGGACATCCTTTTCTGACTGATCTCTTTTTTTAAATTTTATCTGGTTTTGCTACATTTACCTGTACCCGTGAGTGTATATCTCTGTACAGGAATTTGGTACAGTTTTGGAACTTTTTTCCAAAGCCGAATTTTTCCAATGTCTTATATAGATAGTTTTGTTCTAATATGTCAAAAGTTTTTCCTGGTCAAAGAGTACCACGGCACCTTTCTATCCAGAGATATTTATATTTTCCATTATCATTCTTATGCTTAAAATATTATTTTGAATATCTCTCCCTTTAGTCCCACACGTTTGATTTATGTTGCATGATGCCTCAGTGCTAGACATCACTAACTACTGCCGCAATGTAGACATCGTTTCGATATGACTGAACAACATATAATGATATGTATGCAGGAAATAATCCAAGGTGCACATTATATAATATAAAACTGCACGACATTTAATAAGAAACTACCTTGACATATAATGAAATGCATAGTAAATAGCAACAACTGCATGTAAGATAATAAAGCATACACGTAACCAAATATGGTTTTATTATGGGTTTAACGCCATTTTTCAGCACATGAAAGGCTATACATGGCGGTCGGTATATCTGGTAACGAGAAAACCCAGCTAAACACATGGAAGAACCACTGATATAAGGGAAGCTACTGACAAGCTTTCTCATAATTCTACCTTGGCCGAATCGGAGACTCGAACCCACAGATGCGGAAGTAAAATGTCAGTGATCAGCAAAGGCGCTCCTTACATGTTTATAAAAATAATCACAATCTCGGACATTCGTTCCCATATATCCGTCGTCTATATCCTCTTCTAGTAGAAATATTCTCTGTCGTTAGACGTCATTTTCTGAGACTTTCGAAAAAAAAAAACTTAATAGCCCATTAGTTACGAATGGCCTTTGCTTTGTATACTCTATGGCTGCACCTTGGTAATTGCCAGTTTCAGTTAATTTGATAGAAATTTGTGAATAATCGTCATGTGAATTTTTTCGCCATATCAGAAACAATTGAAAGATTGAAAGTGAAAAGATAAAAAGGCCTCTATAGGGGCTCTTTATATATAAAGGCTCTTACGAGAGTCCTAGTATATATATATATATATATATATATATATATATATATATATATATATATATATATATATATATATATATATATATATAAGCTGCAATGACCTATTCTTTAACTATATGTATTTTTCAGATATCTCTTTCTTTTCAGACATCTCTTTCTCGATATCTTACCAAACATTAAAGAGATTACCTGATACAGTTTACCTTTAGGAAAGGCGTATTTTAAGAAATCAATTAAAATCTATAGTCATTCATCATATATATATATATATATATATATATATATACATATATATATATATATATATATATATATATATATATATATATATATATATCGCCCACATGTAGAATATGTATGTGACCCATTTTGCTTTATTGCTTTATCAGATATATTTGTAACTGCGTTTTTGTTTCCCTGTTGGACCTGTCATTGAGGTCGCGTCCTCTCTGTTTCTGTAATTCAATTCTTATTATATTATTTTCTATATTGTGATCTAGGATTATGTACCTTTATCGTTATAAATCCGTGTGTGGTAGATTGCGCACGTGAAAATAAGTTTTTTAACTTAATTATATCCATTTCGCCTGAAGTAAGATGAATATTTATATGTGTATGTGTATCAACTCCATTAAATACAGCTAAAATATTACAGTTATCTCTAATCACTTTTTGAATTTGTGTGTTTCTTTGTTAAACATAAATTAGATCTGAATTATATGTCTGCCTCTAGAAAATAATCTTGCTGGATTTGATTGTTTGTATTAATAAATCAATTAAGTTTTTCAACACTAGGCGCTTCATCAATATCGGTGATACAATGAATATCATCACATGTTTCATTTGACAATTTCGCGCTCTCATTAAAATCTTAAAGAACATCGTATCATCTTTTATGGTGCCACTAAATATAATTTATCCCACTTGAGCCATCTAATCATCAAATTAAGTAATAATTGTGTCTATCCACTTCCAGACGGATCTGATATTATCAGTCTGATAGACTTCGGTAGCGCTGGAAGATTGTTGACTGGTTCTTACTTTTTGTGTCGTTGAGAAATCAATTACATCCATGTTTTAAATATATGAATTTATATTATTTACGTTGTAAAGTTAAAACTCCAACCAATAATTTAGCAACAGTTTCAACAAGAAAAATGGAAAATTGTCATAAGGTGGAAAATGTGCAATATATGAGTTGAACACGTTTTAATTTTACCTCAAATTCGATGTAAAGATGTAGGTGATACTGCTACATTAATGTCTAATTTTCCAGGAAATCTATGGGCTAAATACCCATAAGAAAAAAATCTCCTGGATATCATTATTTTGGCCCTGTAACCCGACTTGATTTTCGACTTAATAAACAAGAGAAACCAAAACCTGGAGTTTTATCCAATAAATAATACCGGTCAAGCATATCATGTTCATGCAGTAGCGTATAACAAATCTCAACAACAACAACATATTACAGATGTGAAGTTGATACACTCATTAAATTCCATAAAAATTAAATCGTTTTAGAGCATCAGTAGATAATTGGTTAATGCCATCAGCGATGAAAGGAAAACAAGCATTAATGGCCGGTAATTAATCAACAGATTATATTATAATGCGATATGTTATAGTCCAAAAGGATATTGGTGAGGTATAGCAGCGATTATACAGCAAATGTTACACGTTATGTTGCTGCAAATTGGTTAGCACGACAGGCAATATGGCAAATAAATATACCAGCGCCTACAAAAATTTGTTACGCACGTTTAGGCACATTGAGCCATCCAATTATCAGCGCTCCTAATGAAGTTCACATTTCGGATAATTTTTTTATTCCAACACGATACTATTAAAATTGGTAGATTTCAATATGCATTTAAATAAGCGTTAACTGTCGTAGATATAAAAAAGCACTAGATATAAATAAGCAGAGCCGTTATTATCTAAAATGGATGCTGAGTTTGTATCTGCTGTTGAACAAATTATCAGCCGGGACCCTTGCGATGGCCACCACTACTACAGGTTGATCCTGGCAAGGAATGTCTTGGTACATTGTCAATATTAATGTGTCAAGATTATTTGATGTTCAAGACTTTGGCTTATTTGATCATGTCATTTTAATCTGTCGCTGAAAACATTTATCGTGTGTGAATTACTTCTTCCGTTCCCGAATGTACGCCACCCACCCACCATCGTTTAGATCACCGTCTGCATTTTTTTTTATAAATGTGTACCCTGTGTCTTATACTAAATGTAAGTGTAAAACCTTGCCCTGGTCCGAAGTGTCATGCTGTTGTCATGAGTATTAACGAATTCGTCAAGGAAGTCATCTAAACACGTCAACAGTTCTACAAACTGGGACACCAACATTAAGTAGAAAGAAGTTCGCATGTTCGCAGTTATTGTGCCATATTCATTTTATGTTGAAGCATAGGTGTGTCGTGCTGGAATTTGAATAGTTTAGGAAGTGAATTACCTTACCTTCCATGATTTTGGAATATCAAAGCGAGAAATATGATGTTAGCCCATAAACTAATGAATTCAGCCATCCGGTGGAGTTTTATTACCAGAACAGCAGAGATGCATGATATTGATGGAATCAATGTGCCCAGCCGAAGAATCGCATTTTTCTTGTCAGACTTTTGTTGGACTTAATGTTACTGTTCATTATTGAAAGTTCTTGGTTATGTAGAAATTGTTGTTTTACTTAGTGTGCAAAATACGTGCAGTATGTAGTTGATAGGGACTATTTCTAACCATATTACAACTCATTGGATCATCAGTACGCTTTACTCTCACTCAAATCGCATTTAAATTTACTTGTCCGTTTATTTCAATTATACGGAATCATAGGTATGAATATATTTATAAGATTAACAGTAAAAACGAACGCCACGGACATTGTGAGGACAACTTTAAGTCCGTCTAAATTGCGTGTTCATAGGGATTTTTCGTACAGTTTGAACAGTTGACTTGGTTATTGCCATGCCTAGCCCTGAGAAGGACAAACATTTATTGGCTAATTAAGATCATGTGACGTGAATAGGAGTCTATAAATATAAGTGCAGATAGTGCACTGGCAGATAGCTATCAGAGTGGTAAAGTATGAACATCTAAGTAGAAACGAAATTTGGCCTTGTATTCTAAAACTATTACTTACGTAATTTTCGTAGCCGGTATTAACTTTGGTACTTTAAAATCTAAAACCTGAATCAATTTGTTATAAGAAATATTAATTAGAATTATTACGTAAATGTCTTATAATTATATAGTGTAATATTCTATAAAGCCGCTGCTATCTCCCACCACACTGCTCAAGTACACTAGCACTAAAATTATTATTTTTATTGAGATCACGCTACTATGTCAGGACGTATTACAGCCAATCTAATAAATTAGGCAATTAATATACACATGAAATGAAGGATACAATTAATTTAACCTAAATATTGTATATTATAACGTTGTCTTTTGACATTTAGATAACCAAGTTTGCTATATATTCTCGAAAGTTGATAGTGTTGTGACGGACACTGTGTTTATGTAAAGTCTATTTGCGATATTGAAAAGCATGTTATATCTCACCTTTATTATTTATAAAAAGCATTTTTATTCCTGAACTCTTGGTCTTTTCAAAATAATACACGGGGTGTTACAATACCAATGCAATCTCACAAAAGTATACCAATACAACGACGTGATTTTCCAAAACAACCACTATTAGGCAATGTAACTGAGTTCTTTGAATGAACCTGGTGATCTTTAAGGCGGTAAAAAGGAGCGACTGATCCTATTTTGAGTGTAACCTAAATTTTCAAGTGTGGTACGATCTATTGGTAGACCTGCAATCTATAGATTAGATTCAAATCGCGCGTGTAATCAAGACTACTATCAATTCTATCTACGGTAAAATGTCTTGGATCATTATTTGAACATTTGCAAAACATTACTTTGTTAAAACTTGCACAGTGATTATTCAGTCGTTGTTTTAATGTCATGATACATTCAGCGTCAAGATCAAAGTCGCGTTTATTTTTTGTCACATTATTTATAATTGGATATTTTTTCTTAATACATCATCGATAACAACTTCTTTATTGGTTACAGCATTTTCTGTAAGATTTATGATACTCACATGCAACTGAGATATTCTTCTGACTCGATACACCGCGAGATAAACTAAACTTGACCATTTGGTAAGATCATCGGCGATCAAAATTTGTATCATAGATGGTTAATCTTGCGATGAATGAATTGTCATTGTGTATCATAGCGTCAATAAAGTTTTGTTCATAGCTAAAGCGCTCTCAACAACACTGGCAGGGATAAAAACAATATAATTTAACACAAGAGCTCGTTTCTCTGGGGATCCTGGTATATCAGCTCCAATATTTTGTTTGCGTGTATCTGCTGGGCGATAACATAATGGTAGGGGTATATTGAAAAAACAGATGCCTTTAAGTAATAGAAATAATTGTTGTTGAAGTGTTTCACAAACTATTTTTTACCTTGCAACTATCAAATCATCTGATCTCCACAAATTCCAAAAATCGTTTATATTTGTTTTTGGATTGACTTAACGAATTATTGCACACTCAACCTTATTCAATTGTAGTCTGGTGTATTTCTTAATTTTGGATCAAGAGCTACATGAGCATCAGTTATGCCTTCAGAATAATCTATTAAACCTTTCAGCCATTTACACGGAGACAATAAAACAAATGGTGGTGGTTAACCATGATCGCCGCTTATTATCACATCAGTATTTTGAATATATCTTTAGATACTGTGCATATATCACCCAAAATGATGATCCTTGGGATATATTTTTACCCATTTGTTCTGAAGTCCATTTATCTCCTTTCCATCGAAAAGATTTATGATAAAAGCGTTATTTAAATTTTATTTCCTTCATATCTCTGGCAATTATTTGTGTAGTGGTTAAAACGATCATATGAATATAGTTTAACGAACTCTGTCTAAATAATTTGATCACACGAGTTGTTTCACCAGAACCCCCCGGTCCATTGAGATAAACCGTCTTACGTATAGTCACAGGATCACACAAGGACGGAGCAGATGATAATTTTGTTATTTTGTTATTTTTATATGATATATTCTTGATATCAGAGTCGACAGATTCAGAGCAATTATGTAACTTTTCTTTTTTAATTCTCCATTCGCCACTTGATATATCGTAAGCAGCATTTATATAAAATTGAATCAGCAATTCGGAATATATATATATATATATATATATATATATATATATATATATATATATGAATCCGTAGCGACTCTATATGCGGTCTTCTGAATCCTGTTTATCATCGATAACATATGTATCGAAACATGCACCAGCATCGTGAATCTAAAATGAGTAAACTGCAGCGAATCGCAATAAATGTACTCAACAACTGTACCTTATTTTGTTCCGTTAGAGAAGTAAGCGTTTTGCCATCTTACAAAAATATTTCTTTTCGTTACATCAGCAATTAAAAAATTAAGTTCAGCATCGTACTTAATTAATCCTGTATAGCGTCGTTAATGGTCATATCGTCCGCCTTGTATAAATTTACCAATTATTATTCTGCAAAGATCTTTTGCAGTTTTATTTTCTTCATCAGTAAAATTAATATTTCCATCATCGGAATATTTCTTTCGCTGCGGTAACCAAATTTCTTTTTACGGGCAATTTGATATAATTGCTTCACTTTTTCATGAAATATCACTATTTGTGCGTTGATCATTTATCGTAACAATACAATGGGTACCAACATCTTTTCTAAAAAGTCTTAGATAGAAACAAATGAAGAGAGATAAATTTGCCAAGCGGTTTGTATTCGCAGTTAAAGAGTTATCTCGCTTGTACTTTATAACAGTATTCGCTAAAAACATTATTTTTTTCCCTTCGTCTTGCAAATAAAATAACCAAATCAGTAGTTTTTAAAGTAATACAAATAGGTATTTTGTTTAAAGAAATACAATCAAAAGTATCTACGTCGCAAGTATAACATTAATACAGAGAAATTAAATGTGAATGATAGTCATTCCTTTAGGTCACTTGACAGCATTCTGATACAGTCCACTTAGACAGCCGATTGCCTAGAGCCGTATACAGCCTAACGAGTACGTGTAGGACTTTACGGATAATCCACGGGTTGCGTATTTATTGTATGTCGCATGATCAGTGGGCTGGATGGGTGGTTAGATTCAAATACCCAAATTAGAGAAAGAAATTGATAATATCATTCACACACACACACACACACACACACACACACACATATATATATATATATATATATATATATATATATATATATATATAGTAATCACAAATCTAGCATACATTTAATAAGTCCGAAATGATGCATTGAAATTGTATTTGTAGGCTTAGAAAAGAAATTGCGGTTTTCTCACCTAAAACTCAATGAGTCTTATTAGATATACCACTAGTAATGCCAAAGTCTTTTTGAATGCTGTTGTTTTAGACCTGTTGTGTTATCCGTAAATCAATTCTCTACAATTAAACGAGTTTTTTCTTGTTGGTTTCGTAAAACCATTGAACAGACAAAAGCACGTCTCAGAACTACTGGATCAATGTGTCACGTGCAATATTAAGTTTTCAAACCACGTGCGAAAAACACGCCTGGCTACAGGGAAGGTAAATTGCAGTGACGTTTATGATGCATCATAAAATGTGTTTGGAACAAGATTCTTCGACAAATATTATTGTTGAAATGTTTTACAAATCAGAAGGTCATGAAATCCTTTGACATTTATTTCCAGCTAAACAGCTTTATAAGCTTTATATCTATGATTGTACAACAGGTAACTGTATGGTTGTATTCACAAGCTGCCATCAATTGACATGGGACAAACGATAACATTGCTATTTAGTATATACATAAAGTTTATTTAGCCTCTCTATGGAATAGAGAAAGGGTTGAAACGTCTGCGGATTTTCTAAAGTTTATTATGTAATTATTTAATAATAATAATAATAATAATAATAATAATAATAATAATAATAATAATAATAATAACAAAAGCAATAATAATACTATAAATCATGACGAGTTTGCTCTAAATTAGTATCTACAACATTAAGACCCACAAATGCAAAACGTATCGTTTTTACATAAACAATCGATACAGTTTAAGTTAGCAGTCATATAATACAACATTTGACATGGCAATATTTTCACACGAAGTTCAAGACCATAACCAGTTAACAGGCAACTATTAATGTCAGGTTCGCGCAATTTAAATATCAAATGCCCAACATATATACGGATGCCCATAGTCCACAACATTCACTGACTTATCATTTATGAACAAAAACATGTCTTTTCAAAGATAGTTCGTATGTATTTTGTATGGGCATTTGCCCATACAAAATACATTCGAAATATCTTTGAAAAGTTAAAACAAGCTAAACGACATTTATCAATGAATATATGATGCCATGGAATAGTGTTATCTGAAACCACTTGGAGATCATGATCCACCTAGGATGCGGCATGTCGCAGGTTCGAACTCCGACCAAATTTTACCGAAGCTGCCTCGCTATGTACTCAGCAGTAAGAGGATAGTGTTAGGTCTGATCGGCCTGGTGTCTGGATAATGTGACTGGGTTAGACATGATGCTACATGTTTGTTGCATGATGTCTCAGTGCTAGATATCACTATAAACTGCCGCAATGTAGACATCGTTTCGATATCAATGAAATGTTGTTGAAGCTACGTTACAAATCCAAAAACACTAGCAGAAATATCTGTAAGTAAAGATATAAATTAGACCATGATCTTTAATACTGTACACCTGGATTAGAACATGATGGTGCTTTGAAGATAATCGTTATTGAGTCAGAGCTTCGATATTATATGATATATTCCTGGTGATTCTGACTGGACAAAGAGGCGGAATAAATATGATGCCACATGGATATCACCCATCCCACCCAAAACAATAACAAATAAGGGTAATGTGATGGTGAGCACAAAATGTCAACTTCAGAGTTATGAATTATGTACTTCGATTCCATCAATAATTACGAATTCGAGATGTCAAAAACTGTACACAGTCCAAAACTAATGGACAAATTAGAGTAATAGAAGAAATGATTGAAGTACCACTAAGCTAGAATCCTCCTTGCATTTAAGAGTGCATTTGCAGATTACATAACAATTGCTATGATGCTTCACATAACATCTACATAACCACTTCACATTACACCGACATTATTGCTTCACGAAACACGCACATAATACCTGCAAATAACACCCACATAACAGCTAAAGAACCTACAACTCATTTTCAAAAGTCTACACTTTTTTCATTAATTTATGTCCTATTTGTGTAAAATCTGCCACTTACTGCAATATTATTTTGTATCTTTTTCAGTTCTGAAATGAAAAGTATCAATAATAATTTCAAAAAGTGTTCTCTGTGGTATATCAGTGTTAGGGACCAACCTCGCACTGCTAATAGACATCGCCGTAAAGGAGAGAGGCTTTGGCTTTCCACCAGACTCCCTTTTCATAAATAAATCAATGAAGGCGATAAGAAGAACGTCACAAACATAGTCCATTTAGTCACATTATCCCACTACAGTAATAAGATCACCGAGAGTTCTAACTGCAAAAAGCTCTTCGAGATAACTAACAAACTAATGTCAAGGAACAAATGTACACCACTTCCAACTACCTTCTCTCCAGGAGACATTCCGGACCTATTTGCAAATTTCGTCCGTGACAAAGTACAAACCATTGAAGAGATACGCTTGACAACACAATTTCAATTGACTCGTCCCCATACCGTTATGATATAAAATTTTAGCGACAAGTATTACGATCGTTTAAAACTGTCTCTATGGATTTAGTACGAACAATAATGATGAAGAGTGCACCAAAGTCATGTGAACTTGATCCAATTCCATCATCACTGCTGCTTGAGTCCTTAGACCCAATATTGCCTTCACTAACTGATGTTATTTATATATCTCTCTAACCCGGGGAATTCCCAACATTTTTCAAAACTGCCAACATAAAGTCTCTGCTGAAGAAACCAACAAACACTTGACCATAATGATTTAAAGAACTACCGTCCAGTTTCTAACCTCCCATTCATATAAAACAAATCTTAGAAAAAGTTGTTCTAACCCAACGTGTATCTAATTTGAATTCAAACAGTCTTTTTAGCAATGTACATTCTGCATATCGTCCTTGCCACAGTGCTGAAACTACACTTCTGACAGTATTTAATGACATTCTCTCTGCTTTGGATAGTGGAAAGATTACGGACCTCACCCTCCTTGATTTGTCAGCAGCATTTGACATAAAATACAATGATATATTAATTCACAGTCTCCAGCACATATTTGACATTCAGAATAAAACCTTACAGTTAGTTAACATGACACAAATTGTATCAGCAAATGGAATACACTCAGACCAGTTGATCTGTGTTGTGGTGTTCCACAGGGTCTGTTCTTAGACCTGTCCTCTTCATTCTGTATATTCTTCAGCCGCTCTCAAGTGTCATAGCTCATCACCCAGTGTCGCACTAATTGTATGCTGATGACATCCAAATATACAAGTCTAGCCAACAAACTGAAGTTGATGCTACCATCCATGGAGTAGAGAAGTGTATTTCTGATGTGAAATCATGGATGACATGTAACAAGCTGCAGATGAATGATGATAAAACTGAGGCTATTCTGATCATAACACAAAGAAGTTCTCATTCACATCCTTTGCCTCAGACAATAAATATCAGCAACACCAATATTAAATTCACACAGTCAGTACGAAACCTAGGAGTTACTCTAGACAGTACTCTCACATTGCACCAACATGTCGTGAACATATGAGATACTGCATATCTTGAGCTAAGACGCATCAGCTCCATTCGCAATATATTTCATTAGATGCCACTAACATACTCGTGTGTTCATTAGTACGTTCAAGGCTGGACTATTGTATCTCAACTATGTCTGGTTTGTCACAATATCTACTCCAGAATCTTCAAAAAGTTCAAAACATTGCTGCTCGGATCACTTTTAGAGTACATCGATCAGAGCACACCTCACCACTACTCTGTACCCTACACTGGCTTTCCATTCGATACAGAATCAAACACAAAATCTGTTCTCTGTGCTGCGTTTCACTGCCAGACTCCAGTCCAACATAGCTATCCGGCCTCACCCATGTGTATACACCAGCAAGATACTTACGCCCCTCTTCTGCCAATCGTATACTGATTGTTCCCACTATGAAAACGAAGTCATATGGGCAACGTAGTTTTGCATACCAGGGCCATTCAATGTGGAACGAAGTGCCCATTGAAAGTAGACAAAAATACACAGTGATACCTTTTATAAGTGCTCTTAAAACTCACCTTTTTCGACTGCAAGAACAAACTTAAAGACCTAAATATGTTTTGTACCTTAAATATTTTCAGCATGTTTTATGTTTTCCAACTGCATGGTGTTTTTTTCTGTAGTCATATCATTTTGTAAAGCGCTTAGAGCGTCTAAAGATTAGGCGTTATACAAAGTCATTATTATTATTATTATTATTATTATTATTATTATTATTATTATTATTATTGTACTTTGTGCGTGAGTGTATTTTGGACTTTCCCTTGTCCAACTTCAAATTCATTGTGTTCTTGCCAAGAGACATTAGTGGTTTTATTTTGGTAAGCATGTAATACATAGCTAATATATATTAATCACAGTGTGGTGTCTCAAGGTGGTAGGATGATGAGAGATCTCCAGCTGATATGGCTTGTGGTTACTGTTATCTAGGAGATCATCGACCATGGTTTTATTGCCTAGGTCGTAAAAGAGTAAAATTAAAAATAAGTGATTAAGGGAGAGATCTGAAATATAGACGAGAATAACAAGACCCTTCCCCCTCCATGTAAAATATAAATATTCAATCAATTACATAAACGAAATTAAATCTAATATAGCATTTAAAACATTCACTTTCTCTTAGAAATTAGTTACAAAGAGTATGCGAAATTCAATTAGCCTTTCTCCTATATCAATAAAAACAAATTTTATCATATAATCGAGTGACTGATGTAACAAAGGATGCATGTGAAGTTTTCATTCAAAATATTTTGCCACGTATATAGATCATGCCGATTTGTATAATATATGTATTTGTAGAATATTTTGAAAGAATGAAAACAAAGAACTTAAATGAACGTACAGATAATATGGTCTCCACACGTCTAGCGTTTTTGTTTCTTTTTAACCCCGTCTTTTCATAAATATGCTGTTTTAGATGGAATGATAAAAAATGACAAAAGAAGTTAAAATTATAGAACAAAAATCTATGAGAAAAGAAGAATCTGGAAGATCAGGTATGTAAAATTGCAGGCAAATTTAGTCAAATATCAATTGTCTTTTGTATGCATTCAAAACAGATGATACATAGCAGCTTTGGCTGCTTCCTCTGTCATTAATAATCCAACGAATATGTAGAATAAATTTTTAATCACATAATAAAAAGGTTACTGCATTTGTAAGGGAACATATAAACTCGTTTTGGTGAATGGATATACAGCACTCCCAACGTCGTGCAGTATATCAGTCCGAAAAGACGAGATCATATTTCCAGTAGCCTATACCTTTGAACGGTAACATCGCACTGATACTTGCCTCAATGACGTTATCCCGAGTTTACTGTTTTCCACTGACGAATACATTGCGACAGACAAAAACGTGTATTGCTAAAATTCAAATGCCCGTTTGTGAGACGCATAGGGACCCTTTACTTACCGTTATTACTCGCAGGTGTTATCGGGTTTCACTCTTCCGCCGGTTGCTTCCCAAGGCTTACTGCTGGATGCGGTTTACCGCTCGTGCTCTTACTGCAACCTTGATTATATTCCTCGTTACGATAAAACAAGTCAACAATGGCAGTTGTGGCTGGTAGAAAGATATGCCCATGGGGGTCGGTCTAAATTTAGTTTTGGAGATTACTACTAAGAGTAGATTACGGTGACTCTTATGAGACATCGTTGTTAAATGTTCTCCACAAATACCTGAACATGGAAGATATTTTGTTCACTCAAACTTACAAAATTTGAAGCCGCTACCAGATTTATTGATCAATATAAAAATAACTTGGCGTATACTCCGTTAAAACTCATGGTGCTTAGCGACACTACGTGGACAGTCAAGATTATTACTGATCGACAATGCTTACATCAAACTAAGTATGATTAAACAATACGAAAGTGTCTAACAATGGACTTCTGGAAAGTGCACCCCGTGTTTAATAATTACGAGGCCAACAGACAAGGAGACATCCGTCATGTGCGGACAAAACTGTTATTCGCATTAAATCTTACTAATACGGGCTGAAGGTGTGTTTGTGTATCGGATGAAGGGATCAAATAACCAGTGGTGAACCGATATCGCTTTTGTATATGAAGCACACAGGGCAAATCAGCCTGATCGGCTATATTATAGACCACGTGAACTGCAATAAGATTGATAACGCTTAGAAACGTCAAAAGTTGTTTTTATTATGCGAAAAGTGTCTCGCGGTCGTGGTCGTACTTAAAGAACGGTTCGTCCTGCTTGACCTGTGCTAGCCACAAATTCTTGAAACGGGTGTGTCACGATTAATCCCGACCCACTTGTACATGCATAAAAGGTAATTCTGACCGACGTGTTTGATGTGTAAAATTGGCCAAGGTAAAGCTAACCTTAAACGTAAGATGGTCTTAGTTGGGTGGAGAGAGCAGAAACGCGGCAAGGGTGGTTAAAAATGTCACGTAGGTGTGAAGCTTATGACCACATCAAAGGTAGCGTGGCCGACGAGTAGGTGGACGTTAGTTACAGTTTCTCCAAGACAGGTAGATTTGAATTGACCGTTCGACGAATTGACAGGGTCCAAGCGCAATCCAATCAGAATGCGATATGGATGAGCCCTTCTTTTAAAACAAGAATAATATCTTATGTCGATAGAAATTAAATTAGTTCGTTATAATCCACTGGAAGTGATTTTCACTAAAGACAGGAACTCCGTTTGCCAGCCGTGAATTGGCGCGTAAATCTTAAATTCTGGGAATCTAAGAGATATACAGCTTCAAGGTCAGTGAAATAGTGTTCGATCTCTGCTTTATAAGACTGCAATTTTAACTGAAGGATTGTCGTGTGTGTGTGTATATATATATATATATATATATATATATATATATATATATATATATATATATATATATTACTAGAATCGTAGTACGAATAATTAATTATGATGTTAATACGTTGCCTCTTATTTCGTGATGTTTCTATGTTTGCATATTATTTCGTTAGTTAAGATGTTTGCATATTATTTCGCTAGTTAATATGTTTGCATCTTTGAAAAGATGAGTTGATATTTGTAAAGAATTATATTGCTTGCTAGCCGCCATAAGAATTCATATTATGATTCACTGTGTGGTTATATTATGGTAGAATAGCACATTTGTTTATGTAATTATAGATTTCGCCATTGTTAAATTGACTGGTTCAAGTGTGTAAAATTAGTATATGAATATTTGGATATTTGGGCACGCTTGTGGAAAAAATATACAGACAGACATCTAATCGTAGTAATATTATAATACGGTGATATTTGATATATGTTATGTGTTTGTGTGTATATGTATATATATATATATATATATATATATATATATATATATATATATATATATATATATATATATATATATATATATATATATATATATATATACATCTGCGTGTATGTACTGATATGACGCAGTGTATGGATGTCTGCGGAATTATTTTCTGATACCGTGTTATTGCGCCATTGTGTAAATTGCGAGAAGCGTGTGTGGTAATTTTGATGTGTGCGCATGCGTGACCAAAACCGTTACAGCCATAGCTGATGGTTAACTATTCATTTAGTGTGAGGTAAGATTTTATGACCCCTATGTTAACGCCTTGTGTTTTTTCACAGGAAGCTTTGAGTGACAGACTTGAGAAGTTTTGTCATAGTCTCGGATTGAGAGACGGAAGGAAGGAGAAGTAGAAGGAGCTACGAGGAGAGAAGAAAATTATAAGCTGGAGTAGATAGACAGGAGGAACATAGAACGGAAGTGGAGAAGACAGGAGGGACAAAGAGTCAAAGGAGGAAAGGAAAGGAGGAGAAAGACGGAAGTAAGCGTGTAACAGAAAATTAGATGAGTAGATCACAAGGACAGGGGAAATTATACTCAAACTAAGGAATCACGTGATGAACTAGGCCGTCACTTGGTCAAGGGAGAGACGAGTGATTGTTAATTATCGTATAAAGTTCACATTTTATTAAATTGTTATTAATTGAATTTTATCTTCGTGTTTATTTATAATGTAACCGTCGGCATTGCTGACTGGGGGCTCACAGCTATAAATCTCTTATCAATAATTTAACATTTTTAATTACGGGTCAGGGGAACTTCCTCATAAGTCATTTAAATATTTCGGAAGAACCCCACCCCTAGAACACGGGCCGCCACAGGGTGATTAAACCGAACACAATTCCCTCACACAAACGGTTAAACATCTTAGAATCATTCCCATGTACATAACATTTGTAACAGATGGAACAAAGCGATCTACCTATTCTTGACATCTAATACCCATACATCAAATTAAATGCAAGCGCGATTGTTCTACGTTCACCCACTTGTACTCTCTTAGCGCAAGACATATGCAATCCTTCATAGCCAGACTAGACCAAGCCAATAACTTGTATTTAGAAATGTTCGGTTGTATTTTTATAATCGGTTCTCGCTTGTCTTTTTCCACTGAAGGGGAGATTCAAAACCTTTCTGTTATAACGCTCTAAATGACCTTAACTACGGTTTGAGAGGAATCTCAGGATGTCGTTTGGATCGATTCTCCCATAATCGCATTATACGAACATGTAAAACAGCGCTTCAACTACTTTGTTGGTCTCGTGTGGCTCGTCTGCGGAATCAACGACGCAATCGTTGTCAGAGTTTACAGCTCCAATTAGCGCCATCACTTCCACGATACCGTTCACATCCTCGTGTCCTAACTCGACCTGCTTATAAAAATCTTTTATTTATTTCCGTCGCGTAATGTTCTGTGTTTCTGAAGCAGTTGTTTCTCATTCGATTCATCCGTGCAGTTGTAAAACTTTGAAACAAACTTACTTTGCGTGATATACGCAGCAGCTAACTTCTGCCAAGACAAACGAGGTAGCTGCCTAAGGCCCCAACCTCGGAGTGGGCCCTGTCCAGCGGCCGAAATTGTACACATTGAGGACACAAGCTTGTTTTTGCTATAATTACTAAAAAGGAGGACCTGACTCTTATCTGCCTAAGGGTCCTGGGTCTCTATGTCCATGCCTGGATATACCCAGTATTATAAGCCGCATTCACCACATTAGGAAATGTTCTTTTATTATGCTGCGAATGATACCTTCAATGAGTTCGGATAATCTCGTCGATTCCCTGACGTTACAAAATTAAAACACGGCACAATATCTGTCAATTAAAATTTTTAAGATTTGTTGTTTCATGTTTCCCACAAAATATGAGACAGTTTTGCATCATCTTGCTTAAGTGTTCCTAATCATCTTCGATCAAGGATCTACCATTTCAGCACAATCTTAATTTCTGCTAAATTGCTAGTTGCATGCTTTATAACGTTATCGTGGTCTGCTGCGTAGGAGGAGTCCTGCCTAAGAACAGCTGGTAAAGTTTAATAGCAACTTTGAGAATTTCGGCAATGTTATAATAATTCGTTTCATGTACAAATCTGGAAATTACTGATACATATATTAGAGGGTTCCGCTCGTTTCCAACATCGGACTGCACATTATCATTGGAGAAGGGAAAAGAGTCTCAGTAATCATCAGCAAAGTCAGGGAAAGCTGAAACTGAAATTACATACCTGCTGCCGCTGTTTCCAGTAAGTATGAATATATGCCTATTGTCGTTTCCGACGTTGATCCCATCCACATGCCGGGTTGAGAAAAAGTTAGAATTAACTTAGGCCAGGATATCATGTGGCGCGCAGATCGGTCTGGAAAGGCCGTGCATAAGTACAACGATATAATCACGTATTACCTGCATCTGTGGCGCAAGACTCACAACAACAACAACAACAAAACATTAGACTTTCACGCACAGTGCTGTAAAATCGTTGATGAATTTTTAATAAAGTTTTCTTCGATTCGATCAGTGGACTCTTCCTATGAAAATGCAACGTCCAACGTTTACATGCCAGGCTATTTATTGAGTCCTGGCAACATGATGTCAGTATACAGCCTGAAAAGATTATGGTGTCTTTTGATTGCAGAACCATTGTATTATAAACTCATGTATCCGAGATGTAAACCCTATCACCTGAATCTGTACGAGGATAAGGTGGTAAACGAGACTACCAACGAGTACGCGTGTCAGGTATCATGACACTAATAGCATTACTTTCACTGCGAGTATACCAAAATATCGAGCACGTGGTGGCATAGGGACACGGACTAGGCTGTTGTAATTACTGCAAAGTTAATCCCGCTGCTGATATGTTTCCAGTGCGTGATGCTTCCTCTAAGCAACATTTTTGGCGTGTCCCGAGATATCCTTACGGTATTCAGAGGAGTCAAAGACACACCGATTCTTGATCGGGATTATTTGTGAAGTATATGTTTATGACTGCAGCACCCGCTGACGGAAAGTTTAGTAATATCGCAGTGGTTGCCAAAATGTACCCCATCGAGAACCTACAAGCCAGAATTAGAATATATGCTGGCCACACTCAACAATATCCTTCACTTTGAGCAAAAACCGGATTTGCATGTAGCAATTTTCTGGGCCGCATGATATGGAGTCATGGCAGGTAGCCACTAAAGGAGGCAGCGAACTTACACGGCGTGTGTTTGTGGTAGAACAATTATTGGCACGGCGTGCATACGCCACGGGGAAAAGCATGTGTTTTAGTGCACTTTTTTCATCGCCAATATAAATTAATCTACAAGATGCTCATAGAATCTTTATTTTAAAAAAATACCGACTCAATGACACTGGTAAACAAATTTCTCAGTAAGATTTCTCGACGATGTACCCCATTTTCCACTTTGATGTTTCTTACCTTTACGAACCTCACAAAGATTACTCTGGTTATCGAAATCCGTTGAAAGATTGGCAATCTTTGTGCGAAGTACGTGTGTTACTCACTAGATACGTCAGACTGGTTTATGACACTGGATGTACTCAAATAAAAAATTAATGTGATTGTGTGTCCAGAAGGATAAAGATTGACACCTTTGCAGGGTCTAAACAATTTTATAAAACATGTCCAAAAGACAACGTCGTGAACGGTCCCGAACTACAGGTAGTTTCATTGCCAACGCGACTGCTCACTTCGGTGTTTCGTTCACTCGGTCTCACCACCGTATCAGGAGCGATATCTGGAGCTATCCAGGAAACAATGTTGGGCCGCTTAATGGCCTCGAACAAAGGAAATTTCCACTGTCAAAAGCGCATGATTGTCAGATCATCTCAAACCCTCTCACTGTGGTAACTAGATACATTTTACCGAGCTAGTCTACCACTGACATAGGACAAGCGAGAGTGGAGAGAGAGGTATACGGGGCCTCTTTCTCTCTTTCTGTTAGCTAGTGTTACAGTATGAAGCAGGGTTGGGACTGCATTAGAGAAGACACAGAAAGCAACTGTGTTAATAAGATGTTTATTTATAAACGCAGTTTAAATATAAACAAATCTGACATCATTATAAACAAAAGATAAGGAAAATTATAAAGTTCCTAACATGTAACTATTAACAACAAGTAACTCAACCAAAAAAACTCAAAAGATAATTTTAACGAAATGGATTTAATTTATTAATATATCGTTCGTTTAAACTTATAATGGCGTGGATACCATTGCTCTGCAGCACTATATTTGCTATCGTAATCATCCCCACGATAAAGCCGGATGCGATAAGGTCATGTTGACAAATTTGAGGAATTTAAAACCTCAAAATTTCAGAGGGCCAGTTGACTGCGCTTTTATGTATGGAATCACTGACGTTCGACATAAATTAGGAGTTGGTGTGTCTGCCCTGCGGGCGTGGGAACACGTGGTGTTGGGGTGGCTATGTATCAGCCATAGCTGGGGAAGGAGCTGCACAAATCTATTATTAAACATTTTCCTCTGTGTAAGGTCGTTGGTATGACAGTGGATGATATATGGTGATCGTTTTTGGCGGACATGAGAGATGTACAGTTCCCACAACGATAATTGTAAATATCTGCTTACGGTTATATATATGTATATCAAGAACACTTTAGTGGTTGCAACAGAAAATTAAAAAGTACACCCTATAGTTAAAGCGCTGGTCAATATTATCAATGCAAGGTCGCTAAAACCAGGAAAATTATGTGTGAATCTCGGCAGCGAGTTTTACAACAAAATTGTCTTGGATTGGCTTAAAGAAATTGTACAACACATACAAAAACTGCATGTGGAAAAATATTTTACAGCGATAACGCTAATAATTATTAAGAATTTTTCTTATACCGGAGATTATGAACCAAATAAGCACGGCTGCAAACATGAAGTGACAGACACGTTTTTTGCTAAACACACACACACACACACACACACACACACACACACACACACACGTATGTATGTATGTATGTATGTATGTATGTATGTATGTATGTATGTATGTATGTATGCATGCATGCATGCATGCATGCATGCATGCATGTATGTATGTATGTATGTATGTATGTATGTATGTATGTATGTATGTATGTATGTATGTATGTATTATCAGGAGGGTGACCACGTAACAATAGCCAGACAATAAAAACATATTTGATAAAGGATACACACCCAACTGGACAGAGTAAGAATTTGTGGTAGATGAAATTCAGAGGACGCTGCCAGTCATATACATACTTAAAGATGTGGCAGGACGGCCTACGGATGGTTGTTTTTACTAACAGAAAATACAAAAGATGACCAGTACGTTTTCCGAATAGGTGACGTCTTTTCAACTAAACGCAAAATGATCTCGAGCAGTAAGCAGTGTGAACCGACTACTTTTTATAGGGTTTGAAATGGTAAAATAAAGCCTCCACCGAAAAGATTAAAATAAAATTCAACGATTTTTCATCATCATATCTAACTGTTCAGATCCTCACCATCGTGGTTACCGTTTTCGATTTTGTTATTTGTGTTAACGGAAACACCATCATCGTGATAATATATTATTGGGTGGTACCAAACTCGAGATCGCACCCTCCCTGCTGCTATCATTTAATTTTTTTTATCAAGATCGATTCGGTATTGTGCTCGAGGTTCGTGTAAATTTATCGTTACAAAACCATATGAGGTTGACTGAGCATGACTAAAGAAATTTTTAAACCGATTATAACCCATATCACCGCTGCATCAGGTATTATGAATATTTCTCAGCGTGTGTGTATCAACTCCGTTAAACACAGTGAGAATATTACAATTGTCTCGGATCACTTTTGGAATTTGTGTATACCAGTGAGTTACATAAATCGCATGAGCGTTTTTGTGTCTACCTAGCGAAAATATTCTAGCAGGATATGCTTGTCTTTCCAACATTACATCATCATACACAACTAAATTGTTAATGCACCCATCAATATAATCGATATCTTGTGCTTCATTGATATCGGTTATACAGTAAATTCGATAACATCTTCACCGCGCTCATTCAGTGACTTTGCGGTTTCGTTAATATCTTTTAACACATCGTAACACCGCTGATCATCTACAGACTGAGTTACCAGATACAGCTTATCCCACCTGAGCAATCTCATTATCAAGTTAAGTAACAATGTATCGTCGCTGCGTATCCTAACTTCCACATAGAGTTATCAGCGTATAATGCATCTTTTACAACATTGATATCAACTAAAACAATATCGTTTAATAATAAATTCTTCCTCGTAGACTCTCAAGGAATATCAACATCGATATTTTGTCGTCGTGCATAAATTGGTTTATAACACAACGGTGTTGGCAGAGATGGAAACTTTTCCTTATGCGCGTGAAATAATTTCAATTGAAGTATATCTCTGGTTATCTCTCTACTCACTATTATTTAATCATTTTGGTTCCACGTTTCCCAAAAGTCGTTCATTGAATCTCCGAAATTATTTCAAGCGCTATTTCACACTGGGTTTTATTCGTTTGTAATCTTAGTAATTTCTTAGACGTTTCTAATTTTTCATCAAGCGCTATATGATCTTCCTTTATCTCCTTGTAATAATCCACAAATCTCTTTAGAAAAAAATGCGAAGACAACCCAGTAAACGGCGGTGGTTGGCCATGATCGCCACATATTAGCACAGCTGTGTTTCAATGATACCGTGCATATTTCATTCTAAATAAGGAATATATTTTTTCTCCCATTCGAGCAGGAGTCCATGCGTCACCTCTCCATCGAGAAAAGCTATAATAAGTAAAAGAATTAACTCCTCGGGCTTACATCTCCCTGGCAAGTCCCTGTATGGGTGCTAACACACTCATATATTATGAATTCCATTCAAATAATTCAATGACATTAGCTGTTTTACCAAATCCTCCCGGTCCATTCAAACAAACGGTTTTATATCTTGATATTGGTATATACATCGATGGCGCACGATATATGATTACAATAATAATTATCTTGATTGTAACATCCACGGATAAATTATACCCATATATCATTTCTTGTTTTATTCTCCACGAACTCCAACGACCATTAGGGGTTGTAAAACGAGTCAACGACTCTTTATACTTTTCGTCGATGTAAAATGAATCCGTGGCAAATCTCTTGGTGGTACGAAGAAATCTGTTTATCATCGATAACAAATTAATAGAAACATAAGTGAGCATCGGCGATCTTAAATGCATATTGAGAAGATTCTCTATCGGTGTAACCATCGATAGTTCCCAACTTTGTTCCATCGGATAAATAAACGTCTTCTAGACTTACAAATATTTATGCCGCTGTTGCATCAGCGATTATAAAATCACGTTCAGCGTTATCCAACATTAATCGTGTGTGATATCGTTTATGATCATGTGATCTGCCTTGGGTGAATGTTCCGAATATTCTTCTGCCGAGATTTTTCTGCCGAGATTATATCGATAAAAAATAATGGAGTAATAATGTTGTAATTTCGGAGTAAAAATGGAATAATATTGGATTAATTGTAGTAAAATCGGTTCGAAAATCAAAAATTGTTTACAGGAGTCCAAAGATTTTATATAAAAAATATAAAAAAATCTTCACTTTTTTAATTTCACATACAAAATCAAACTCGCAGTTGCATCACAAATGTCAATCAAATCCCCGGATTGGTTAGTTAGTTTGAAATTTATTTTGGATATCAATACATGACACAGTATATAGACTAGATTAATCGGCTCTTGTGTGATTAAAGATCCACGTGGGACTTGTGGAGTAAACGAATAAAAAATATGTCGTTGTTGCGCTTCATTTGATATTGATGTGTCCATGTTATAACTTCCATCGACGATATTGCAGGTGAGGTTAACATCGACCACCGGTGTTATATTTACGATTTCAGGGGAGATATGGCAATCTTATCCGTCTGGATTATTGTGGTATCGGAGAATGGTTGCAGGTGGTAGCATGTTTCTGAAAGGATTTCAGGGAAGAATTCATGGTATAGTTGAGTGATTTGTTTTAACTCAGGTACATTATATCCGAAAAATTTAAAATCTGGCAGTGTAGCTTCTGTTAACGAGTATGGAGTTAAAAATTGTCGATTATTGCCAGTGTAATCAATTGTTGCCTGTATTAATCGCTGGTTAATATATTGCATGTCGGATACAAGCTGATTGAATATTTAGTTTCTTCTCCAGATTATTCACCAATAAAATAAAAAAATATATTATCTTTGTCAACAAAGAAAAAATTGGTACCCAATATTTGATTTGTTATGCCAAGTAAATGTCCTGTGTAATACGGGGTAATTTAGTGATATGATTGCTTGTCAGTGGTATAATCGGTCTTCACTGGTTCAGGTAACAGCGGAGGTATCGGTGGTTAAATTTCAGGCCAATCTAGCACGGTTCTGATCGATGCTTGATATATACCAACCTCGACATCGTGGGAGTTTATCTCTGATAGAGTCGGTTGATGGACCGTTATTTGTTTTTGGATTCTTCCCCGGGTTTTTTTCGACGTTGAAATCCTCTTTGTTATTTTCAATTTGTTACCTTCCGGTTTTGTATTCCAAATACAATCCAGTAGGGGTGCCATCTGAGTTATTTTTATACTAGAACACCAATGAATTATTCGATTGTAATCTACCAAATGATTTCGATCTGATATTTGGCCAACTGTGATATACTCGCAATTGTGGCAGCGCGATCTCGTTTATCTGAATTGAAGTTGGAGACCTAATACTGAATTCAGGTTTGGTTGAACTTGCCGATATGCTTGTTGTTCTTACCGGAGTTGTAATGGAAGCTATCCGTTGAAGTATCTATGAGGATTTCCATTCTTATTTATTTTGTTTTCTTTCAAACTGACTTCATCGTATATATTAACCATTAATGCGAATTCGGAATCTGATATGGTTGTGTCATCCTTACTTGATGATGTCATCGCTGATAATTTCGAATACGCGACCAAGACTATGTTTAATTTTACAACGTAATCGATGAGTTTTGTGTTCGTGCACGTGATTATCTTTCTCTTGATTATATTAAAAGCACCTACAATTGCCGCTGACGATTAAGGACATGTTGTTACTGCTGTTATTGTATAATAATAATGATAATATTACGCCGGTGGACGCAGCTAACGCGGATACCGAATGAACAACAACATCCAGAGCGGTTGCGCTTCGTTGGTATTTTTTTAATCTTTAATGCATATACTTCAATGATGTTTTTTAAAACAAAATTCTGATCGCCATTCGCGCACTCGATCATATCTATTGCTGAACGATTAATGTTGTCGTCGACGCTGTTATCGACGCTGTCAATTTCATTTATTATATTATGCGATGACCAATTGAGGTGTTTCAGCTACAAGTTGCCATCAAGATGGCAGGAACCCCATTGATAAAATCTTTTAGTTGTTTCAATATTTTTTCATCTCAAGGAGTTTTATATCAGCGGTCAAGGGAATTCCAAAAAACAGTCATCTGTGACTTAATTTAATCGTTAAAAATTTCTACGTCTATTCAGGAACATATTTACATGAACGTCATACTCGGCTCGCAACGTTGATAATTTATCATCAACGATATTGTAGCCGACATATACGTATTTTTTGTTACACGGTCATTTTCCGATATTGGATCCGCTATGGCTACTATTTTATTTCCGTTCATGTTGAGTTCACCTGCCATTGTATCGCCGTTTTTTTCTTCTTCACAAAATCGATTATCAACTCGTTGTATGATTTCATCGTTGGTATTCGTAATAGATATACTTAAATATCTGATAGATCCAGTATTCGTAAATATATGGATGTTATTTTCAACAGCACCGAGTAGTCGTCGAACTATATAATTCCATTTGATATTGCTGGTTTGTAAAACATCGAATTTATTTTGAAAAATAACAACTTCATCTTCGGAGAGGTTCACAATATCATTAAGATCTTCTTTAGTCGCGTATTTTGACAAATCTATATATTTGCGCGCATTACTATCACTACAACGTGTTCCGTAAATATCAACCATTATTTTATTGCGATTTTTTTAAATAAAAAAAATTTGACTTGTATACTTATGCACGACTTTTGTGAGGTAGCTTGGTTGACTTTGATATCGCGTCAAGTACATTAATTACTTCACGGCCACATATTGGCGGATCGGTTAGGGTTTGTGTTGGTAGCTGCTGTTGAATAACAAATTTGAATTTTTAATCAATTGATATAATACAAAAATTCAACTGGCGGTGGTAAGCCATACGAATCAAAATATATAACTGTTTGCAGATATATCGAGTAAGCAGCCCAATGAGTTCCCGGACCATCGCTGTTATCACGATTAATAATTCCTGTTTCGTTGGTATTTCGGCTACGCGGCAATTGATCTCGCAGAAAAAAAATCCTCTGAAGTTTTTTATTTTAAATCGTTTATCTGCATCAAATAAGTCTAATTTGACATCAATATCAACGTAGCTAAGTTCCTGGAAGTCTCAAGCCGTATCCGTGAACGGATCGTCCTAAAAAGGTTCCTGGAAGTCTTAGACTTGCTCCCTTTTTATATCTGGATCTGTTTACGGATCCACATGTTGCTTTCTTTAATGCCATTTCAGCATCTGTTGCAACAGCTGGCGCAGCGGCTGAGATTAATGCTGGTATTGCTGCGAGAAGTTTCAAAATGTCACCGGTTTTAATCATATCGCTTGTGGCACTTGGAAAAAAATCAAGTTTAACCTCAGTTTGTGCTTTTAGCGCGTTATTAAAATGGTTTAGTTGGGTTTTAGTCAACGACCATTTGTTTGCACCACCATTAGCAATTTGATCTCGCATTAATGGTATTTTTGTTTTACATATGCTCGCGTCTTTTTGGGGTAATTTTTCACCTGACCGGGAGTCAGAGCGGCATTAACATAATTATACGACATTTTATAATACTTATTATGATCTAATTTATCTACATGTTATCCACTAGTGCATAAACAATTTTCATTCGTCCACCAACCCCTTCGAGTAACATTGTATTATCTGAGTATGACCACGATTGCTCTTCCACCAGCAGGAGTATCCGGACCAACTGTTGCTGACGATATCTAGTTAAAACGAGCTTGAAAGGTTACATCAATAACGGATTGCTTAACCAAATCAAGATGTTCCAATAAATAGTAATAGATCAGACACAAGTTTGCAAAATCAAATGGAGATATATGTAACCCAGTGTCAATATTTTGATCACGCCCCAAATAAGACATCAATCTATGTCAAATAAGACATCAATTAATAATACGCCTGTGAAACATCATTGTCACTGGAATTGAGCTTTATATCTTCAGAGGTTTCTTGATATCCATTTATCTTTAGCGAGGCCTTCTCAGCTTCAAATGTGTGAAATGCCATATAACTTATTTCTTGATTATTTAGTCTGGAATTTGCCCGCATCGCATATATGTCGTGAAACTTAAATCTCTCGTTGTGTCGATAATTGCCACGTAGAAAATTTAGTAGTAACTTTTTCGACACAATTCATTCTCATTGTCAACCATGATATTGTTGATTTACCACCTTGATCCATAGAGGAAAGTAATCGCTGTTCTACATCGATCGATGGGGTCAATGTTGGCATCCACAAGGATATTTTTGTTAGCACTACTGTACCAGGATCAATTCCATCAGCTCGCCATAACACAGCGTTGTCATTGCTTTTCCTAACAAGTGATACTTCGTGCTTAGCACTGAATATAACATTTCGGATATCTCTGCAAAATCCAAAAATATGGGATAATGGAATCACACATTAAAATCTTTTCCCAGCGCCTGCTAACATTGACTTACGCGATGCGAAACCTCAGTTAAAATTAGGATTCATCGATGTTACTGCATATGTTTCTCCGGTTCTAGCCACGTTTCTCACACGACCTATGGTTACATTTATGTATTTTGGATGATCAGTTATGTCTGTTGCAAACATCAGTTTAAGACCAGACGATATTGTGTAGTCATCGGAATATCTTGCAAGACAAAGGATTGTCGTAGCAACATCGACGTTTTGAAGACACGATTCAATCTCTTTGCCATCAATCGAATATGTAGCTTTGGAAAATAACGTTATTATGCCATTGTTAATAAACCCAATATTATCATTATTATTTTACTGACATTCGCTAACATAACTTCAGTACTCGGTAATTTTACTAGTTTTAATGGACTGCGTATTAAACGCGTTAATCTATTTTTAATTGCCGAGAGTGCCTTAGCAGCAGCATTACTGAGTCACCAGGAGCTTTTTCACGAACGACATCCATTGCTTTCATCGATAATTGTTTTGCAATTGGGCCTATCTTTGGAACTATCCTTGTAAACAATCAATTAATAACATTACCGAATCCATCCCCCATAATACGTCGTACAAACGGGATATCGTGAGTTTATTACTCGAACTTATATTCGGACTTTGCGATGAGAATCATGTAAGATCATTTTAGATTGCAAGTTATTCGTTTAACAATTAGTCACTGTAGTATCCATCCACGATTTCATCAATAAATGCCCGATAAACTCAAATTTCAGTTATGCCACCTTAAAATAATCGTTAACAAATATCATTAATTATTTCCGGATAATTATTTCCAGCTTGTTTACCTCCCATGCGAATTTCTAGCCGTTGCGCATCATCGATAATGTTATTGGGACACAATGTTACTATTCCTGATCCGGTTTTGTACTATTCACTTAGTTGTATTGGTGGTGGTGATAGTTGTCTCCGTGATCAAAATCGATGTTTTGTTGTTGGCGTTGGAAAACTATTTTCATTTCATTAACTCGCTCAACAAAATCATTATATTCACGCTTATTTTGTATATATACTGATTTGTAGAATATCCTTGTACTCACAAAATACATTATCGATCCACTTGTGTTCTGGAATGTAAAAATCTGGTTACTAGTTGATATCCCATCGCAGCAACAGCAGTAAGAACTGCAATAACTTGCATATAACCTTGCTGAGTAACATACCTGGTTTTTAATTCTGGTTTAGATAAATTATCGATAAATTTTTTGACATCCTCGATTTCAACACGTGCTTTATCGGCAGATGCCATAGCTTCTGTAATTTGTTTTGGTAATTCCGTGAGAACCTTCTGTGAAGCTGTTATAGCCACAGCGATTTTTTTTAGTTGATTCGACGATTGGTTTAAATAATTGCCCTGTAGCCGTAGCGAATTCAGCTTGAGAATCTTTTTGCAATTTTTGTTTAACGGAATCTCGTACGAGAAGATATTTGTTAATTGCCGCTAGTCGCTCTCGAGCTAATCTAAATGAATGTGCTTCTCCGATGTTTGTCATTATTGATAATACGATGATTTAATTCATAGCAGCAGGGAGGGTGCATCCTCGAGTTTGGTTCCACCCGGGAATATATTATCACAATGATGGTGTTTCCGTTAACACAATAGCAAAATCGAAAATGTTAACCACGAATTGATGTTCGCAAGAGACATTACTGATCATCCAAAATACAAAAACTAATTGACACAGATATGTTGATTTAAACTTGTTGAATGTTATTTTAGTCTTTTCGGCGGAGGCTTTATTTTACCATTTGGAATTGTGCAGTCTCATAGCCTCAAAAATACGTTTGAACACTTAATCGAATTTAATAATTTTATCCGGCCGGAAAGTGGTATACGCTTGACCGGGTTTAGCAACTGGCAAAATTGTTGTCTTTGTGGCGCGATAAGGTTAAAACACTTGAGTTTAGTTTGGATGTGGTATAGCTACTTATAACTTTGGTCCAGCTGTTGATGGTACTGGCACAGTGTCCAGTGGGTTATTTCTCAGAAAAAAATAAACTCGTAGATATTTCTTAGATCTTTATTCGCTATCGCCACAATCAAAATGTTTCAGTACAAACGCTAGCGTCGGATCCATTTAATACTACTATTACTACTCCTACTACTACTACTGAATCCAATTTTGCTATGCAACAACGTGATTTTATAACGTGGAAGCCATCGACGTCAAATCTTTGTACAAGAATATAGCACAGAACGTGTTCTGGCTGGGTGTACCATGGCGTGACCATACTCTTCATCAATACGTCCAAGTATAATCCGATCAGAGCAAGTTCGTGGTTACCACTGCCAGAAAAAATATCCAACAGCCAAGGTAGCATCAACTTTTAAAATAACGATAACAAGTAGCAGCAGGGAGGCTGAGCCCACCTATTTTTATAGAGCCCTCATTTTGGCAAAATAATGGTTCTTTGGGACTCTATCAATTTGCTGTAAAAAAGGTCATCGAGATAGAGTCTCACGTCGAGTATTTTATCGTGTTTTTGTCTTTAAAATTCAAAGAATTTCTGCGATTAATTAACCATATATTTGACCTAGTCCGATTCGATATCTTGTTCTAGGATCGTATAAATTTATTGTTATAAACTCATGTGGGCTTGCTTGTGCAGCACTAAAGAAATGTCTAAATTTGATATAATCCATATCACCGTCGCACCACGTTTGATGAATATTTCGTAGCGTATGTTTGTCAACTCCGTTAAACACCGCGAAGATGTTACAATTGTCTCTGATCACTTTAGGTACTTGCGTGTATCGTTGAGTGACATATATCACGTCTGTGTTTTTATGCCTTCCACGTGAAAATATCCTAGCTGGATTTGTTTATTTATCTAGCATTACATCGTCATATACAACTAGATTATTGATGTTTCCATCAATGTCTTCAACAGAAGGTGCTTCGTCGATATCAGTAATAAACTCAATGATGATCTCCCCGGTTATCTCCACTGCTTTATCATTGTAATCTTGTAATACCTAATAGCATCGTTGAACGTATTACTTGGTGCTATCAAATATAATGTATCCCATATCATCCATCTCATTATCCTATCGATTAGCAACTGTGTTTTACCTCTCCCTGATGGACCAATTATAATCATTCTGATAGAATTTGGTAGCATTTTATGGTGTTTAACAGGTTGTGGTTCTCGTGTTGATGAATAATCAATTACATTCATATCCATATAACATAAATATATTATGGATTTATATTGTGCGAAATGCAAGACACGTACACCAACAGTTGAACCAACACCTATCATAACAAAAAAAAAACAAAACAAAGATGCGATCACCGGCAAGTGTGCACAGTGTGGTATAAAAAAAAATTTAGATTTACAAGTAACAAAAAAATGGGATGTGATATCGCCTCCAAGTTAGCAAAACTCCCAGGAACACCGTGGGCGAACTACCCAGGAGAGAAACACCTTCCAGGATATAGTTATTGTGGACCGGGACCAGATTAGATATCAGACTTGATGACCAAGATCAACCTCCATCCGGCGAATATCCGATAAACACTATCGATGAGGCCTGTCGTGTTCATGACATCGCATATCGAAGCAATGATCTTCAACAACGTCATATCGCATATATAAAATTGATCCATGCGTTGAATTCAATCCCGGATAAATCTTTCAAAGAAAAATTAGCTTGTTGGATAAAAAAAACAGTAATGAAAGGTAAATTAATGTTGGGTTCCGGTATTTGATATGGAATCAATTTATTATTCTCCAACTGTATACTGGAAAGGTAAAACTCGCCAACGTGGCAAAAGTAACAAATACAACAGCAGCTGATTGGTTATCCAAACAGGCAATATGGCAAATATATCTACCGCGTCCAACAAAATATTCAATACGCGTCGTTCGACGTTAACATCCCAAATGAGGTTGATCAGGCCGATATATTATTTCTACTACATGATACCTTCAAAAATCATACTTACAAATACGCATTAACGGTAGTTGATGTTGCACGTAGATACGAGGAAGCTGCACCGATTTCAACAAAAACGTCTTCAGAAGTTGTTTCCGCGTTCAAAAGAATTTATCGGCGAGGTCCTCTACGACAACTAAATCTTCTTAAGGTTGATCCCGGTAAAGAATTTCAAGGTGAAGTATCATCAACGATGAAGTAGCATCATACCACAATACGACGAGGACACACTGTAATCCATTGCGATCAGGCAATTGTTGAGCGGTTTAACAGAACTCTCGCTGATAAATTGTTTCATTATCAATATGCGAAGGAGTTCATCGATGATAAACGATCTCGTGAATGGGTAAAGAAATTACCAGAGGTAGTTGCAGCACTCAACAACGAAGTCACTCGGATGCTAATATGAAACCGGCTTCCGCGATGAAACAAAAATATATAAATGTAAAAATCCTTGATTTTTAAAATGAGCTTCAAACACAGATATTACCTAGCAATGTCACAGTGAGATACTTATACGCACCCGGTGAGCTTGAAGGTGGTAGAAGAAGATCAACCGATCCTATATGGAGTGTTACAGCACATAAAATATTTAACACAATCACATCTAAAAAAAGGACCATCGATACATAGACTACATCCAACTGCACCACAACGGAGTTTAACTCGTGAACACTTACAAATTATTCCAGATGACACTCAATTACCACCGAGAAGTCTTAATTAATGCAATGATTTCGATTACACTCCAGACAGGTCAATGCTACATTATCTCGGATATGATCGCGACTATTATCTTTTCTATCTGCGGTAAATTGTTTGGGAGATTTTCCTGACCACGTCATGATACAATCACAACTTGCACAATGATTATCTTGTTGTTGTTTTAGCGCTAACTTAAATTCGACATCAATATCAAATTCTCTTTTATTGTTTTTATCTTGTTGTTTATAACAGGTGATTCTTTTTCTTGTCATTTTATCATTGGTCACATCAATTATATTTTTTCATCGTTGAAATTCAACGTAAACTCGCCGAAGTTGATTTATTATTTACTCGTGACACCGCAAGATATACTAAATTTGACCACTCGATGAAATCGTCGACGATCCATACAACAGTATCAGTGATAGTTAATCCTTAGGAAGAATGTATCGTCATCGCGTATCCCAACACCCATGGAGAATTATCAGCGTTCATTGCATTTCTGACCACAGCGATATCAACCAACACAATATCATTTAAAACACGTTCTTGACGCTCGGATTTTCCAGGAATGTCAACTTCGATGTTTTGTCTTCGTATATCCTTGGGCCTATAACATAGCGGAACCTGGCACATCGGGAATTTTTCTTCGTGGAGATAAAATAATTTCTTCTGAAATTGATCTCTGATTTTTCTTCTGCTGGTGACAACTATATCTGTTGGTTTCCATATGTCCCAGAAATTTTCAATGGAAGTTGCAGGAATTGTTTTACGTGTTTGTTCGCATTGAATTTTTTTTATTGTAATGTTATCGCGGATTTTAGCTTGGTCAACTTTGCATCAAGTGAACGATGATTTGTGTTGATTTTTTCGTAGTAATCAACGATGTTTTTCAACCAACAATGTGGTGATAGTCAAGTAAATGGCAGTGATTGACCATGATCGCCACACATTATCACAGCGGTGTTTTTCTTTAGCAACCACGTAAGAAATATTTTTAGCAGCTTCAATGATACTGTATCTATTTCATCCCACATAATTATCCGTGGAATATATTTCGTTCCCATTCGATCGGGGGTTAACTCAGTTCCACTCCATCGAAAGAAACTATGATACGTACATGCTTTAACACCCCGGGATTTCATCTCCCTGGCAAGACGATGAGTTGGGGTTAGCACAATCATGTCAGAATTCTTCCCAAATAAATCGATTTCTCGAGTTGTCTTTCCACATCCTCCAGGACCATTTAGATAACTAGTCTTATATCTTGTTACTGGATCGTACACAGATGGATGTAATGATATATCATCATTGGTATTCTCACGGTAATTATCTTCGATGGTAACATCAGCCGACTTATCATACTCATATAACGTTTCCTCTTTTATTCTCTATGTTCCTCAATCACCATCCCACGTAATATACTCTTCAACAACCTCCTTGTATTTTTTGTCAAAATAAAATGAGTCAGTCGCGACCCTAACCGCGGTATCAGAGAATCTGTTTATCATCGAGAGCAAATTTATCGTTACATAACATAACATCAAAGATCTCAAATGAGTGGATTGCGGTGAATCTCCCTCAAAATATTCAACAATAGTCCCGAATTTTTTCTTGTTTGATAAATAAGCTGTTTTCCTCGACGTAAATATCTCCTTTGTGGTTGTGTCCGCGATGATAAAATCCAATTGGACGTCATCAAATACTAATCTGGTACAACGCCATTTATGATTGGTTGATCTAACTTGAGTAAATTTGCCAGATATTTTTCTTTTGAGATCATTCGCTTGTCGTTCTAGATATCTATTCATGTCCCAGTCATCGCATTTTTCTGGAGTTGGTAACCAAACATCCTTCTGACACCAATATGAAATTATCGCAGTGGAAACTGTCAACGACGTTAACATTTTTGTCTACGAGAAATCGTAGCAGTGGTATCGGAGCCCATTTTTTCACCGAGAGATGTTTTCCAACCCATATATAAAATATCGGATGAAGACCATCGGCGAATTTAAACGATGTTACCCTGGCAAATCCAGTAAGATCAAAATCGGGTAATGCTCCGTTTATCACCACGCTGGTCATCTCATGTGTGGGATGACCGAATCGTAAAAAGTATTCACCGCATTCACCGTATCCGAGAAAACGTCCTGGGTAACACGATGCCATGTCAAAGGAAATCATATCATCGATGTTATATTTTATATTCCATAGTCCACCATGACTATATTCTACGAAGCTAGCTTGTACATCTTCAAGAAAATCAACATGGGTTGGTTTCCATGAATTGTGTTCTCTGGCAAAATGAGCTGCGACCGATGGTACCTTGAAACAATTTTTTGTTATTTCTGCGACGTGCTCTGTATACTTTAGTGCTAGGTTATTCATCTCCGTTTGAAGAACTTTTGTTCGATATAAATCTCCGTTTGTTCATCGCTCTTAAACGACCATACAGACTCGGGATCAGTTTTATTAATCTCGTAGATGCAATCAAATATATCTCCGTGATAATACTTTACTGTTCGTGATGGGGGAAATACACGTACAGAACTAGACCATGCATGAGAATTGTGGTCTATGATTTCAATCGGAGCTCCTCCTTTTTTATAATTACCAAACGAATGTAAAACCTTTCCGGTAATTGTTTTTACGGTTATTGGAACTTTTCTAACACAGCAACATCGTTTATTATCCTGTTTGTTTTATCGACTCCTCCCACGCGGTTATTTTTTATTTTCTTAGCTCGGTTAATCCATTTCCTCGTCGAGTAACATTCAAATGTTCCATAACTCGCTCTGCTACACAATTTAACACCGTTGAAACCTTCATCCGGGAGAGGTTTCTTTTACATCTGGGGTATTTTTTTTAAAAGATTCCATATGTTATCTCGTTTACCGGATACGCCTGATTGTAATATCTACTATCGATTCCAATCAACGTGCCTGGTTTTGTTTTATCGGTCAAAATTACAGATTTTTTGTTGAATCTAGTACGCGTTTACGATAATCAAATATATTCATTTTCCTTCTCGCTGATCTCGTCTATAAAGGTTTTGTACTTCATCTGGATGAAATATTTCACATTTTCAAAATTTATCTTTGACAGTATTTCCTTGGTGCGGTAATTTGTCATCGTGTTATCGTCATTGGATGATGTTCCATACGTCGAAAATACATAATCGGCACTATCCTTGAGAAATTCCTATTTTGCTCGTTTGATACTATTTACAATTTTTGATTTCCATCGCCGTGGTTTTATCTTCATATCAAGGTCAAATTTTTCTTTCGTCGAGGATATATTTCAATGTATTCAATGTAATGGATACTATATATATATATATATATATATATATATATATATATATATATATATATTTGATTGTGGTGGGAAAAGGTTTCGTGAACTAGCTAGATGCTATCTACGAAAATATAATATTGTAATCGTCGAAATGGGTTATCTTACATGGAATTACCATGATAAGCAATTAACTGGTTAATTTACTTTGAAAATATATCGATCAGATTGAAGTCATTTCTCATTCAGTTTATAGTGATTACGAGGCATCTAGATGCGGAATTGTTAGGCATCGTCACGATGAGTAAAGATTGGTTAGATTAGTAAATTGGGATATGTGATGATAACGATTAATGGAAAAAAAACATATATTGCTCATCGATTTATTTATGAATGCTAAAATGGTCCAATCGGTAGGGGATTAGTTGCTGATTATATCAACAGAAATACTTTGGATAATCGTATAGAAAATTTACGGGCTGTTACTTAACAAGAAAATTCTCTTAATTCGGCTCCTAGAATTAAATCCCAGCAACGACGACCTGTTATAGCTATCATGGACCACACGACAAAATATTTCCTATCAATGAATTCTGCTATTAAATACTATGATGTTCATTCTTAATCTATACAACATGTCGCCAATGATATATATTTAACGGCATATTCAAAAAATATAACCGGAGAGTATCCTTTACTTATACATACTTAATTTACTTTGATCTTTATGATCATGTTGGTAATTTCAACAACAAACATATAGTATTTTCATTCCCGCTGGATAAAAACTATTTGATAGCACATATAATAAATTGCTTGAGACATATAATAAATTAAACAAAAGATTTCTTATAGGTATATGAACGACGAAATTATTGCCGAGTTGATAATTGAGCTTAACCGAGTAAAAAATCTGGTCGGTGACAATAAAACATTTACCAGTGATTTCATCACCGAGAAATAAGCAGGTGTTAAATCAATGCAAGACAAGGGAATTCCATCACATAAAAACGAATATAGAATCATAAAACTGATGATAGAAGCACGAGATAAGATCATTTATCGAAATCATGATAAACTAAAACTGTTGGTACCTGGTTCTAAATTAATCAAACATTTTGACAATGACATCAACGAAGTATTTGCTGAAGAACGTAAAAGAAAGGCTCTCATCGATGAATTAGAAAAGATGTTGCTGGAATGAACATTGAAGACTTTAATTGGAAAATTTACAATAAAAATTCTTTGAATTTCAAAATCTCGGAGCTTATTTTTTCGCGTTAAATTTTCCAGGTAAAATTCCTTTTTTTTGCTAGCTATGTACCATTTTCGAGGTCTTCTTTACCTCGCCAAATTTTTTCTACTAGTTCTTGTTGTGCTATACGAATTTTTCTATGTTCGGCTAACAATACAGCTTTATCTTGATTTAATGTATTAATAACCGTTATTGCTTTTTTTCTGGGTTAAATCCTCGATGGTTTTTTAAAACTCGCCATGGGACGCTCTCGCTGAAGATAATTCTTGTTGATAATTAGCATTTAACTCCTGCGCGGTAATTCGGAGTTGATCTCGGTTTGCTTGTAACGTAGTAATCTTATTTTTTAGCTCTGAAATTTCTTAGCGGAGTTCTCGTTGTTTAATACGTTGTTGATGTTTTGCGACGCGATATTCTTCAGCGGAATCTTTCGATATGGGTTCCTTTGACCATATTTTGTACATTATTTTTTTTTCATCTTCGGTGGTGAGATAAGTTGGTGCTCTCACATAACAAATTGAGAAAATTTATGCCAAAAAAATTATATTGAAAATGTTACTCAAAAATTACACTTTGCGATCACGGAAATAAAAATATTATAGTTGAAAGTTACACTCAACAATTACACACACTTGTCAAATTTGTTGGAATTTTACAAATACATTTTTTTCACAATGAAAATAAAAGATTTTTATTTCGAAAATGGTTTTCCAATTTTAATTAAATTTATAAATAATCTTTGATTTTCAATTTTATTTTTCATCTGAGACACTATCTACGGATGACTCTGGAGCATTCACAGATAATATTTCATTGAGACGTTCCAAAGGTATACACGAGTGAGCATAATTCACTATCTGATCGCGGTTACAACTAATCAACGTTATAGGATCACGCTGAAGTTGTTTCACTTGATGATCCGTCAACTAAAACTTTTCATTACCGTATTTATCTAAGACGAGTTCGCAGTTGCCAACAAGAGTTTCCTTGATAGATCTTCTAATAGCGTCTTCAAGTTTATCTTTGTCATAAACGAATACTCGTACGTGTTGGTACATTATTGTAAATCTACGATTTTTAATTGGAAAATCCCTTGTTGAAAATCGTTTATTTTTACATTGAATTTCACCTATGATTTCACATCAGGATAATTTGTAGTTGTTCATTTCATAAATCTATCAAATTAAAATCTTGATCAGCCGGTTTGAATTCATTCTTGTTATCCAAGGGTTACTACATGACAAGTATACAGAATTAACCGATGTTTGTATAATCAAACTTCCTGGTGATACCTGCGGGGAAAATGTATATAAGATGTAACTTTGATCAGCTCGATTTTATAACTACCCAACACAACATCACAAATAAGATGTCTCGCGATCACCGATGTTATGTCGACGTTGCCCGGTGATACATATCTTCTATTCAATTGCAAGCGTTATTATATCGGAGAATAAAACTATCAAATTTTTTGTCGCTCTGTAATTATTTGACTTAAAATATTCACCTTCTCTACAACTATATTCGGATGTTTTTGATGTCGTCGAAATCATCGTTGTTTTTACTGTAGTGGTATTCTCCGCTATTCGTTGAAGTAATTCATGCGATGACGTTGTCAGTGATGCAATTATTTTCGTTATGTATTTCTAATTTTGACATCGTGGAGTCATAAACGTGTACCATTGTGGAGAATTCACCGTCGGATATTAACGTGTCGTCAAGGGATGATGATATCATCGCGGATAATTGCGATTACGCGGTTGATGCAGTATGAAATTTAACAACGTAGTTTTGTAGTTTACGCTGGCTACACGATGATATAATTTTTGTTATTATGGAGATTACTCCTGCGATGGTTGTCGCCGCTGATATAGAAATTGGAACAGCTATCAGAGCAACCATTGTCACCGAAGAAAGTATTATACCAGCTCCGGTGATTACACCTGAAACCGAGTACACGATAACGTCAACGGCTGTAATTCTTCGCCGATATTTTTCTAATCTTTATCTGATATTCTTCTGTGAGCGATTTAAGTTTAGTTTGTAGTTGTATGACCCGATCATATCGATACTGCTGCGTTGTCTGCGACATTGTTTTATTAAAAATCGTAGATTTCAATTAAGTTGTTTACTTAAATCTGCTACAAATTCCACATACCATTTTATGGATACCCTAATTTGATCTTCATCGGCGGTGGTTATCGTAAATCGTTTAGTTGAATTTTTATCTATTATCGTTGATATTGTATTGTTGACCCCGGATGACGAGCTCGATGATATATTAAACTGTCGGCGACACCAATGTTAGTCTATATATTCCTTTGATCGTCGCGGTGATATTTAGCAAATGACCCATGTTGGATCGTGTACACTGCGTTGACAACATTTTCTTTCTTATGAGGAATTTGTGTCTTCTCGAGTAACGGAAATGCTTTTGCCAAATCTTCTTTGGTACCATCGATGAATGTTATAATATCTTCGAGTTTTATATCGATATCAGTTGGCGTTGTATCCTTACCAAAGAAATTATTACGGATACGTGTAAACTGGGTGATATGTTTATCATACTCGGATGTATCTAATGCGGTTTTTATTTCTGTAATCACCGGTGTAGAGCTCCAAAAAATTGTAAATATTTTTGGGAAGTTCATCAGCACTTGTTTTTAACCCCGTGAATTGATTTACATGGCCGTCATAATTATTTACATCGGTGTTAAATTGTTTTATATGTTTGTGATAATCTGTATTTGGCGCTGCTATTCTATCATTGATGAATGAAATTTTTTCACCCGATTTGAGTTTACCACTATCTTCAAACACTGCAATAGGTCATTCTGCTACCGGGGTTGGTTTAACTAAAATATCGCGGATGGAAATATCACTAGTTTTCAATTTTCCTTAAATTATCTTGAAATACGACAATTTCGTTTGGATCCACACTTAAATGGTTTAATGTACCTGATAACATTTTTGATATAAGCTTCTTTACTTCTTCGAGAGAAACTCCCTTGGTTTTTCCACGTTGGAGTGATCTTCCTAAAATATCTACCATTGTACGTTTATGATCTCTTTAAAAAGCGATCACTGGTATATTCGTGCACGGTTTTATAAACCGGTTTGGAAGATTTTGAGATAGCGGTTAACACGTTAATTACTTCTCTGCCACATATTGGGTGATCAGTTAATGTCTGCGTAGGTAGCGTTGAATACCAAACAGGAGGTTTTAAACCGTTAACGTATTTGAGAAATTCGTTTGGTGGCGCTAGCCCATACGAGTCAAAATAAATAATTGATTTAGGTTGTATAGCATACGCGACCCAATGAGTCGAGATTAATTATACCTGTTTCTGAGATTGATGGATCATTTGGTAATTGATCTTTCATGAAAACACCTCTGAAATCTTTTATCGGGGACTGTTTTACCTCGGCGATTAGATCAAAATTTGACATCAGGGTTATGATCGGATACTGCCCGGGAGTCTCAATCCTGCTCCGTATCGGGTGAATCGGCTGCCTGGTAATCGGAGACCATTTCCTTTTTTTGTATCCTTGTCCAGTTATCTTTTTTACCACGAGATTACCAGCAGCGCCAAGGGCACCCAATCCAACGGCTTTAGCTTGTTAAACCTGGAATCATACTGAGAAGAGGACATATTCCACTGGATTTGATCATATTGGTAATTGCGTAGGGTGAAAATTCCAACTGAATTCCTGTATTTGCTTTTAACGCTTTATTAAAACGGTTAAGTTGAGTTTTTGTCAAAGACAATTTATTTGGTCCACCATTAGCTATCTGTTCAAGCTTCAAAGTTATCTTTGCACCACACATCGTATAATTTTTTGATTGTAATTTCTTTGCATGAACTTGAGTCAGGGTGACATTACCGTGATTGTATGACAATTTTATTTAAATAACAGATTAATCTAATTGTTACATGTTTTCTATTGATGCGTCAATTACTCTCATTCTTCCACCAGCACCTTCAAGTGTCATCGATTTATCACTAATAAAAACAGCAATTGCTCTATATACACCACTGGGAGGAAGCTCTCCTACACGAGCTTGAAATTTTACGTCGACGACGTAGTGCCTAGACAAATCGAGATTTTGCAATGAAAAGTAATAAATGGGATACAAGTTTTGGAAATCCCATTGTGATATGTGTAGTCCAGTATCAATATTTTGATCACGTCCCATATAAGACCACAAACGATGATACACGCGAGCTATTTGATCATTAGAATAATCAATCAGAATATTTTCAGCGGGGTCCTACTTACTCGCAATGATACCTCGGTGAATTTCAATTTATCAAATATCATATGACTGCGTGCTTGTTTATTAGCTCCCTCTACTCGTTGTTTTTTTTTATTTTTTTGCAGCGAGATAAAAATATATCTAGGCGCGGAGATATTTTTTGTTAGTGCAACTTGCCAAGTAAACGTACCAACTGTGGTATTTGTTATGGTAGCTGTTGTAACATCCAACCATGACAACAATGATTTTCCTCCTTGATCCATAAAAGATAACAATCGTTGTTCTACGGCGAGTGATGGAGTCATGATTGGCATCCATGGTGCAAGTTTGGATAAATTTACCATCACCAACAGCGTCACTATGCCAAAGTGCATCATTGTCATTCAATTTTCTCATAAGAACTACAGTATGACTAGCACCAAAGATAATCTTTCTAACATCTATACAAAATCAAAATATATGAGACAACGGAATCACACATAAAAATCTACCATTGCGGTCTAACATTGTTTTTCTCGTTGCAAATCCCAAATTGAAATCGCGATTATTACTCATAACAACAGCTTCAGTGTCAGTATCATCATTTGGAGCGCTATGTTGTTTTTTTTCGTCGTCTTTTAAAAAATGGATCAATATTAGCATTATCGGTAATATCCTTCGCGAACATCATTGAATCACCGGAAGATCGTTTAAAATCATCGGAATATCTCGCTAGCCCCAATATTGTAGTTGCGACATCAACGTCGTTATCGATAGATTCGATCTTATTAGAATTAATTATATATTGTGCACTACTAATCAACGCCATTGTTGACAAACCCGACTCCGGTAGTTGGAAGATCCGCATACTGAGTATTATCATCTTGTACTAGCTGACCATCCACCTGGATGAAAGCTTCACATGGTAAGAAATATTTAGAGGTATCATCAAATCGAAGTTCAATTCGTGATCTAGAATTAAGATTTATCGCATTATATGAGAATAATTCATAATCACGAACATGATCATTTTCTGGACAGGAGCATCCATATTAAAAGCTTCATCTGAAATCGATTTGAACATTTTATTATATAGTCGTCGATCTAAATCATGATCCTGTAAAACCCGAAACCAACGATCAAATTTGCAACAATATTTCTTTGAGATTCATCATCACGATTCATCATCGATGATTGTGCCAACGGAGCTAATTTTTGATTTACTATATCGTTGATTACTTTACTTACCCAAGGTGGCATTAGTTCAGTAGACGGTAGCTTTACCGGTGCTGGTTTTTGCTTTCTTGGAACTAACGACATAAGCTTTTCCTTGGCGGTATTAAATGTGCTACCAGCGAGATCACCAACTGTGCTGATACCCTTATCGCGAATAACACCAATAGCTTTCATTGATAATTCTTTGGCTATAGACGCAATTTTCGGAGCAATTCTAGTGAATAATCCTCTGATGACATCACCGAGTCCATCTCCATAATGTACTCTGTATACAGGTAACCGTGAGTGCACGACGTTAACAGTAGTTGGTCTGTTATGACTACGATATATGATCATTGTATTTAAATGTTATTTATCTAATCGGGGTGGTTAGTCACCAATGATATTAATCACTATGATAGTCATCAACTAATTCATCGATGAATTCATGATATAAACCAGTATCCATTACACAGCCCTGAAATAGTCGTCGGCAGATATCAACTGCTTCATTAATTATCTCCCGGGAATTATTTCCAGCTCGTTTTCCCCCGATGAGAACTTCCAGTTGATATATCATCGATGATACTTCTCGAACAAGGAACGAGACCACGACCGTTAACTCCCGATAGAGTAATATTTTGAGAAACTCCATTACCCTTTTAAACCTGTTGCACACTGTGTCGGAGGAGCTACCATTATAAACGGTTTTATTTCCACAGGTAATTGAGATGTCTCATACGATGGCAGACCTTTTTTTATATCTTCTATTTTTTCATATATGCGATAAAATTAGGATCATCCTTTGAAGTTTTATTTCCACCGTATTTTGCTAAATATACCTTTTTACGCCAAGCCTCGGAATCTTTCATCGGTTTTTCATATCCAGGATTCAAATATATCGTCCTCGTAGAAAATGTTTTATATGCAAAATCAGCTAAATAGTCCAACGTAGAATTCTCCTTAATTGCATCCATTGCATTTTTAGTAAATATTTCTTCCGGTTGATATATTTCAAATGTTTTTGCCCCTAGAATATCAGCAATAACTCCCTCTATTTGAGATTCAGGTTGAAGTTATGGTTGTGCAGCGGGAAGAGTTTTTAGATTTTTTTTTTTTGTTTTGATCGTTTTGCTATTTTTTCAAGTACTGATATTACATCTTTTTCAGTAACTAAACCAGTCTTCTCAGTAGCTAAACCAACTTTTTCAGTATCTGTAACAACTTTCTCAGTAGCTGTAGTTACCGGTTTAAATAAATGTTCAGTATCAGTAACAAAATCAAAACGTCTTTGTTGTCTCGCTTGTAAATTATCTCGGAAAGAATCTCTTACCGGGAGAAATTTCTTAATCGCGGCCAATCGCTCTCTAGTTAATCTAGTGATTTATGCTTCTCCGATATTTGCCATTTACATATAAAATATATGGTTAATTAATCGCGGAATTCTTCGAATTCTGAAAGACAAAAACACGATAAAATACTCGACATGAGACTCTATCTCGATGACCTTTTTAACAGCAAATTGATAGAGTCCCAAAGAACCGTTATTTTACCAAAAATGAGGGCTCTAAAAAAAAAGGTGGGCTCAGCCTCCCTGCTGCTCAAGTGTGTCGTGTGGGCGGTGTTATCCACTCTTTAGCGTGAGGCGAGAAACCCAGAGTCAACCATGATGCGAATTACTAAATCACGCTAGATTTCGTTTCCATGATACACCAATTTGAAACAAAAAACATGATTGGCATCTATTTATTTGGGTTTGGCGCTTAAGTGTACCTAATCAAATCGACATTCCTCGATGTATCAGAACCCTGTATCGATTTTTTATTGTTCCATACAGAGGGCCGCGCCGGCGACGATCACTATTGTTGGATAACAACTTCCTCTAGAATTAATGGCGGACGTTAACGCAGTCAAGGACGAGTACCAGAATATGTTCGAGGGAAAGCGCTTATTCGACTTTTCAGAATATACTTAATACGATGAATCTAAGAATAGGGTCATTGGATAGTTCTAGGATGAAACAAAATCGGAATCCATAGCGGAATTAGTCAGACGAAGTAATAAAATAACGCTACTAAAGGTATCAATAAAAACGTCGTTAAGAAATCTTATATGCAATATCATTATCTAAACGAGCTTTGAGGAATCAAACTGTTCTCGCAAATATACACCATCCAATCAATTTGTCATAACTTACTTACATACTCGATCAACGAAGTGTAGGGTTAACCTGTTACGATGGAAAAATTATGGATGACGGTATTATAACTCTTGCAAATGGTCATAACGGTATTAGTCAACATGGTCAAGACAATGTACTTGAGGTGCTTGGCTTGATGAAATAGGCTTGATGGGTTGGGGAGACCGCTTTGGTTTTTACCTATTCTAGGCCAAAACATATTCGTGCTTTTTTACCGACTAAAATCTGTGGCGAGTAAAATAATTGTCAAAATAAACATCATTCAAAAATGTCACAATTAACCGGTTTCATTGTTTTCGCGTTAGCTTTTATACATACTACTCGTGTTTTATATAACTATGTCAACGATGTAATTACCAGAGAGGAAGCAAAATGAATAAAATTTAAAGACTATTTATAATCGATTAAAGAGATCTTGAGATCTCGATAACCTGGCTGGTATTCAGTCAGTAATATTAACTCCACCAAGTAGTACAAGTATGTACGGAGTTTTGTGTGTGTGTGTGTGTGTGTGTGTGTGTGTGTGTGTCATTCGTTGATTCATCTCTGTTCCAGTTATTGTAGTAGAATGTTTAAGTGACTGGCATAGTAAGTTGGCCACTTTAAGTAAAACAAACCAGTTCTTTACAAATCGACTCCCATAAGAAAACAAATCCTGGATCCGAGTCTTAAACTGTTGGGGAAGAATTTAGAATGTCGTTTTTTAGGAATAACGCTGTGTGTGTGTGTGTGTGTGTGTGTGTGTGTGCATGCGTGTGTGCGTGCGTGCGTTCGTGCGTGCTTGTGTGCGTGCGTGCGTGCGTGCGTGTGTGTGTGTGTGTTTGTGTGTGTGTGTGTGCGTGCGTGTGACCCAGATAGATAGATAGATAGATAGATAGATAGATAGATAGATAGATAGATAGATAGATAGAAGTGTGTGTATATGTGTGTGTGTGTGTGGCTTTAACAATATTTCAGCTATATCGATACAATGTCTGCAGTGTGGCAGTTTATAGTGATGTGATCGACATTAATGAAGGCAGGGAGAAAGAGAGTGAAAGTGTTAAAGTCTACGTAAAGAAATTAATAATAATAATACAATTCCTTAAATCATATGTAAAATTATTTCTTTATTTAAAGTGATAATTAAATAAATTTTCTTAATGACAACAATATCAAAACTAAAAATATTAAACATATAAATTATGGAATTTATTCGCATAAAACCGCTTCAACATTCCACCACTTCAGAAGGGCTCTTATGACTACTGGTCTTTCACACAAATTCCATTTGGGCACACTTCCAAATCTATTGGATGCCATTCACTTCCACACCTACACCACCCAACTATAGTTATTAACATTATCAAGTAACATATCGAAACAGAGAATTTGAGAGTACATACAAAATGGCACGCTTCACTGTAATGACTAAGGCTGATATTAGATAATACGTCAGTACATTTTACGCTCCTGTACAAATGAATCAGAACAAATGACACATACTTCATAGTATGTTGTAAAACATAAAATGAGCTGTACACAGTTATACATGTACAAAGACTATAGATCCTGTCGTGGTTTGAATCTAATTTTTAACCAAAAAAAAGTGTGAAGCATTGCATTGGTATTGTTGTACCTATGAATCACTGACGAATTGATAAGTGTTTTACATACATCTGTACTCTGATTTCATCCCCTGATTGGAAAGACACCAATTAACTAAACAATGTGTTTGCAAATTAGTATTATTTTGGATAAATTCTGAAACAAATTATAAACTGGTCATACTTTTAAATCACAAATTATCACAATATTTGACTAGCATTTTAGTTATAAATTATGACAACCACGATGTACACTTTAAGGCATTGTTATACAACCGCTCACCAAAATGATAGAAGAATACATAATGTCCGTCTGGAGCTGGTCCGACGTCATACTTTGCATGCTTGATGATAATTGCACTTTTCTGGACTGACGGGTCACGCCAGTGAATTGGGGAAAACAAGTATAAATTCTTGGCGGACTTTATATCAATTATTTGTTGAAAAAAGTTCCTTCGACTGTGTTCACCAACGGTTCTGTACCTTAAAGAGATTTAGCATTAATGCTTGCAAATATCGTCGCCGTCTTTTCGGAATGACTTGATAAGTATGGAGTTCAGGATAAATATCGTATTACTGCACAGCATGGATCGATATATCATGGAAACAGTCAAGCTACTTCTTCGTTGATTTTGTTTTACGTCATAAATTCCTTTAAATCTTCACATGAATCGAAGAGATTAGGAGTGTTTAAATGAAATCAACTTTATCTTGACAATCTTTCGAGTGAGGCGACAACTTTTTTCGCATCACAAATATCTTGAAAAATATCACCCATTCCGTTTCTTCGGCCTCGTTCATTTAAAACGAACATATCGCATCTTTTCTCGCCAGAGATTGTTTCCCACCGAATTTTCAACATCACTTCCTCAGGGACAGATTCTGTCATACCCGACATGTCAACAAGTCGCTCTATGTCTTTAGCATGAACATTGTGAAAAATGTCCGCAAGAGCGTTTCTTCGTTTCTTTATTGTAGCCTTTTCTGGTTCTTCATTATTACATAAGTCAACAGACGAATCTTGGACTACTTCGTTCATGTTCTTTTCCATAATCATGGAGTTGTTTTCAGCATAATGTCAAGTACTGCAATATGGTTCTGTTTGATTGCAGTATTTCAATCACTGGCTTGGTCGGTGAATGAAATTTCATTCCTATACTATTGGCTTATTTATACATGTCTGACGTTCATTTCTATAAATATCCTGCGCTGATCCGCTCTCGTTGTTATGGGAAATTTCTGCCTATGACGTCAAAAATAAGCACAGTCTTGTGTATGAATTATATCGAGTAACCGCGTTATAGTATTACATACAGCAGGGAAGCCATTTGAATTAGGGATATCAAGCTGAAGAATAGTTTTATGGGGACAAATTAGAGTCTGGTGATTGCAGGTGGAGATACTGAGGAATATTCTCTAGAAGAATTTATCAGAAAGGAAGTTGTATAAAATCCCACTTTGGCATATTATAGCGATGAAAGCTGAATATAAAGGTGCCCATCGCTTTAAATGCAAAAGTAAATAATTCAAACCCGAGTCAAAAGTGCCCAAAATTTTAAAAGCAGAAAATCGCCGTTCTTGGCATGAAAAGCGAGCTTTTATTTTATATCTTAGATGAATGATATAGATTACAAAGCAGACCACAATACGTAGCAGGTCAGTTCGTGAAGTTGGAATATATATATATATATATATATATATATATATATATATATATATATATATATATATATATATATATATATATATATATATATATATATATATATATATATAAGCTTTTAATTTTATTATATCTTTCATAATGAGATTTTTTTCAATGTATCAGTGGTAGAAAGTAATATCAAAATAGACGTACATATTTTGAGGTCAACTATATCACACAGACTGAAGTTTATTAAATGTATAATCGAAATACTTTCAATTACTTGCAAATGGGAGCATCTCAGAATGTTTAGTATTATTTAGTTCCCTCACCAGTTGACTTTCTCTTGCTGTGAAATAATTGGTGGTCCAATCATTATGTTATGATCTACGACGACAAAGACATTTTTAAAGTAATCTTCCAGATAAATATAAAAATACATATGTTTTTAAATAGAAAAGTTAATTTTGGTCATATTTATAATCATGTTTGAAATCCATAGAGCAATGGAGAAAAGAGAGTGTTAATTGCTAGCCGAAATTAAGTGAAACTCAAAAATCACAGTGCAATGTCTGTTACAGAACATGACTGCATGCACGTCATATTTGCCAAAATCTATATAGACTAACCCGCAACCATCTAAAAACTTAATGTCATGTTCTGAAAATCTTTCGGATACGACCTCTCTGTTATGTTTCTACATTACCCGCACCCCAACGATTGTTCACGATATCAAGTAGTGTAGAAAATGTAACGAAATAAGAAAAATCTCTTTATTTTCGAATGAAAACGGTAATTAACTAAACAAAATGCACTGTTTATTATGAATAATAGCTAAATTTTGAAAAGTAGCTGTACTATTTTTTTCTTCATAATTTATAACTTACTCTTGATGTAATGACGCTGTTTTTATAACAATGGGAAGTCATTAGAAACAATAAGAAAACCTGTGGTTATTTGAGTAGATATAAGGGACCATTTCACTTGCTCATATTGCATATCATTTTATATAACCCACGTGCGACACTGTATGTGACAATATTTTATATTAGATATAATTTCGCTTGGCAAAATTGGCTTGAAACGCAATAGAATCAGCTCTTACTAATTGAACTTTAATACCAAATAAATTATGTATGAGACGTTACTGTCATTTAAAGCATTTCAGTTGTATGTGTCCAGTATGAAAAGATTTTCTCCTACTTCAATAATGTCTCTAAAATCCCAGATGCACCATGGCTGTTTTACATTTGTTGGAACATTTTAGATAATGCTTTTGAATAAAATCGATATCATATCTTAGATCGGAGAAAAGTTTCATCCTTTGGAATTTTTTGAATAGTCCTTTGGATCATTAACTTGATTGACTATAGCGTAGCAGAGTTTGCACGCAGAGAAGAAAATCAAAATCTAACAATGAAAACGCTCGCGCGCGAGTGTGTGTGTGTGTGTGTGTGTGTGTGTGTGTGTGAGAGTATCAAGGTCAACATTGTTGTTTACCAAAGAAAATTCAGATCAACCGATGTTTTGAACACATATCATCTCTAGTGAACAAATTACATTACAACATGCAATGAAAAGTAAAAAGAATTGAAACTAAAAAACTATTCGAAAGTAAAACAACTCTGATTTAAATTATGTTTGAATCAAATTTCATTGTATTAAAATGAAACGTTTAATTGTAAAATGATTCATGTTGATCATTAGTTTATTCTATTTTTTTGTGGATTTGTGAATGATTGAGTTTTCTGTCGTTTCTCTATTATATTTATCATATACACCATTTAATTAAACTAGAACTTGTAAATCAACATTAGAGCTTATTACGGAAATACGTGGATTGGGAAATGGAACGGTTGGGGTGAGTGCTTTTAATTAGGCCTTCGGAGACTAAAAATAAAGCTAGAATAAAACATCATTATTTATCTGACTTCAAATTTACAGAATCGCTTATATGAAATGTCCTAAGATTTCCGTGGAGACCATTGCACTAGTGGTCATCAGATTTACATGGAGACCATTGGACGACTGCTTGTTAGATATACATGGAGACCATTGCACGACTGCTCATCAAATTTACACAGAAACGCTTGCATCAGTGCTCATCCGATTTACACGGAGACGCTTTCATGAGTGCTCATCAGATTTACACAGACGCATGCATGATTGTTTAGGGGGCAGGAGCCAGTTTTATGTACAAATTTAATGCCGCAATAAGCTACCTAATAAAAAAATTAATTTAAGAAAATCAAATACACAACTGTGGTTAAAAAGGTATATATTTGTTAGATACTTATATACAAGCAAAGCATACAAATAGTATCCACATGACCAGAGACGTCAATGGTAGTTCATAGCAGAAGAAATGTATGCACCCCGCTCCCAAACTTTATACCTTCAATGTTCATGTCCGTAGGTCATTTTTTACACAATGTGTTGCTCACAGTACAAACAAAAGCTGTTTTATTAGGTGATAATTCTGCAAAACAGTGTGTACTAAACAGTCTGATGTATTTTTTGTCATCAAAGCCATATTTGTGATGACTATTGGTCTTTCACTTTCAACATACTGCAGATTAGCTATGGAAGGTGCACATGCCTGACATCATTTTTAAGAAAAACACAATCCCGAAACACCTAATTTACAAATATATCCATATCTTCAATTAGTAAACAATAATATCTGAAAAGGTCACACCATAAGTTAAGAAAATTTGACCTTACCAATTTACGAAACTGGACCCTGCCACCTCATCAGATTTACAGAGACATTTGCATGATTGCTGAAGCTTGCATGAGTGCTCAGGTCTCACTGGACCGTTGTTGTGTGTGTGTGTGTGTGTGTGTGGCAAATTTGCGTCTGACGATGACATATTTTAGAATAATATTAATTCCTTATGCACTAGTGGCTTTTATACTGAACCAACACTGCCACCAACTCCTCTTTTTTACATTCATTGTTTGCAGGAAAGACCTATTTTGAATATTCTCCGGCGACAGGACAGCTAAAAGTTATGCATGAATAAAGTTCACTAGTACTGTAACAAATTAGGATACTTTTCGTCACCCCTCAACCATTTAGAGTTTTAGATATTTACCTCTGTATCAGACAGATGTAAACACGTAAAAAAAGTAGGCTGCTCATTTGAAGCCTAAGTTACGCATTTGATCTTCAATACTACTCTAACTGTGACAGGCAGTCACCAAGAAGTCAACCAGTTTCCAAGCTAAACTCAAAGTAAATCTAAACCACATTAATGATTTAGATTATCTGTGAACTGAAAAATGCTATGATTTTGATAATTTGGATCATGTTTTCTAGTTTAAATATTAGGTATGTGTCAAAGTACAAAACTATCCAGTGAGACCCTAAGAATTTATATACCAGTCGGATTAGGGAAGATGCTTATCAGTTTCAAGACTGGGTAATTTTGAGTACAATGCAACATCAGCATGTGTAAAATTCACACTCGTCTGTTTCCTATGATGTGTGGCATTTGTCAATGATCGAGAGCCATGGTATAGAGGAACAGCTATGAGACACCTTCATACTTTCATTTTACTTTCCACACGTAAACCTAAAATTTCCTTGTAACAAGTCAATGTCATCATTTTTCATAGCTAATATATCCTGTAGTATTAGTACCCAGTGATATCAGTGATATCTCACAGCAGAAGTAGTATTATTTATGAAATCTCAAAATGCATTGAATAAAAAATGTAAAAGAAGCCAAGATGATTCTCTTGTAAAAAAAACTGCAAAGCATGCATGCTAAGTACTTAACAAAATATGAACGATGCACAACATATATAAACTGTCCAAAACTCTCTCACTGATTTCATGAAGAAAGTCAGATCTAATGTAGAACATATAAATTTGAGGTAGACTGTATGGTAGGCATCTCATCAGGTAACATAAAATGTATGGACCAGTCTTTGTAAACTGAATGACATCATTTGGGAAACTTAAACATTGAACTTCTATATCCAGATTGATCCCAGCTATTGATAAGAGAATATGTATGGATAATAATGTATTATAAGAACACTACATAAGTAACCTTTGCATCATTTTCACATTGACCAACTCATATTGTTTCTAAAGCTGTTGCTATTTAGAGAAATTTATCTTGCTAGTGATTGTAACCTGCATAAAATCATATCCGAAGCAAACAGAAAATCATGCAAAGTTAAAAAGGAGATGAGATCACACAATGTAAAAGGAACATTCATTTCACATAACTAACCAAAGTCTGCATTGAAGTGAATCTGTTCCTGTGAAAGGTCCCCAACAATTGGTGCGGCTGACTGCCTAGGAAATCTTGGACATTATCTTGGCTAGCAACATCACTTTTGAAGGTGTACTCCCATTCACCTTGAGACCTACAATAAAATAAAACACTGTACTCCCATACATCTTGAGGTCTACAATAAAATAAAACACTGTACTCCCATACATACTGAGACCTACTAGAAAATAAAACACTATACTCTCATACACCTTGAGGTCTACAATAAAATAAAACACTGTACTCCCATACATACTGCGACCTACTAGAAAATAAAACACTATACTCCCATACATCTTGAGGCCTACAAGAAAATAAAACACTGAACGTCTTATATATAGGCCATTATAACTTACATTTCTGCAGATAAGATGAAATATATATATACTGAAACATTACATCGTGAGTAGACATGTGTGTACAAGCATTACATTAAGGCAATCATCATAAAATTAGGAAAATATACCAATATGTACTGACACTATTGATAAGCTGAATAAGTATGTTAAATGCTTCAATTAAACCACCTTGCATGAAACTGAACAGGCTTTTTGTTGTTCATTATAAGAATGGATGAGAAACCATACCTGTTAACTCCCACAGTGCTGATTAAGCTCACGTCTTCTACTATGATTGACTACTATCAAATCTATAGGATGTGTATGCTTAGAATACCTTACCATGTAAGTTTCAAGACATGGAGTTAATAAGGAAATGATTTATGGCACTGCTAATGACATTTGACAAGACTGAAAAAATGACATCGGTTCTTAAGGTCTCACTGGAGAGTGTTTAGGGGCAAATTTTCGTCTGACGATGACATATCACAGAAGAATGATACTAATATTACTTTGAATATACAAATAAAAGATAAAAAAATATTTTTGTTGAAAGTATGCTTGTAATATTCTGACTGAGACATTAAAGTTAATTTCTTATGCAACTAGTGGGTTCTGTACTGAACCAACACTGTCACCAACTCCTTTTTACATTCATTTTGTACCGCAAAGACCTATTTTGAATATTTGCCTGTGACAAGACCGATAAAAGAATCAGTATGTGCCATATATTTGAATAAAGTTCAATAGTACCGTAACAAATTAGCATACATTTCATCACCCCTTTACCATCTAGATTTTTAGATATATGTCTCTGTAGAAGACACGTGTAAATACGTAAGCCATGTCTGAAAAATGATAGGATTGTGCTAATTAGGCTCATGCCTTCTGCCTTAAATATTAGGGAGGTGTCAAAATACGAAACTATCCATTGAGACCTCATCAGCTTTATATAGAGACGCGTGCATCAGTGTTCATCAGAGTTACATAGAGATGCTTACATGAGTGCTCAGTAGATTTGCATAGATACGCTTGCATCAGTGTACATCAGATTTACATATAGATGCACACATCAGTGTTCGTCAGATTTATATAGAGACGCTTGGATCAATGTTCGTCAGATTTATATGGAGACGCTTACATCAGTGTACATCAGAATTACACAGAGACGCACGCACCAGTGTTCATCAGATTTGAAACAAATGAAACTAGTTGAATAAAATGTCATAAGCTGCCTGCAGGAAAGTTACTTTTTGCACATTTCCGCTAAGTTAATGAATCTCGTGTCAAGTATTTAACATATATTTATTACAAACTATCTTAATGACATCCTTAAAAATGGTATTACACATTAAAAGTGTATCTCCTATATCTAAAACAGTTTCATATAAAAAATATAAAAATAGCTGATATTTTGTAAAGAAAATAAGAATAAATTTAGAATAGAATAAACGCATAAAGACGATTTTTTAAAATACATCCAAAAAGGAAAAAATGATTTTAAAATCCTATTTATTTATCAATTCACAGACGTTTGCACATATCAGTTACATTTACATGTATATGTGTTGCTGCTTAGAACGATGGATGACTTTATAATGTGATGTAATTTTTTCACTAATGGATGCAAACGGAAAGCTTCCGGTAGCTTCCCAGTTTTAAATGGGTTTCACTTTTTATAAATAATTTGTCTGTTTGTTGTGGAATCGTTGCAGCGAACGATGGCAAAAAGACCGTAACTGTGTTTTGATGGTAAAATATCATTTTCTATCAGAGTAAAAGGTGTTTTTTTATCGCTTTAAATCAGACTTATTTATTTTCTATTTACTTTGTAAACATGAACATTTGTTAAATCCCCAAAAAACTGGGAGAGGGGGCTGATGGGGGGGGGGGGGGTCGAGTGGGGGTTTGGGGCGGGCCTCTTTCCCATTTTTTGCAAGGGAAAATTGCCACGCTTTCGCTTGTATGAAGATTTATGTACTACAAAATTTGAAAAAAATCTGATTGGTAAAACCTTGCTATGAAATTTCTCTAAAATATACTAAACATTTTTACTTTCTAAAACTGATTCACTCAGAACATAGTTTTTTACTTGAACCTTTCGTAATCAAATTGAGCAAGGTTCATGCAGTGTCTGACTGCATATATTGATTAGTATACACTTCTTAACATTGTTCAGTCAATTCAATCTGATCATGAAATAGCCTCGTGAATATTGGTAGGTAATACACGTCTAATTGATGTGTTTGGGCGATACGCATTTGCTGTATCCAGCACATTATGTTACGAAGGCAAAGGACACTAAGCTTTTGATCATTCCACCTCTATATTGTTACATATGAACGAAAGTAATTCAGAATTTATATCTCAGTACAGACGAATACTATTTGAGGTTTCATTATCAGCATGACGGTATTTGCCTTGGATGCTCTGTTATGACTGGTCGGCCTTGTGTTAAGATAATGTGACTGGGTAAGACGTGATGCCTCATGTCTGCGAAAAATTGTTAAAGCTACGTTAAAAATCCAAATCACAGAAACATTATTTCCATGTTGGCTTTTGGATGCACACACACACACACACACACACACACATCTTTTGTATATAATATTTTCTTTTCTGCTTACACTAAAGCGTTTCAAGGAAACAAAAGTGTGGATCACTGGTTCTCACCGTAGTCTTCAGACAACTGACCATATATATTGACTGTCCTATATAGCCCATAATATACAATCCCATACATACCAAATACAAATCCACGCTACTACAAAGGGAAAAAGATCACGCCTCTGTTAAAGCCATGTCAGTAACGAATAGAACCAAACTGTGACAAATTGTGACAAACAAAATCTCTTAGTCAATTAATAGTTTCATATAAACAAAACCTATACTAGGCAAATATGCTTTTGTTTAAACGTATTGCTTTGTTAACCATGTCATATCGCATATGATGTGTTATAACTCGATAACAGAGCACACCTGGATGGTTTATATCTCAAGTGTGCAACATAACTAAACTTGGCGTATTTTGTAAAGGGAAGAGTGCAAACGTATGATCTTGAAAAATTTAAATCGGTCAGTAAAGCTCACAAGATCAGGAATTACAAAATGTCGCGAAATACAAAGATGTTCAACAAGTTGTTCTTAACCTTGTTGGGCAGCGAATCAAATTAAGTTTTCAGTGTTAGCCTCGCGACCCATTAAATGTTAAACTTATCACATGGGTAGGACCTATTAAAATTATTACGGTTGATCTCGTTGACCCACTTAACACAGCATGGTGACCTAGCTATGGTTCGCAACCCCTTGGTTAAAGGAAAAGATATTGAGTTCGGAATATATAACTTGCTTTTCAAGTTCATACAGATATAAATGTTGTGATTATATACTACCAAATAAAAGGTTGATTTTGAGGAGGTCTTTTCTTCTATTGGTGATACAGGCAACACTACATCTACTTTATTTCAGCCGGGTGTTTCGCGTTGAAAAAACGCAAAAACCAACGCTATGGACTTTACAACATTTATTATCTGTTTTGAGTGAGATAACAAAAACAATGAAAAAGAAATGAATGATAGATAACAGTCAATAGCTAACTCTTGGTCAGCGTATATCTCACAAATGTAAAAGGGAGTACGAATCAAAGAGACTATACAATGTAATCTGAGGTAATCCTAAAACCGACCTGCTGAAACTACAAAAAGCAGAGCGAGATTCGTGTTCAAAATGATCTGGTGAATATTACTGACCAAACAGCCCGGACCACAAGCAGCAGAGAGGGCGAATCCCACCTCAGTGGATCCAATCAAAGAAGTCTGTACTCTTATCTTAAAAGTGCAAGGTTCCATTTTGAAAATATAGCTTTCAAGAAGGAAGGCTCCGTTTTGGAAAAAAAAAACAGCGAACCCACCTCAATGCTCTGACCGCCCCTCTGATGCTGTGAATTAAATTATTATTATATGTCACTAATTTTGGTACCAGCTATGGAATCTTACACAGCTGGATTAGCTCGAGAGTGCAATAGAGGCAGTTAAGAAATTTATACCAATCTGTGAGTCTGTCAGACAAATATTACAAGCGTGTCAGGAATCTCAGGTGGAATTTGCAGACGGTTTAGGGCACTTATTTAAACCTGTTACAAATGTTACTGATAACCCGATCATTAAAATGTGAGGGATGGTAATATATATCGCATATATTACAACACAAACAAGCCATAAATAATAATTTAAAATAAAGAGCATTTGATGAAAGAGTAAATCAACTTATAATATGGCCATAAAACAACAAAAAACCAATCCTCTTCACAGCAGCAATAACTTTCATATCAAGTTCCTCCGCCGCAGCAACGGATATAAGGATAATAATCTCTTTCACGAACTCCTCCACAACAGCAAATAATCACAATCTTCTAGAAAAAAGAAGTATCTTACAATGGCCTCGACACTAGCGCTAATGGAAGTTGTTTTTCTTTGGAGAGTGGTCTTTTTTCTTGTGCTAACAATGTTTTTTGACTAGAAATTCTGATTGGGTTAAAACGATTTGGAATTAATTCTCCAGAAATAATTAATGAAATATTTGATATTGTCAACGATTATTTACAAGTTGTATCATGGACCTTAGCGTTTGTCGAGTTCTCGTTGGTGACTATCACAGTGATTAGATAAATAAATAGCAATTACTCTGTCACATATGCTTGGAATTTGCAGCTATGTTAGAAAGTTATTTTTGGAGCTAAGAATACAGTTGCACTTGTAAGAAAGGGGACCAACGATAATGCACTCTGGTGACCTTTCGGTGAAGCTGATAAAGTAATACTGACGAAACATTTTGTTTTGAATGCCGGTTTGGACTCCAACAATTGCTGAAGAAAGAAAAAATACAAAATTATATCCAAATTTTAATTTTCGTGACCAAAGTTCTTGTCCGGGTACTCATCGGGTTGCATACTCACTTGATCCACCCACGTGAAATTGTTTATTTTGATTCGTACCGACTGGCCTCACTAAAAGAGTGAAGGCACAGTACAAAGTACACCAATTTGGTATTCAACATTACCAACATAGACAATAACTGACCCAAGAATATGCGGCATTGAAGCAAATGCTGTACTGGACGCGGTAAAGCTGTACACGAATACACAAGAAATTACTATTGTTTTAAAAAGAAATTAGAAGATAATGGTAGATTTTTACGGAAGATCTTTTCCTAAACAAAAACACACATCTGACGGAATATCGCTCGAAAATATAAATAAGATCAAATATCCGAATTACTAAATCTTACAAATGTCGATCCAAACGAAGTTTCTGTATTCAGAATAAGCACGGAAAGTTAAAAACGAGTACTCTTTCATTACAGGATCTTTAAAAAAAAATCCGAATGACGGACTCGTTAATAAGATTGGCCTTTTTTAGAACTGATGTTTCTATCCAGGTAAACAGTTCTTAAATTTTCGTAGAAACATTAACAGAAACATTAATTAATTTTTAAAAAAATCCAGCGCCAGTATTTGTAACAATTAGTGTTTTGTATTTTTATTGAACTAATTGTAATGTTTGAACCGTTTAATACCTTGAAGTAATGGCAACTGTTATAGTATAAGTCATGCAGATTATGTAGGTGATCGGTACCGACTATTTAAGTACTGTGGGTTTTATTACAATTTGATTTCACATACATTAAAACGGCGAGCATGCACTTTATCTGGATCCTCACACATCCACATTGCTTTAGAAAATCATTATGTACACACTGTTCAATAAGTTTATTTGGCAAAAACAAATGTTAAATTGCGTAAATGGATATATTTGGATGAGGTGAAATGCACATAACTAAAGGTGTTAGCGTCGTGCTGCAATCTCAACATGAAAGCTGCAGCTGTTGGAAATATAAATCGTATTTTCATGTTAGCTCTTTATTTCAACAAAGGTCCTTTTCTCTTGATTTCATTGAATAGACTTTGCATAAGCTATATTACTATTCATTTTTATAAAATATATTTTTTTCCGATGAGTAAATTCACTTACATGACCATGCTGCCGTGCCCTATACCAGAATACTAAGTTCACATCAGATGGAATCTCAGACAGCAGCATTAAAGACAAACAAAATACATTTTTTCAATTTTTTATTTGTATTTATGTCACTGAGAGGATTTACTAATTGCAGTTATTAAAATTGTAACTTTATCACATGTTGTTTCGAAACTTAATAAATAACATATAAACACTTCCTCTGGACGTTTTGTAAGCAGTGTCTTTCAGATATATGCACCAATAATATTTATTTTTCTAATTAATGATATTGAAAAATATATATGTATTGTTGCAGTGTCAATGGGCATTGCTCCTATGTGGTATTGCTAATAATGAGTGCAGAATTGCACCAAACATTTCTAAAGTATTAACACCTCTAGGAGTAATTATTATTGTATCAGGTACTATCCAGTCAATGTATATTCAGTGTTCATCCTTTAAAAACAACATCTTGTAAAAGTGTTAGAAGACAACACTCTGTTCATATTTTGTTGGCCTTTTGAAACAAAGATGTAGGAATACAATGTGATAAAAGTTTTGTATGTTTGAACTTTACATATAAGACGTTCTATATGTATCCTACTTTTGTTAGTTTTGTTAGTCAAAGGTGTATTAGAAGCTGTCATTTGCCTACTTGCCTATGTAAATGGTGGAATATTTATTTTCAAACCAAGTTAATTTATTTCTTTTGCAATTTTAAAAATGTGTCTACCATTATTGGCATCTCCTTCTTAATCTTATGACGCAAAACAACCAAATCAGCTTTGGCGTATGAAGCTTCAAGTTCAGGATACCAGAATATATTTCTTACCCGCTGAAGCGCCAATTGATTTTAGTGTCTTAAGCATATCATATAATACAGATTTTTCTGTCATAGATTTATCCGAAACTGATCCTGTAAATAATTCTGGGAAGAAACATTACACAACCATTAGGATCACAACTTTTCAACCCCTCTAAAGTTGTTGCAGATTTATAAATCACTATATCTATATAACTGGCTTTGTAGGCAAAGTGCACTTGGAAGTTTAGTTTTATCTTCAGTTCCATCTATAATAATAATGGTAATGGAAAAATCTTTCCTATATTCAGATGGCATGTTTTGTTTTTATATTAGTATCTCTGAATGGCCAAACTGAAAGCTGGCCAAGTTTTAAATATAAAAGATCGAGCCATGTATTAAACACAATACTAGCTAAATGCTGAGAGTTCAGACTGTGTAGCCAAATCTTTTAAACCAAAACAATGCCTTAGACCACATATTGTATTTAAACAAATTTTTCAATGTGTTTTCTTCATGTTTTACAATTGCTATTTGGCAATTATGTTCTTCTGATGTTGAATTTCGTTATCTTTTGATAACACTTTAAGTTCAAGCTCTTGTATCTCTCTTGAACTATTTGACACTTTGAGCCTTGGATCCTGATTATCAGTGGCAACTACTAACATATCCATTGCTGATATCCCTTCAAAAAAGGAGACAACATTTTCTTTTCTTCATTTCAGACAAAGTACCTGAGAGAAACTACATACATAACTCAGGACTGTGGTAATACATCATTGACAAGGACTTCTCCAGTCTGTTTACCAAATGAATTCAAATTACATAAATAACTCAGGACTGTGGTAATACATCATTGACTATGACTTCTCCAGTCTGTTAAACAAATGAATTCAAACTACATAAATAACTCAGGACTGTGGTAATATATCATTGACAAGGGCTTCTCCAGTCTGTTTACCAAATGAGTTTAAAACAAGTCAATGACAACACAAAGTGCATAAATCTATGTGACAGTGAGGTACAGACAAGAAAACAGGCCTTATCGCCTTATCGGATCACTAGTTTTATGAGAGAAAAGGCAGACTTACATCATCTAATTATGGAATAGTAAGATCAAGGAAATCTGAACTCAGTGAAAAGTTTGCTAACATTTATTTTCTTCAAAAAATGATGTGAAAGCCAAGGCTCTTGAATATTGTAAAAGACACAATAACACTACTAAAGAAAAGTATCTTGAATTGTATTCTTCTAGGTATTTCAATTAGTATAGCTAGAAATGACTTTTAATTGTTGGGTGCGTCACCTGAGGGGAAACGTTGTGACGATAGAGTATGTGGAATTGTTGAATGAAATGCCCCTTCTCTCCTAGACAAATTACTATTGAAAAACATGCAATGATATATCAGATCTCTATTTACAAAACAATGAGCATGTATCATTAAATAAAACACAGTCAATATGCACAGATTAAAGGCCAACTTATGGTTACATGTCGTGAATTTTGTGAATTTATAGTGTGTACACACAGGTGAATATGTATGTGAAAGAATTAAACCAGACGTTACATTTATGACTTCAATGTTACAAAAGTTAGCTGAAGTTTTCAGAGATTATGCAATTCCAGAATAAGTAATTAAAATACTTAACAGGGTGTTCAGTCTAAGTAGACACCCCTGACTCACAATCACAATTCAAATATGAACTGTTCAATCTGTAAGAAATAAAAAATTATGCACAATGATGCACAATGATGTTAATCAACAAGTAGTTTTCATATATACCAAGTATATATTATATATATATATATATATATATATATATATATATATATATATATATATATATATATAATTTTTTAAGTGATTGTGAAGTATAAGTAATGTAATTGAAGCACTTTTCAAACAGCATCAGTTCATTAATTTGCTAGCTTTGCATATTTACTTTAAGATTATTGTCTTAATTAATTTATGTTGAAATTAAATTTGTTAAATTCATTTGTAAAATATTAATAAAACTAGACATATTCTCTGAGTTATTTCTCCCTTAGATAGTCCTGTTTTCTTCCAAATGGACATACATCACAATTAGATATACTATATGTTCTCTACATATGTTTCTCAGTACTGACCTTTCCATTGTGTGAGAATCAATACAAATCATATGTTAATCTAAAATACCCCAAAGATGGCTTCAAGATGCAGTTCTTGTCAAAGGTTCACCGGCATGGTTTTAGGAGGCTGCAATGTAAACAGAACAGCATGTAAAGAGAACACAGATTTCACTTCCAGATCATCACCTAGGCCTCATTATTCAATGTGCACTGTCGCCAAAATACACACAGACAGCTACCCTCTGAGCTCATATTCTCAAGACTACACAATTACCTTTAAATCCATACCCAAATTGCATTAATATAACTCTTATATCACCACCAAAATGAGTGATGAAAATAGTCCTAAAATAGACTAGAACTACCTTCATGGGTACTGAGCTGGAAATATTAATTGTGATACGATTCCTAATGCAGGCATTTGCGTTGACTGGTTAAAATTTGTTTTGTTAAGAAGTTTTACTTGATTTTTTTTTCTTGCTGGCATAGTACGTGAACCATCAGCTTGAATGGGGTCTGGGTAATTCTCAGTTAGTCCATATCCTCCAATAAAGTGCTGAAAAATATGTATATTTACAAAACAATGCATTATATGACAATCAAAAGAGGCAAATTAAATTTGACATTGTATATGAATATCAGTAACGAAACGTTTTATCAGTGTTTTAATTAAGAAATATGGACAGTGTAGTCTGAAAAAGAAAGAATTTTGATTCTTATTCATGACTTTTTCATAACATAAATATATGCTCCATCACAATGCACTGACAATAATCCAATGTATTAACATGTTAATTCCTTCAACACAAGATAACAATATATCAAGAGAGCTGATTTGGGATAAATCTATACTTATCTCTTATCTATATCTATATATAAGTACGATGACGCAGTCACACTTGGCGTTTAAGCAACGGGTGGTGCGTGGTCAAAGAAAAAGTAAAGACGGAAGTGATAGGACAGTCAGACGAGAAATGATAGGAAAGGCAGATAAAAAGTAAAAGAATCTCAGTGTACATTTTCGTCCCTTCATGTGATCCAAGTCAGGCGCTTCTGCAATTGTTGATAGTAATTTGTTCCAAGTACCTGTTGTATTTGGGAAGAGGCTGAACTTGAAACAATTTGTCGATGCTGACTTTAATAGGAACTTTTTTTGTGGTTTGACCTAGTTTGTCTATATGCCAGGGTCAGGTATAACATTGCACTGACACTGCTAGTGTTACGATATTTATTTGTGGTGAATCTAGCAGCTCTCTTCTGAACCATCTATATCTTATTTATTAAATCTTTATTACACGGGTTCCACACAGTCAAGCAATACTCAACACCTGGTCGAACCAGAGTGAAATATGCCGCACCTTTTACTTCGCCATTGTTGATTAGGAGATTGCGGCGCAGGAAACCAATGTTAATGTTCCCTATTTCTTTTAATATCATGTCTATGTGCCTTTAACAAGAGAGGTCTCTAGACAATTCAACACCGCGATATTGTGTTGCCTGCTCATTGGATAACTGGGTGGAATTACATACCCCAAGTTCTTTCCCAGAGTGCCATTTGGTTCAAATCTTCTTCAAGGATATCACTGTCCTTGGAGTCATTTATTTCCCGGTAGAATATACAATCATCTGCAAACAGTCTTGTGTTGGATTTGACGCTTGCTGGCAGATCATTGATGCACACCAGGAAGACGGTGGAACCCAAAATACTCCCTTGAGGTACCCCACTGACAGCTGATACTGGGGATAATTTTGCTCCATCTACTATAACTCTCTGCGATCGGTCTGATAGGAAATATCTGATCTACTTATGGGTGATACCCCTGATGCCATAGTGGTCCAACTTACTGAGGAGTCTTTCGTGGGGAACACGATCGAAATCCTTACTGAAGTCAAGAATAGGAAGGACACACTGCTTCCCTCTGTCTAAAGATTTGACGATCACATCCACTAGGGTTATGAGCTCTGTTTCACAGCTTCGTCCTGCACGGAAACCATGATGGCAGTCTGATATTATGTTGTAGCGATCTATATGATTCATCATGTTGCTGACTATGATGTGTTCAAGCATTTTTCAGCAGATACATGTAAGGGAGACCGGTCTATAATTGCTGGCTTTGAATCTTTCTCCATTTTTGGGCCCTGATTTGGTTCTGGTGCATACGATTCAGCTACCAAAAGGCTACATAGCTTTTGCCATGGACATTGTTATTTTAGAGTGGCAATCAGATGGGTGGAGAGCGATAATTTGTGATGATCCCGAATCAATACTGGTTGTGTATTATTATTGTCATCTGCTGGGAACGTCAGGGTAAATATTTTGTACATGATGGTGGTAAAAGTGATGAAAATAGACAAATGTGGTGTAAAAATTTTTTTACTTACATCAATCATGTCCAAAATAGAGCGAAAATATAGCAGGTGTGTACTATTTAGGGTTGCATTATGGGATTTACTGGTGTGTGACGAGTACTGATTAACAGAGAATACATTAAGTTTTTAAATAGGAGAAGTTTGAGCAAGGATACTATCCTATTGATTTAGAATGTGTTCCTAAGCATCAGAGGAATGATGTTGGTTTACTGGACTGGCCTGTTTTGTTGATTTGTTGATAATAGTCGTGAGCAAGAACAGGAAGTGACCGACGCCCGCCATTACTGTGACTGCATAAAATAAGTATTGCATGGTGACCTAGATGCCCGAGTGCTCAAAGAGTATCACTTTCCTTGTCACTGCCATCGCACATACGTTCACATTATTTCCGACTTCGGGCTCGGCCAATATGGGTATGTCAAAACGTTTTAAGTAGCTTTCTATGTTTTCTTCCACGTTACTTCCACGTTATAAACCTGGCAGCCATGTATAGCATATTATGTACATGTACTGAAGAAATGTAGTTAACCCATGATAGCAACAGTTACCTAAACCAGCCATTCGAAATGTGTATTAGATACTTTTCTATTTAACATTACTTTCTAGAACACTACATATACTTATTTACCATAGTGAAATCTAAACTGAATTACCTTTGAGCAAACGGCCTTGTGTTGGTTTACTCTGGCGATTTTAAGCTGTTCATGCGGTCGACCACAAGATTGGTCACCCTCTGATCCATTGATTTACCTTTTCAAAGTCACGTTTGGAGTAGGAAAAGGTATAAAACGCTATATAATAATAATAATGAGGACTTTGTATAGCGTCTAATCTTTAAAAGCTCTAAGCGCTTTACACCATCAATAATGATATGACTACAATACAGAACAACTATTGACAAAATCAATGAAATTGGAAAACATAAAAACATGCTGAAAATATATAAGATACAAAACATGATTAGGTCGCTAAGTTTGTCCCTGCAGTCGAAACAGGTGAGTCTTAAGAGCACGCTTAAAAGGGACCACTGTGTTATTGTGTCTAATTTCCATGGCCGTTTCGTTCCACGTCGCCGGGCCCTGGTATGCAAACGAACGTTGTCCATATGACTTTGTTTTCACCTTGGGAACAATGAGTATACGATTATCAGAAGAAAAGCGTAAGGATCTAGCTGGTGTATACACATGGGTGAGGCTGGATAGGTATGTTGGACTGGAGTCTGTCATTAAAATATAGCACAGAGAACAAATTTTGTGTTTGATTCTGTATCGAATTGATAGCCAGTGTAGGGTACAGAGCAGTGGTGAGGTGTGCTCTGATCGAGGTACTCTAAAGATGATCCGTGCAGCTGTGTTTTTGAACTTTTTGAAGTTTCTGGAGTAAATATTATGATGAACCAGACAGAATTGAGTTACAATAGTCCAGTCTTGTAAGTACTAATGAACACACAATTGGTTTCGTGGCATCAACTGAAAGATATTTACGAATGGAACTGATGCGTCTCAATTCAAGATATGCAGCCCTGCAGATGTTCATGACATGTTGGTGCAATGTGAGAGTACTGTCTAGAGTAACACCTAGATTCCGTACTGACTGTGAGAATTTAATGTTGGTGTTGCTGATATTTATTGTCTGAGGTAAATGATGTGAATGAGAAAGTCTTTTTGTTGTGACCAGAATAGCCTCAGTTTTATCATCATTCATCTGCAGCTTGTTACATGTCATCCATGATTTCACATCCAAAATGCACTTCTCTACTCCATGGATGGTAGCATCAACTTCAGTTGGTACGAGATAGAGATATTAATAACATCAGTTAGTGAAGGCAATATTGGTTATAAGCACTCAAGCAGCAGTGATGTCGGAATTGGATCAAGTTCACAAGACTTTGATGCACTTTTATTCACGATTTTCCGTACTAAATCTATAGAAACAGGTTCAGATGCTCCTAACGGTTGTCGCTGAAATTCTGCATCATACCTGTATGGTGACAAATCAGTTGAAATTGTGCTGTCAAGCGAATCTCTAATGGTTTGAACTTGTCATTGAAGAAATTTGCAAATTGGTCTGGTAGGTCTAGTGGAGAAAAGGTCGTTGGAAGTGGTGTACATTTGTTCCCTGACATTAGTTTGTTATCTCGAAGAGCTCTTTGTAACTGGACCTCTCCGTGATCTTAGAACTGTAGTGGGATGATTTGGCTAAATGGACTATGTTTGTGACGTTCTTCTTAGCGGCTTAGTAGATTTGTTTATGAATAGTGAGTCTGGTGGAAAGCCAAAGCCTCTCTGCTTTTCGGCGATGTTTTTTAGCAGTGCGAATCTGGTCCTTAACACTGCTATACCAAGGAGAACACTTTTTTAACTGATACTCTGCATTTGGTGGCTGGGGCATGTTTTCAAGCAATGAACGCAGGCAGTCCAAACTTTCTGGATATCTCTCGTCTGCAATGCATGTTCCCCATGCCAACAGAAACGCCATTTTGCTAATAAATCCAAAAAAATTATGACATTCTGTAATGCAGAGGAATCGACTACGTTTGATTTAGAAAACAATTATTAATAATAACGTCGTGGTCGCAATAACTGCTGCAACAGTCGTGGTTAATACAACTCCGTCACAAACAACGACCATATCAGTAAGTTCCACTAATTACTAAATTTAGCGTCAACTTTCCAAGTGCAATTCCAGTAAAGGCAATTGCGCTTGCTCAGTTACGATTGTATCATAGATGGCCTAATATTAAATCAAAATCATTCAGTGGATTACAGGCGAAAGTTTATGTTGTGTTTGCCAGAAAATAAAGATGTTAGAAGTTCTGATTGAAACGTTGTTTCTCTTCCACTGATGAGTTCAATGCAGAATTAAATATATTACAACAAAGGAATTTAAAAAAGCTATTATGGTCCACGAACCAACATTATCATCCACAAATTCGCCTGATTACGTCGTGGATATATATCAGTCATCGATCAGAAATGTGCTAGTTTTGCCTGAAATTCAACCAGAATATAAAGAACCTCAAGAACAGCAACGATATGATATTTCTGCCAACACAGCAAAATTTATAAACATGCCAGAGTATAGAAAAGATATCTAAGAAAAAGAATTATTCCATACTATTTTGGGCGGAACAATTCCAAAAGGAAAGCTATGCATTGTTCTTTTTTCAAATTTCAGATTTTAGATTATATGCAACCTAAGAGTTTATTAATACTTTTTCAAAGCAATTAATCCCGTGCTTACATGCATATTTGGTAAATTACAAATTTATTTGATTGTATTTCGCAATAGTATTCTGATGATTTAAAGCAACAAATTATCGAAACAATAAAGCAGTTAAATCAGGTTATAGACGATATTGAATACATTAATCAAGCAAACTCTTAATAATGTAATAAATCTTAAGGAGTATAATGATGTTGGAAAATCGGATTTCATTTCAGATAAAGTATTTTTGAACACTATACAATAACTGAACAACAATGAACAATATTTTGCAATACCATAACTTTCAAAAGACCAACTAAATATATTACTCAGCTATCTAATAAATAATAACTTTCCTAAAATACTTGCTGCATCGAGATAAATAAATCCGCCGGCATGTATTATCAAATACAATAATGATCCATACGGTGGAGGTTGTCATATATCACCGGTAATCGTAAATATAACATCAGCGACAGTAATCAATCTTGTATGTGAATTCAGGCTCAACAACGATATATTCTGTATACATTCATCCCTCAAGTACCTCATGGATAGTTCATTGTACAAGAACCCATTAATCCGGTATATATATGATGTCATAAGCCGTTATTATCAAGAATACATTTCAAACTTACTCACCAAACTTCCAACTTTCTTGACATAAGGGGCGAGAATCTACATTGGAATCGCTACATACAATCTAAACGGCAAATCAAAAAATATATTATATAATGTATCAACACGTAAAACTAAGTACTTGAAAATGTCTCTAATGTTGTATTCACAGTGCCCTTAGTCAAGACAGAGCAATTAAAGTCGACATAGTTATTGAAGACTTTTCGTTAACACAAGAACAGTTAAATGAACTACGGCTAGGAGATCATATTATTATGGTTACGTGTACTAGAGATCATATTCGGAATTATGCGGATTCCTGTATTGATCTGATTAAGAAATATTATCAGATTGATAATATACTGTACTGATAACATTTATTTCTTACTGACAAATTCAATGCAAAAAACAGCTATTACTTTCACTTTCTTCTTTTTCTTTCGTAAAAGCTGCTGATTTTATTTTCACTAGACAGTGTTTTCGTTTGCCATACTCATTTTAGTTTTCATACACGTTCGTTAATAGATTTTTTTTCTTCACATTTGCGAGATGCATCTTATCTAATTGTTTCGATCGCGTGACAGAGCTTCAGATAAATTTCTTTACAACTATTTCTTTCACTGCGTCTTGCGAAATGAACATAGATTGTTATATTTGTTTTATGAACTTATATTATGATGGCAGTATATATATCTATCTTGAAATTTAAGTTCTTGTAATAATTCAAAATCAGATAGATTTGTTTTCATCATTTAGTTCATCAGATATTTTACTGTCGTTTCTTAAATGTATAATTGCAGAAATAATAGCAATAATATTTTCATAGTTTATATATATATATATATATATATATATATATATATATATATATATATATATATATATATATATATATATATATATATATATATATATACAACTTCCATGTGAATCCCTAGATTGCCAAACGACTTTCTTAAAGGTTCAGAAGATACATAAATAACCTTAGATGATAAGATTATAAAATTATAAGACAGCACAACTTGTAGTTATAACTAACGAAGGTACAATATATATTATTAAATAAAAGGACGGTACAGCATGTAGTTATAACTAATTTAAATCTACAGAAGGCACACACATTTACGGGGCATTCTCTACGGTCAACATTTTGTCACACAGACACATACACACCAATAAATCCCGGGAGAGTGCAAAAGGGCACCAATCACGTGGTGACATGATGGGAGTGTGTGTTTGTCTGTTGAAGTTCGAGCATTTTAGAGTGGGTTCCCAATAATATAACGTGCCCTATTCTATATAAGCTAACTGATACTTGGAAATCCCAAAATGTTACTCAAATAGTCGTAGCTTATTTTCCTTAAAAAATCTATTATAAGGATGTTTCTTTAAAAATTAATCAAAAAATATTTTTCATCAATACATAAAAAATATATTTTTAAATGTTAGACTCTATCTTATCTGACATAGTTATTCTCCGTCAAGACACTGTATCCTGAACACATTTATTTCCCTTCCTCAAACACAATCAAGAGATACTTAAACAGTATGTTTCGTTTGTTATACTTTTTAGAATACACTGATTTGTATATATTTTCCGGGTTAATATCATAATATCTACCAGCTGCATTTATCAATGGAAATATTATTTCCTCACCAGTCTTTGTATTTACAGACCTAATCACAATAGGAAATTGTTCATATTTTGTAGTTACACCACATGCATAATGCTGATTGTAACAGCACGTAAATTAAGCAAATTATTATATGTTTTTCACCATAAGTATGATCGCTCACAAGACCGTCTTCTATTACCTTCCGAAAACATTCGAATATAAATCTGTGACAAAGACATCTTATTCTTTTCAGCACTAAATTCATTATTGACAGCATCAGCCTGGTCTTTAAGTCGACTTTGTCAAATGGTACCACTACAAGTTTCTTTTGCTCTTTTTATATATAATATTCTTCGTCTTACATGTTATATTAAACATGTGGCTAAATAATTTTATACTTGCTTATAACTCTGTCATTATTGTTGTTATGTTTTTAATGAAAATATCGCTTCAGCTCTCTGTATTTTATCGCAACCACAACGCACATACTACTTTGTTTCCACTCTAATCTCAACACCACAATGTAATCACGGTTTTAGTCCTAGACTTCCACAACGTACGCTTTGTCAATAATATCCGCATACTTTGATTACACAGGATTTATTGCATGGTGTTGTTCTATGTTTGAATCATTATATATATATATATATATATATATATATATATATATATATATATATATATATATATATATATATATATATATATATATATATATATATATATATACAATAAGCCATATTTATAACATGGAGGAGTTGGTGCGAGCTTATTTAAAATCGCATTTTCTAAATCCAGATTTGATCTTGACAGAAGAACACCTGACTTGCCGAAGCGAGATCTGTTTAATCCGGCGAACACATTTATTGAAAATATTCGTGGCGACAAGAAATAGCTTCTAGACGATGGTGCATCTAAGGTGTTGTCAACATTCAAAATTATACGCGACACCAAAGGTGTTGCCAAAATTGTCGATGATACAATAACAATCAAGAAGCAGCAATGATTATTAATTATCTCGACCATTGAAAGTATCTTTTAAATGTAAAATGTATCGTGCTAACTGAAACAGGAACTAAAACTTGGGTTATCCGTGACAAACGTGACCCTGTCCTTGCTAATGAAACAATTGCTATATTGAGAAAAAATATTCCAAGCCAGGAATATTGACTGATATTGTCAAAGTTTATTATACACGAGCGTATCCTGTAACAGCGGGTTTTTAGGGGACATATGCGCTAAATGTTAAACCCAGTGTTGATGATTTAGCGTCGATTAAATTTTCATTCTTGAACTATGTAGCCGAACGAGTAACGGAACATTTTACATATGTGCATTGTTGAAATGGGTTAAGTAAGTTTGCTAAATTAGTCAAGAATACAGTAGCTACAATAATGTATGTCGCTAAACGAAAAATACTCAAAACTCCAATAACAATAAAAACAATAACGGGAGAAATTTTATATAATTTGAAACATTATAGACATGGAGCAACTCCGATTGAAATCATTGATCGTAATACGCATGCTTAGACTAGCGCAGTAACACTATTTCCACGAAATAGAACTGTAAGGTTTTATAAGTTATATATCGTATTTTATCGCGAAATAAGTAAACATGATCCTGTATCAGCATGGTTATCATAAAGTTCTCCCATTGATGAAAAATATGATCAAATTTTAAGACCTAATGGCAAAATGTACCGTTTAGAATCTCTTGACAAAGACATGAAAAATCTTGCGCAGAAATGTTCATCGCAGATAGATAATATTTAACAATTACTGAATAAATGTTTTACGAGAGAATAATTCGTGGAAACTATCACGTTTGAAATTCCTTGAAGATGTTAGACTTAGTTGTGCCGACTATGATCACGGTGGACTGTAAAATTCTAAGTATAACAACAACGACGTTATCTTGATCCATATGGCAGCTTGTTATCTAGGAAGATTTCTTGGTATGTAAAAGTGTTCTATGCATTTTGCGCGATTGTTACATCCCACGCACGAAATGACCAAAGTATCGATAAATGAACTTTTAACTGACGTTGACATGAATAGATTTGCCCGTATAGAGTCATGTGAATTTGCTTAGAATTTAAACCCGTTTGTTATATCTGTTTTTGTAGACAGTTTTCAGACAAACAATATGTTCCAATATTGTTATTATCATATTTGCGTGATTGTGAAATATTTATCGTTTTGTCGGTCAGTGAAGCAATTATATGATACAGTCGTCTGATCGAAGTTTGGTTATCCCTACCCGATACGTTTACCCTTGACAAAGTCAGAACAAATTTCCCTCATCTCGGCGAAAATGAGATTGCCAAAATTCTAATTATATATCTACGGCTTACAATGAAAGCGAAGGTCATCAAATATCTTGGAAGCAAAATAATCGGTAAATTTACTCAAGGTTGGTCCTGTGATCATTAACGACGTTGTACATGATTAATTGATTGGTGTCATTCTGAAAATGAATTTTAATTTATGATACCACGCGCAAGAATTCATTTATAGGTAAAGAAACAACTCTTTTCAAATGGAAGTAAATTAGACACAATTGTAATTTTATACTGAAGAAGAATCATCTCCGCAGATTATCATTTAAGATCATCAATGCTCATTTACATTTTAATAAATCCACTATCGATGATAAATAAATTTTCTGAAACCACGGTTAGAGTTGCAACGGTTTCTGTTCATACTTACTGACTCAGTTTACAGGCGGCACTGGTTGGGGAGAATGGAGAAAGAAAAAAAAGAAGAAATGTTACACGGTTATACCGAATACGCTGATGTTCCCGTTCAAGATATTTATCGTAAAAAAAACTAAGTTATTGATATCATCGGCACCATCTGTATATGATCCAGTATCCAGACTTAAGACTTTATCTAGACGGACTATAACTATAAAAAAACAACAACTGGATTTATTGAATTATTTAGAGTTCGGATTTAGTTGTGTTAACACCGACTTGCGCGATAAATAAAAGAGAGAAGTGTAAAATCATGTACTTATCACAGCTTTTTTCGATACAATACATTTGTCACAAATGGACTCCTAATCAAATTGGTGAGAAATATATACCTAAAATAATAATCTGAGATGAAATATGTAGTTTCATTTGATGTGATAAAAATGTTTCTCGATTAGTTATTGTTAAAGAACAGCTCGGTGATAATGTGTGACGAATACGAACAACCACCACCGTTTGTTTGATTGTCTCCGCACGAATGGTTAACTGATGGTCATGGAGCGCTTGATCCAGAATTGAAAGGATGCTTATGAAATTAATGGGATTGCATAAAATTCATTGCGAAATAATGCGTGAGGTAATTTCAGAACTCCAGTAAACAATGTTTGGGATAAATGGAGACCAAACGATTTGGTAGTGGCAAGTAGAAAAATAGTTCGTGATACACTTCAAAAGAAATTATATTGGTTGCATAAAGAAAAAAGTTCAAATCTACCCGTACCCTCGTGTTATCGACCGGTTGATACACGACGACAGAATATTGACGTTGATACAGCAGGACGGGCCGAGAAACATAATCTTGTTTTAAATGATGTTGGTGGAGTTGATATCAGTGTTGTTCAAGATGTGCAGAAAACGAACAAAACTCAATGGAGCTAGGATACGCAGTGACGATCCACTCCTCACAAGGATTAACTATTCCTCATACGCATATTTGGATCATTGATGATCGTATCAAATGGTCAAACATAGATACTGCAGAAATTGTTGATGATTGTAATGACAATGATATTATTAAACAACAGTTAGTTGGTTATAAATAAAGTGACCAAAACTATCGCGACTTAAATAATTAATCCTGAAGATATCATGACATTAAAACAAAAAAAAAGAAAAATTATTGTGGTGACTATAATACAGTAATGTTGTGGAACAATGTTCTAATAATCAAAGACAATTTGCCGTAGCTGGAAAAGATTGTAGTTTTTGTCATAAAAGTGAAACTGTGCTGCTGACATGTCTTGAGTGTAATAGAAACAGGGTTGCTTACACCTTACAAAAGTGACCGCCCTGGTAATTGTGTATCTTCAGGATTACTTGTAATTGTTCACGTGTAAATCCTCCTTGCGGAGCAGTTGAATCTAACCAATCTGGAAATAGTATGTGTCGTAATACTCCAAATACGGTCAATCGCTCTTTTTTACTACCTTCAAGTTCATCGGGTTCATATAAATACCTCCCATTAACATTGCCTAGCACCGGTTGTACTGAAAAATCACGTCGTTGTACATGATATATTTTTACAATTGCTTTAATAGGTTTCATATAAATTGCACGAGTAACCTCATTATTTAACGCAGCTATCACACTTGGTATTCTTGCAACCCATTCACAAGATTGTAGTAGTTGAGACCATCGTAGACCACCACGTTGATACATTCGTTCAAACTCAAATAAAACTTTGTCACCCGTTTTAGTTAATAATGGCTATGTTCCCTTCAACGTCAACGACAGTTAATGCATATTTGTTTGTTTATTGACGTCTTCCAATTTTAATAGTATCGTGTGGTAAGAAAAAATATATCCGCCTGATGAACTTCGTTTGGAACGCTGATATTAAAATGTGAGTACTTGAATTTGTTAAGGTGTTGGTAGATACATTTGCCATATTGCTTGTCGTTCTAACCAATTTTCAGCAACAACACGTGTAACATTTGTTGCATCAGCGAGTTTAAATATCGCTGCTCTATCTTTCCAATATCCTCTTGAACTATAATAAATCGATTCCATTATAATATTAATCGGTTGGTTATTTACCTGACCCATATGCGAATATACCTTTCATCGCGATGATCTTACTAACCAAATACGTGATGATTCTCAGGAAGATTTATTGTTTACATAATTTAATGAATGAATCAACTTCACATCTGCGATATATTGTTGTTGAAGATCTTTACTTTTATAACCTACATCATGAATATAACACGCTTTATCAACTTCATTTATTGAAAATTCACCGGGTCTTGGTTGAACGAGTCGGATATCAAGCAGGGTTAATAGGCTAAAATACTTATATCCTGGACGATGTTTTTCTTCTAGTCACTTAACCCAAAGGAGCTCCCGTAAATTTCTTAACGAACCAGCTATGTCTCCGACTTTACTTTTAATACTGTTTGGGTTAAAATCATTTGTAATTTTGCGTGCATACTTGCCTGAGCCAGTACGTATGCTATTGTTTTTTGTTATAGTTGTTGATACATATGTAGGAGTGGATCCTCTACTCAAGCTACAAAGGAGAGGATGGAAAAAGTGGGATAAACTGTATTTAGATATTTAATATTTTTTGCTTGATTTCCATTAGTAACTTTCCAGCTTCCTGACAATCAGATTTTTAATATTTTTGTCGTTGTTTTCATTTAGTAACTTTCCAGCTTCCTGTCATTGTATCGTCGGATTTTGCTCAAGTTGTTTCTTAGTAGTACTTACAGCTATCAGTTTCGTATTTATCTGTTGATCAGAATGTTTTTTTATATTCATTGTTTGTCAAATAATCTACTAGTACTAGATATACTGTCACCAGTGAATTAGCGTCATAATGATAAACTGTCACTTATTCAGCGATTTTTAAAATCTATTTGTTTTTATTTCAGCTAGTTCGTTAAGTTCATTATGAACTTGTTTTATTGGATGTTGTTCTGGTGTTTTACCACCATGAGAGTTTGCCTTTACAACGTCAGATATGTTATTATTTATAGAAATTTCTTCATTAATCTCTAGCAACGTCTTTGTCAACAGTGACACAACTTTATTAGCTGCTCCTCACAATCGTTTTGGATGCCAATAATTACTGATAAAATCAAAGTCTTGGATATTTTTTGTTAGCTTTGAACCTCATGTACTCTAGTGTCACACTTTGCATATTAGTAATTATACTTGATGTTTGTGCTTCATTTGCACTTCCTGGGTCTAGTTGATCAATATTAACTACCGCCAATATTTCTGTTCCAGGATCAAATATAACATCATTTAACGCTTTTGCGACAAATTGACGGAGGATCAACAGACATTATAAACAATATCTTCACTAAATAATCAATCGCGTACAAAAAAGTTGTCTCGCAAGGGTAACTAGTTTCTTCACTGACGATACATATATGAAAGTAAAGATACCTGTTAACCGCGTTAACATCAGCGATATTAGACTGTTAACTCATTGAGATATAAACACGTGTTGCGTTGTATAAAGTGTATTTTCTGTTGCTAATTCTAATCGCGGCCAATACTAGCATTTAGTCATCTCAAAGCTAAAATATCCATACGACAACAGCACTGAATTGTTATAAAAAAAATTGATTTTCTTCTTTGTTTAGTTGTTCACTCGGGACCTTCAAATATGGCGCTGTTAAACGCGAAAGTATAATGTGAATTATTTACAAGATATTGTACTGATGCTGTTGCTGTAAACCCCATCGATTATCTGCTGAATCAACCTGATGTGGAATAAAACCGACATTACTGCGAGCTTGTTTTGTGCTGCCGACATCAACACTATCAACGTAGAGTTTATTTACAAGATTAAGCATGGCTTAAAGTCCGCTGACTCTCACCCACACTACATTGTTATCGATAGTGCATGCCAAGTACATTTGTTACGCTACTTGAATGGAAGTCAGAATAAAATCAGAATAGAATCATTGTCAATGATTATTTAGAGACACACACACGTTATAGGTTAGTCATAAAGATATATTATCGCTTTATAAAGGTGGTACAGTGACGTCATTCATGAAAACATGACATCTTTAAATGTTGGTCTCAACTTGATTTTTGTATTCATTCACCTGACAAATAAGTCAAGCCTGAAATGCGGGTGAAGAAGTCTAAATGTGTTTGTCAATACAAATCAAGTATTTTGTCAACTGTTTTATTTTGTCAAACGTATTTAGAATATGCCTCATTAAGATTATTAAGATTTAATGCAAACACCGCTTTCCTGTCCAAAAGGTACAAAGTTACTCTGCTGGGTCTATTTTGCCCACATATTATACCGTTTTGAATTCTCGTATTTTTATTGCAGTACTACAGTTTATATCTTATTTTCTTTTTCAAGAAGGATTATTAATTTGTTCTTTCAGATTTGACAAGAATTTGTGTAAATCTTTATTATAATGGTGTCTCCTATCCACTGGCGGCCTTAAAGTCTTTTAAAAATAATATTTGGTTATTTGTTATTTAGCGATGGCAGAGCTGCACGCAGACTTATTTTCGGAGGGGGGGGGGTGACATGTAGTGGTGAGCAATTTGGTTTATGGCTGTAGGTATAAACATGTTTAGATGTTAAATCTAAATTTGCACTTGCCCTCACCCCACAGACCACTTGTCTTTATTTGTGGCGTCCGTGCGAGATAGAGCAAATGGAAGCGACACAGGTTTTCTTGGACACCGAATATGCTCTGACATCTTATTTGTGGGGAGATGTCACTGTTATTATGTTGGAATGGGCTTGAAACTGTTATTAGGGATGAAATTGGCTTTATTGTTTTACTTCAATTTTATACCAGTTTTATACATAGCTATCCGATGCTGGTTCAGTTATATATTTGATATCTTTATCATATTATGATGCTTCTAAAATAGTCAAATTTTAATTTTATTTCATGAGCACAGCTTTTCAATCTTGATCACGACTAACCATTTTTAAAAGTTTAAATATTTGTTTCTGCAATTCTCTAACATTTTTTAAAATATTATTTTATCCAATAAATTGTAATCCATAAGATTTATTTTGGTTTCACACTTTTTTAAAAGAAGTATTATATAACAATTGAAGACTACAGAATACGCCATATTATTACTTATATGCTGCAAACACAAATTGTCTAAATGTTAGTACATATAATGATCATTGGACACTCGTTATTGGCTACCTTTTATTATGAAGTTAATGTTCCGTTGGAATATATTTTCGTCTTTTGAATATCTTAATGGAATTATTAATAATGGTATGCTAGTTAGATAATATAATAATTTAAATAATAAATTAAAAATTTACAACTTATGAATGTGCAGGAAATGTTTAAATAATCAGCACTTTTCTTGATTACTCGTATTTAGGTAATAATTGTTTTAAAGTAGCAGAGATGGTGAACAGACCAAATTATAGAGGCATCTTTTTGGTAAACAAAGGTCTCATCCAGAAAACGAACAAATAGTGTCAAAAAACAGAACTAAGGCTTCTGACCGACCGAGATGCATATTCGTTGTCACACCCTCTCTGCTGCTAAAGATTTATCTAGAAATTCTATCAAGTCCGATGCGATATCTTGATCGTGGATCATGTAAATTTACTGTTATAAATCCGTGTGGGGTTGACTGTAACTGACTAAAGAAATTTCTAAAACGATTATAATCCATGTCACCGCTACACCAGGTCTGATTAATACTTCTTAGTGTGTTTGTGTATCAATTCCATTAAATACAGAAAGAATATTACAACTGTCTCTGATCACTTTTGGAATTTGTGTTTACCGCTGGGTTACATTAATCACATCTGTGTTTTTATGCCTACCGAGTGCAAATATTCTAGCAGGATTTGATTCTTTATCCAGCATTACATCATCATACACTACTAAATTATTAATACTTCCATCAATATCATCAACGCTCGGTGCTTCATTGATGTCAGTGATAAATTCAATAACATCACCATCTTCTTTGCATTTTCATTCAAATCTTATAACACAGCATAGCACCGCTGATCATCTACAGATGGTACTATCAAATACAGCTTATCCCGCTTCATTCATCTCACTATCAGATTAAGTAATGATTGCATCTTGCCACTTTCGAATGGACCTATGATATCATTCTGATGGAATTTGGTAGCGCAGCAATATGCTTGACAGGCTCTTTTTTTTCTTTCGCTGGAGATTTAATTACATTTATATTCATGTTATTATAAAAAAAAGTATGGATCTATATTGCGTTAAATGCAAGACGCGTGCTAGCACAAGCCACTTAACAACAATTACAACAAGCAATAACAGATCAGCAGTTGCTGATAAGTGTGCACAATATGGTACAATGAAATTTCGATTTATTTCTTCAAAATCAGGTGATGATTTTTTAAAAAAAAACGAAGAGGTGATATTGCAGCAAAATGTACAAAATTACCAGGGAGTCCATGGGCTAAATACCCAGGAGAAAAACATCTTCCAGGATATAATTACTGCGGTCCTGGAACTAGACTTGATATCCGACTTGACAGTCAAGACCAACCAAGACCAGGTGAATATCTGATAAACGCTATTGATCGAGCTTGTCATGCTCATGGTATGTCTCATAAAAGTAACAATCTGCAGCATATACATATCGCAGATGTGAATTTGATTCACGCGTTAAATTCTATTACGAAGAAATCTTCAAGGAATCATTAGATAACTGGTTAGTAAGATCTGCAATGAATGGTAAACTAGTGAAATGTGCCGGTATTTAATCAGCTGATTAATATTATTATGGAATCAATTTATTATTCCCCAAGAGGATACTGGTGAGGTAAGTACAGCAGTACATAATAAACTTGCCGAAGATGCAAAAGTCAAAGAAGTTACTGCAGCAGATTGGTTATCAAGACGAGCAGTAAAGAGGGCGAACAGACCGAAACTATTTCAGACAAACCAAAACTATTTCAAACAAAATTCTAAAGGATTTCAACCGAAACTATTTCAAACAGAAACCATTTCAAGCAGACAAAGACAAGAGAAATCCTTTAGGATTTTACGCTACAGACCCGGCGACAATTGTGCTGCGGAGACAAATTGAAAATCCTTTACGATTTCACAAACAGGCTAATTTGTAAAACCTCACCTCGTACATCAATCAAATTATATGACTGGTCAGTGAGTTTGAAATTAATTCTCGTTAATGAATTATTATGGCGTCGCATATAGACTGGATTAGTTGGATCCTCAATTATTAGAAATCCTGGAGGAGCTGTTGGTGCAAATGAATATAAAATATATCCTTGCTGGGCTTGATTTGATCTTTCGAGATTTATTTGGTAACTTCCTTCGATAGCATCACATACTATATTTATTGCAATCACCCAGGATAGATTGACGTTCTGAGGAGCAATATGCCTACCACTACCATCTGGATCTTTATTATGTTTGAGGATAGTTGTTTGTTGTGGCATTTTTTCCATGCGGCAAGTATTTATGGAAAGTATTCATCGAGGAGATCGTTCTTTTATTTTTTTAATTGGTCTACATTATACCCGGGGAGTTCAAATGCTAAAATATTCTCCACGCGTATATTATATAATTTTGCAAATTCTGTTCTTGATTTAAGATTAACAGCATTTAACACCGTTTGAATAATCCATAAATTAAATACTTCCATGTCAGCGATAATTTGATTACATATTTCTATGTATTTGATGATCTCATCTAGCGGAGATTCTTTGGCAAGTTTTTCTCGCAATATATTTCTACGTATTTCAAATTCATTATTTATTTAATAAAGTTTTCATTAATTTTACTTTGAATTGGTTGAAACCATCCACCGCTTGTATCGTCTATCCGCCCAATAAAGAAATCTAAAAACTCCAAAATTTGTATCGTATGCTATCATTGCATCATGATATGATTTCTTATTAGAATTCTAATCAGATTCTTGTGGTTCTGGTGGTATTTGTAAGGATGTCCGAGGTGAGGTTTCAGACCATCCAAGCACGGTTCTGATTGAACTCTGATAGATATCTACGACATACCCGGTTGAGTTTATCTCAATCGCGGATGATAGTGTTGGTTCATGAACTGTTATAGCGATTTTCGATTCTTTTCCAGTAATGGATTTTATTCTGCGCTGTAATTCATTATTTATTTGTTCAATTTGGTAGGACCCAGATGGTAGCGAAACAACGTTCCAGTCAGGAGTTCCGTCTTGTTTATTTTTACTCGCAAACACCAGGGAATTATTCGGTTGCTGACCACCGAAAGGTGCTGATCTAATATTAGGTCAACTGTGGTATACTCGTAATTTTGCTAGTGCTACCTCCTTCACCGGAATCGCAGTGGGGAAATTCACACTGAATTCAGGATTGGTTGAGGTTATTGAGATCATGCTGGTTTTCACCGGAGTTGTGTTTTCCGCTATTCGTTGAAGTAGTTCTTGCGATGTTGCCATTGTTATTATATTCGTGTTGTTTTTCTAATTTTGACATCGCGGAATCATAAACACGTACTATAACTGAAAACTCACTATCTGATATTAATATGTCATCGAGGGAGGACGATATCATCAATAATTGGAAGTACGCGGATGACACAACATGGAACTTAATTAAGTAATCCGGCAGTTTGCGCTGGCTACATGATGCTATTTTATTTGTTATTATTAAAATTATTCCAGCAATTGTTGTCGCCGCGGATATACAAATTAGAACAGCTATCGGAGCAACCATTGTCACCGAAGAGATTTTTTTAATTTTATTTGATACTCCTCAGTGAGTGTTTTGAGCTTAGTTTGAAATGCTCTGACCTGATCGTAGCGATACTACTTTGACGATGCCAATGATGACATTTTATTTATTGCAACAGATTTCAAATTGCTAGCAATAAAAAATGCTGCCGTTTTCAATTAAGCTGTTTACTTAAATCTGCTACGAATTCTACATACCATGTTACTGAAACCCTAGCCAAATTATTATCTGTGGATATTATTGGGAATTGTTCAATTGTTCCCTTGTCCATGATCGTTGATATCATTTTGTTGACCCCAGATGAACTCGTTGATGAAGTATTAACTTGAGTCAGCGACACTGGTGTTAATCGATAAATACCTTTGACGGTCGCTGTGTGATATTTAATTTGTTATTTTGTGGTGTCCATGTAAATGATCCGTGTTGAATTGTGCATACTACGTTGTTGGTTTTCTCATGAGGAATCTTTGTTTTTTCAAGTCTTTCTATCATCCTCGGTAATTCATCTTTGATTACATCGTTGATCTTTTTGATCTCTTCGATGGATTTTTTTTACATCTATGAGATTTATGTCGAGTTTATCTAATGAGGTTCCAAAGAATTTCTCAATAAGATTTTTACGAACAATTGAAAACTTCTTAACATGATCTTCATACCTAGATTGTAGTGTTGGTAATTCTAACATAGCTGTTTTTATCTCTGTGCGTTTCGGTGTGATCACCGGTGGATTTCCAAAGAAATCTAATAGAGGTTTGTCAATATTGTCAATTATACTTCTTTGTAATTCAAAAAACCGATTAAATTTAGTTATATGGTCGTCATATTCATCGTGTAGTTTTTTTAAATAATTCTATCGTTGATGAATAATTTTCACCGAGCGCTGTTAATTTATCTGTGAGCGTCGAAATGAGAAACATCTGGCTTGAGTTTACCCTACTTGGAAAACAACGCGATATTATCTTCTACTGCGTCGCGTTGTTTAACTAAAATATCATCCAGGGAAATATTACTAGTTTTCAATTTACCCTGATGATCTTGAAATACAACTATTTCATTTGGATCAACACTTGCGAGGTTTAACATCTCGGATATCTCATCTTCGATTATTTGTTTTTACATCACCGGCTGCAGTTATTTCCGTGGTGGTTTTTTTCAGGCTTGATAAAGATCTCCCCCAAATATCAATCATGTTATTTTACATAAGTTCTCTCTAAAGAGCGATTACTCGTATATTCGTGTACGTTTTATGGGGTGGTTTTCCAGCGATTGTTGTCGCCCTAATAACATCAAAGGAAGCAGCTGGTCTAACTTGATGTTCAATATCAACTGGTTGTGGATCAACTGCGGTATCTTGTGGTGTCCTTACTTTAATATACTTATTGTTTTGAGCGTGATCAGTACTATCCTTAAAGAACATCATAGACGGGCCTGCTGATCTTGTATAATCATCGGAGTATCTTGCTAACCCCACTATTGTTGTGGCAACATCAGCATCATGTTCTATGGACTCAATCTCTCTTCCATCAATCATATATCTAGCGCTAAAAACACAATACTTGGAAGGTATTATAGAGTTTTCGTTCCATCTGAGTAAGCATACATGTATATAGAATGTGGACTACTCACCTGCAAACAGATATTTTGTACCGCATGGATATTGTACATTTACTGTGTTGAGGCAACAAAACGGGGAAGTGTTTTTCCCTCTGTCTGAAGATTTGTCTTATTGTTTTGATTTTCGAGTTTATTGTGCTTTTGATTTAATATTGTTTGCCCATTTCGCCTCTGACTTTTTCAACCACAGTGAACAGCGGGATAAATTTGTTGATGTCGTTACAGAATACAAGCGAGTCATTCACCGCGCGCTGAATTCGTTTGATAAACCCATACTGTTTATCAAGGACATATCTATTATTCTGAGCGCTATCATCAAGATCATGAAATTCAGAGAGAATCTGATTACAATCTAATTTATCTGATAATTGTATTCCTTGATTTTTCAAATTTGAAATCTCAATTATAATGCCATTCATATTTTTGAAATTCATTATATGATATATTATATATCTAATATATTTTATATATCTAATTAAAAAATTGGGGGTCAAATTTGACCCGTTTTCGTACGATATGAACTCCATTCGCTCTAAGGTGTTATTCACATCTTATTGCGCCTAGAGCTATATATGCAAGCTATATATGATATGAACCCCATTCGCTCTAAGGTGTTATTCACATCTTATTGCGCCTAGAGATATATATATGCAAGTTATATATGATATGAAGTCCATTCGCTCTAAGGTGTTATTCATATCTTATTGAGCCTAGATATATATATAGGCAAGTTATATATGATATATACATGTAAGTTATATATGATATGAACCCCATTTGGAACCCCTCAGGTGTTATTCACATATGAGCGGGCCCAGAGGTTACCTATATACACACAAAACAATACATCCCCATTTGGAACATCTCAGGTATTATTCACATCTGAGAGGCCCAGAGGTACCACGAAGCATAGTCTCCGAGAGGGGATCTAACTCGTCAAATAACGGGTTAGACCCCCAAGAAGGTATGCTTGGTAAATGGACGTCACATTTACATATTGATATATAGATATATACAATTTACATATTTACAAGTATTTACATATTTACATATTTACAATGATATATGATATATGATATTTACAATGATGATATATGAAATAGGACGGCACATACACATAAGGGGCTGTTCTACTTTCAACTGAAACCACCATACCCCCAACAAAATCACCCCGGGATGAATGCAAAAACACATTCACAACGTGTGACGGTGTGTGACATATGGTGGTTTCACGGTTGAATTTCGAATGGCTTAAAACCCCAATTTTATATAGACAAACCTTCCGATCGGTACAGTCGACAATAATGCCTGCCACGAGATTCAAACGATGGGCCCCAGGACGAGATCCCAACCGTGCATGGAATACACTAGTGTTCGTAATCTACGGGTATATAATTTTAAATATAGTGTATCACGTGAAGGGTTTAACGGATGATGTATAAACCAACACAAAAAAGCCATTCAGTTAGACCATGAGTCATCAAAAAATACCATTGAGATCCGGTAACAGTTATCTCTGTTCCATAAACCATACACAAGCCCACATAAGTTATTCCCCTTGGTGTTATAACACATAGAGCAAAATGACATTCAAATATAAACGAATTGAATTATATGTCCGGTTCTCTTGGAAATCGCTGATTGATATATTTGTTCTGCTACATTTCGTATTGAGGGTTCGCAGATATCAAAATATCTACCGGCTTCATTTATTGGCTTAAATACTCTTTCTTCGCCTGTATGAATATTTTTGGATTTTATAGGTTTCGCAATTTTCGAGTGTTTTCCAGTCCCTGATCGTTTGGAATTTTCACTCTGAGTAATAGACTGTAGATTTGATAAAGAATTGTTTTTAGGATTGGAATCAATATGATCGATTACAAACCCATCTTGTATCAATCCATGGAAACACTCGTATGCGATTCTGTGACAGTAATATTTTTCCCTCAGCACCAAACATAAGATATACAAGACCATTGTCCGTCTCTACTGGCTTCTTCAGTCTGCGGTGTCTGACAATACCATCACGAGATGCTTCATAATTGGTAATCACAGGATGTTGTTGAAATTCTTGGTGCATTTATATACTTTAATATTATCTGTCTAATTGATTATTTGGTTTAATTATTACTTGAGAATCTTTCAATGTAGTCTTGAGGTATTCTTATGATTTTGTCCCTGACGGTGACACAGTCAGAGTCATTGACGGAATCTTTAATAAAGTTCTTGATTCTTTGATTATAATAGCGCTTTAGCCCTCTGTATCGCTTACCACCGCAATTGAGACAAAACTGCGACTTACCCCGCACACTACCCCACGACGTACGGTTTGTAAATGATATCCACAGCATTAATTTCTGCATGATTTGTTACAAGCGGTTACAGATCCTATCATAAGCCAATTGCAATGATTCATTATATAATAAATTCTTTTTTTAAATACTTGTTTTAATTATAATATGGAGGAGTTCGAGAGATTATCAAAAATTACGACTTGGAAAAATGTTCAATTCAATCTCGATAGAGTCTCCACTGATGTACCAAAAGGTCTAATAAGGGATAGAAGCATGATAGGTAGAATCCGTGATGCTTTTAATGAATTCGAAGGAGCATCTCACTGTTGGTCAACATTTCGAATTGATGGTAGTGTTGATGCTACCATGAACGACGAAAGAGCAACAGTGATAATCTCACATCTTGACCAGAAAAAGTATTTTTTAGAGTGAAATTCATTATCCGCTCAGAAACGGGGAATTGGATTATACGCGACAAATTTGAACCAGTCTTGAAAGATAAAAGAACCGTCACTGTGAGTCAGGATTCCAAACCAGGAATTTTGACTTGAATTGACAAACCGTATTACGAGAGATCCTATCCTGTTACCGCGGTTGTTTATGGAATTTATCCGTTAAATGATAAACCGAGTACTGAGAAACTAAAACCCATGAAATATTCGTCGCTGAATTGTGTAGCAGAACAAATAATAGTGCATTTTACAAATGCGTTGCGTGGTAAAAAAAAATTGACGGATCTAAGAATAAACTAAAAAATAAACGTATGGAGATTAACACCTAAAGAGAGAGAGACAACAATTTAAAATGTGGCCGCGTTAGAACGGATACTAAAATTCCCAATATCCGTAGCGACAGTAACATGCAAGATATTATATAAACCCAAATATAAATCGAGAGGACTTCCAATCAAAAGAGAGAGAGACAACAATTTAAAATGTGGCCGCGTTAGAACGGGTACTAAAATTCCCAATATCCGTAGCGACAGTAACATCCAAGATATTATATGAACCCAAATATAAATCGATAGGACCTCCAATCAAAATTATTGACCATAATGCACACGCGTGGGCATCAGCGGTTACAATATTTAAGCGGGATAGAACAATAAAATATTACACTGGAAATTTATTTGATTTTGTTTCTTAGTCAAGTAAACACGATCCTGTGTCAGTGTAGTTATTTCAGAGTTTTGAAAACGAAGAGGGTAAATTCGATCAATTTGTAAACCCCAATGGCGAATGATGCGATGAAACAACTAGCTAGTGGTTTTTCAACGGAACACGACGAACAATTACTAACAAACTGTTTTACAATACCGTCAGTTGCAGCTCATTTCACGTATAAAAGAAATCTATGGAAACCAACAATAGCCGAATTTCTCTCGGATATCCAAGATAGTTGTGTTGCTTATGGCAATGGTGGATTATTGAATACAAAATATGACCCCAAAAGTATTATTTCGGTTGATATGATTGCGTGTTATACAGGGAGTTTTCTCGGGTACGGAGAATGGTCTGAGTACTTTAAAAGATTTGGACATCGTACACACGAAATGACCCGTGTTGCGATTAATGGGCCACTGCCCGATTTTGAATTAACTGGATATTATGTGAATTGGCTAAAGAACTTCATCCGTGCTGTTATGTTTGGTATGGTAGACACATCTCTGAAAAAAACTGGATGTCAATAGTGTTATTACGGTATATGATTGATTCTAAAATACTGATATCGCTGATTGTCAGTGAAGCAATTATATCATATCGAAAACAAATCTGGTTACCACAACCCGATAGTCTAGATAGTATAATCAGCGAAAACAAAAAACAATGTCCTAATCTAGACGAAGAATATATCGTAAGGTGGTCCAAGGAAATCTTTGAAGTTAGAAATAAACACGCAAAAGATCTCGGTAGAAGAATAATTGGTAATTCACACAAGGTGGAAAATACGACCATAAACGACATTATTCGCGGTTGATTATAGATGATGCTGAATACGATTTTCTAATCGCAGATGTAGCATCTAGGGGTATATATGTCAATCGTAAAGACGCTTTCTTGTCAGATGGAACCAAATTAGGTATTGTTACTTATAACGACAGAGAAAATCCTCAATATACTTACTTAAGGGCGTCTATACTGGCTTATGCTTCTATTAATTTACTTTCAATGATAAATTTATTTCCTGAATCCGCAGTTAGGGTAGCCACTGATTCATTTTAAATAGATATAAGACATAAAGAAGCAGTGGCCGAATTCACAAATTCCGACGAGAGTTGGGGATCATGGAGAATTAAAAAGGAAATACTGCGTGATTATTCTAAATCAGCAGATGTTACGATTGAAAACAATTACTTGAAAAATAATCAGATATCAGAACTATCTAATGCACCGTCGATATCTGATCCAATATGTAGATATAAACCAGTTATTTAAACAACTGTGGCGGGTCAGGGAAGACGTCTCGTGCGATTGAATTATTTCGAGGGAAATCAAACATGACTGTGCAAACAACACTACACAGACTTGCAAGAGAGATGAAACAGCGAGGAATTAATGCTTGCACTTATCACAGTTTCTTTCGATGGAAAGGTGACGAATCGACTCCTGATTGAATGGGCGAAAACTATACTCCTGAAATCATTATTTGGGATGAGATATGCACAGTATCGTTAGATGTATTACAAAGGTTTCTTGATTGGTTTTTGCTAGCGAATACAAAAGTGATAATGTGTGGCGATTATAATCAACCACCACCATTTGTCGGTTTATCCCCGCATTATTGGCTAAAGAATTGTTTAGACTATTATCAAGAAATTAGTACTGATCATAGATCACTTGATAATGAATTACGGGAGTTCCAGAAATTAATTAGATTACAACCGGATAGAATCCAGTGTGAAATAGCGCGTGAAATAATTTCAGAAACCCCATTAAATGATTTCTGCAAAGCGTGGAGACCAAACGATTTGATAGTGGCAAGTAGAAAGATAGTCAGAGATACACTTCAGATGAAGTTATTTAACACGCATCAAGAAAAATTTGCAACACTTTAAAGGCCATTGTGTTATAGACCTAAGGATACACGAAGACAAAATATCGAAGTTGATATTCAAGGACAAAGTGAAAAGCAGATTCTAGTGTTAAATCATATTGTTTTGGTTGATATCAATGTCGTCGAAGATGCATTGCGTGCTAATAATCCCCATGGAAAGCTAGGATACGCAGCGACGATACATTCTTCGCAGAGGTTGACTATATCCGATACAATTGTTTGGATCATAGATAATCGCATCGAGTGGTCGAATTTAGTTTATCTTGCAGTGTCCAGAGTACGAAGAATAAATCAACTTCGAAGAGTTGTTTTAGATTATAATGACACCGGCAACAATGATATTGTCAGCGATGACATAATCAGAAACAAACTCTCTGGTTATAAACAACAAGATAAAAAAATAACAGAAAATTTGACATTGATGCTGTATTTACAATTACACTAAAACAACAACAGAATAATCACTGCGCTAGTTGTAATCGTATAATGCGTTGGTGTTGGTCGGATAAAGACCCCAGCGAATTTACCGTAGACAGAAAGAATAGCAGTGTTGGTCATAACAGAGATTATGTGATGCTGACTCGTGTTGAGTGTAACAGACGCAGAGGTGCTAGTTAAGACCACGCGGCGGTAATTGAGTATCCTCGGGCATCACTTGTAATCGTTCACGAAAAAATCCTCGCTGAGGAGCAGTTGAATCCAATCTATAGAATGGCGGTCTACCCGTGGATCGTGTTATGCTAGATACTTTATGTGAGGTGATATTCCAAATAGGATCAGTAGCTCTTTTGTTACCACCTTCAAGCTCTCCTGGTTCATATAAATACCTAACAGTGACATTACCGAGTATTGGTTGTTTTGAAAAATCATTTTGCGGTCTTACAGGTATATACTTCTTTTTAATCGCATTGTTAGGTTTCATATTAATTGTTCGAGTAATCTCATTATTTAGCGTGGTAATCACGCCTGCTAATCTTTTGACCCATTCACGACATCGTTTATCTTGAATAAATTCCTTCGCGTACTAATATCCAAATAACCGCTCAGCAAGTGTGCGATTAAATCGTTCAACAATTGCCTGATCGCGATGTAGTGCAGTATGTCCTCGTCTGATGGTGACATTATGATGCTTCATTGTTGATAACACTGCACCCTGAAATTCCTTGCCATGATCAACTTCTAATAGATTTGGCCAATGCAGAGGACCCCTACGATAAATCCTTTCAAACGCAGAAGCGACCTCAGTTGATGATTTTGTTTTTAGAGGTTCTGCTTGTTTGTATCTACTCGCAACATCAACTACGGTTAACGCGTATTTGTAAACTTCATCATGCGTCAGAAATAATATATCAGCTTGATGAACCTCATTAGGGACGCTGACATCAAAATGCGAGAAGTTAATTTGTTTAGGCGGTGGTAGATAAATTTGCCATATCGCCTGTTTAGATATCCAATCCGCTGCAGTGATATTTTTCACCTTTGCGGCGCTAGCGAGTTTACCGATTGCTGAATTACAACTCCTGTATCCTCTTGGGGAATAAAAAATAGATTCCAGGATGTTATTAATTACCAGCACCCAACATTAATTTACTTTTCATCACCGATTAGATCGAACACCTGCTGGACAATTTTTTGGATTTCAATACGCGAAGGAATTTATTCAAGACAAGAGATCTCGTGAAGGGGTTGCAAGATTACTAAGTGTGATAGCTGCGTTAAATAATGAAATTACTCGAACAATCAATAAGAATCCTAATAACACGATCACAAAAACTCTATACCCGTACGAAATCTTTTAAAACAACGAATACTCGGTAATGTGACTGTAAGATATTTAGGTGAACCAGGTGAGCTCGAAGATGGTAGAAAAAGAGTTACTGATCATATCTGGAGTGTTACCACACACAATATATCTAACATAACAAGATGGACAGGTTGATCCGCAATCTACATATTGGATTCAACTGATCCTCAGCGTGGAATTACATGTTAACAGTTACAAGTGATACCCGAGGATACACAATTACCGCCATGTTCACTTAATTAGCACCTCTGCGTCTATTACATTTAAGACAAGTCAGCATAACATTTTCGCATGTATGACCAACATTCATATTTTTTCTGTCTGCGGTAAATTGTCGTGGATGTTTATCCGAATGCTGCGATAGCACTATATAATTACAGCTCGCTGAGTCATTATAATGTTGTTGTTTCAGCATCATACTAAATTCAACATCAATATCCAAGTCGCGATTATTTTTGGTCACTTTGTTTATACCCAGCGAGGTTTATTTTTCTTTTATTATCGCTACCAATTTCGTTGCTGGTGTCATTAAAATTTAAAATGACTCTACAAAGTTGACATATTCTTCGAACTCGTGACACTGCGAGATAAACTAAATTGTGTCACTCGATGAGATAACCTACGATCCAAACAACTGTATCAGAGATGGTTAACCCTATGATGAGTGTATCGTCACTGCGTATGCTACGGTCCAGGGAGATTTGTCAGAGCGCAGTGTATCTTTTATAGCATTGATATCGACCAGAACAATATCATTTAATACTAGAGTCTGTTTTTTTCTGTTTTCCCTGGAATATCAACTTCAATATTCTGTCTCCGTGTATCAGCTGGTCTATAACACAACGGTACAATCAATTCTAAAATCCTTTCTTTATGCGTTTCAAATAATTATCGCTGAAGTGTTTTTCTATCTTGCTACTTGCAATTATCAAATCGTTTGATCTCCACGCTTCCCAAAAACCATTTAACGAGTTATTTTACTTGCTATTTCACATTGAATTTTTTCTAACTCTAACCTGATTAATTTCTTGAACGTGCTTAATTCCGGTTCGAGCGCTCTATGATCGTCAGTTATCTCCTCATAATCTATAAATTGCTTTAACCAAACATGTGGAGACAAGCCAACAAATGTTGGTGTTTGACCACTTTCACGGCTGTATATTTTTCAATAATAGCCAATCAAGAAACATATTTAATATATCCAATGACACTGTGCATAGATCAGGTTTCCATGCGTCGCCTTTATACCGAAAGAAATTGTGATAAGTGCACAATCATGTCTGACTTTGTTCGAAATAAATCGATCACTCGAGTTGTTTTTCCACAGCATTTTAAGTAAACGGTCTTATATCTACACACTGGATCTTATATAGATGGCGATGACTACAATTCTTACATCTGATTATTTTCCAGGTAATTATCTTCAACCGCAACATCCGCTGATTCCGAATAATCGTGTAACATTTCCTGTTTCATTCTCCATGAACCCAATGACGCATCGGAAGTTGTTAAACGGGCCGCTGCTTCTGTATCCTTGATATCTATATAAAATATATCCGTGGCGACTCTGACTGCGGTATCAAGGAATCTATACAGTATCGATAGTAGGTTTATTGAAATATAACCATATATGGTCTTATTTGTACATACTGAGGAGATTCGCCATCGATGTAAGTAACAATAGTTACCAACTTTCTTCCATCAGACAATTAACCATTTTCTCGACTGACAAATAAATTATACGCTGTTGCATCCGGGAATATAATATCGTATTCAACGTCATCTATAATCAGATGTGCATAATGCTGCTTGTGATCATATGCCGCTTTGGGTGCATTTACCGATTATTCTCCTACCGAGATCTTTAGAGTATTTATCATTGATTTCGTATCTGCATCTAAAGATCTCTTTAGATTGTTTAACAATGTTTTCATCTGCAAAGTCAGGACAATTTTCCTTGCAATCGTTAATCATACTATCAAGACTATCAGCATCGAGTTGTGTTAACCGAACCTCAGTCTGCAATCGATATGATATAATTGCCTCACCGACAATCAGCAAATATCAGTATTTTATAATCAACCATATATCGCAATAACACTATTGGTGCCCAGTATTTTTCAGATAAATGTCTACCAAACCAAACATAACAAATCGGATGCAGTCCCTTAGCAAATTCGAATGATATCACACGAGCGAATCCAATTAGATCAAAATCGGGTAATGGTCTATTTATCAAAGCTCGTGTAATCTCTTGATTGGGATGTCCTAATCGTTTAAAATACCTAGAACACTTTCCATATCCGAGGAAACTTCCAGGATAACACGCAACCATATCAACCGAGATAACACTTTTAGAATCAAACTTAATGTCCGTATTTGACACAACTTTTATTGAACATCCCAGAGAGATTCGAATCGTGTTGTTTTCCACGGATTTTTTTCTCGCAAAGTGTGCTGCAACTGACGAGATTGTAAAACAGTTTGTTAATAATTGCTCAGTATTCTCCATTGAAAATTTCTCAGCGAGTTTTTTTTTTATCGCGCCATGAATAGAATCCGTTAGGTCTTACAAATTGATCAAATTTACATTCTTCGTCGAAACTTTGAAATAACTATACTGATACGAGATCGTTTTTACTTAACTAAATAAAATCAAACATATTTCTGCCACAAGAGTTCTCCGGGTAATATTTTACAATTCGATCTCGTTGAAATAATGTTACTGCGTTAGTCCACGCGTGCGTATTATGATCAATGATATTTATTGGAGCTCCTCTTGATTTATATTTCGATTCGTATAGTACTTCTCCTGTTATCGTTGCTACGGTAATTGGGAATTTTAATATTTTTCCTAGCTCGGATACATTTTTTATTGTAGCACCGGTATCATTGACTGATCAAGCTCATTCATTTTTCTTTTACGTCGAAGATCTGTCAAACAATTTCCACGCATCGCATTTGTAAAATGTTCCGTTACTCGCTCAGTTACACGATTTATCCTCGACAGTTTCATAGGATTTAGTGGTGGGTTTTTCATTTATTATATAGAATTCACAGGGTACGCTCGCTCAAAACATGGTTTGTCCATTCCGGTCAATATTCCTGGGTTTAATTTTTTCTCACATTGACGCTTTTTTATTGGCAAGGACAGAACCGTATTTATCACGAAAAATCGAATTTCCTGTTTCTGCTAGTATAATAGATCTAATTCTGATAAATAATTTGGATGTTTCATATGCGCTATTATAGTCGCTTCTCATTTATCGTTCATGGTAGCATCAACACCACTACTGATTCGAAATGTTGGCCAGGAGTGAGATGCGCTATATTTGTTACATTCGTTCATAGTATCGTAAATGATATTCATACCATTTTTATCCTTCACTAGACCCTTCATTTGTGCGTCTACAATTATATCGAGATTAAATCCAAAGGTTTACTTAGGTTTGATTTTAGATAATCTCTTAAACTCCTCCATACTATATTTAAGACAAATATTTAAATTAAAATAATTTTATATCATGAACCATTGTAAATGGCTGATGATAGGATCCGTAACTCCCTGTAACAAATCCTGCAGAATCGAATTTTACAGATAACATTCACAAAGTGTGCGGCGGGGGAGCTTAGGTCCGAAACTGTGTATACGATGTGCTTCTGGAGTACGAGTAAAGACAGATTTGTGTGGTGTACAATGTGGCGGTAAGAGATACAGAGAGCTTAAACGGAATTATGATAAATGAAATATAGACAATGAAAAAACTATTAAAAAGTTTCCCTGAAGATTATTTATCAAGATTCTCAAGTAACAATCAAGACAAATAATCAATTAAACAAATATATATATATATATATATATATATATATATATATATATATATATATATATATATATATATATATATATATATAGACAGACAGATTCTTAAGAGTAATTCCTAGCAAAAAATAATGAAAATTGTTCGTTTTGATTTCATAAAGACTATTTCTGAATCAAGGTCTCACATACAGACTTATTTGTAATTTCTCTTATGATAAATCAATTAAGTTAGCGTTTTGGTCTGTAAATTTGACATTCAAACTAGTTATTAAGTTATTATGAGCGCGGGGATATAGAGGATTAAAAGGTACTTGTAATATCAAACTTCCAGGATATACTTGAGGAATGAAAGTATACAGAATATACCTGATTTGATATTTCTATGTTCATGCTGTAACTTTCATCAATGGCATCACATGCAAAATTGATCGCGATCACTGAGGGTTATATATGTCTACCATCTCCAAATGGATCATTATTGTATCTGAGAATATTATCTTGTGTTAAGTGTTATTTTTCTCCACTCTGCGAATATTAGAGAAAAGTTTTCCGCGATAAGATTGCTGAGTGATTTTCTTAGTTCGTCTGGTTATTCGGGGGATATTTAAACATTTTAATACCAACTTCTGCCATCGCGTACTTGTTAAGGAATATTTTAAAATTTATATTATCTGAATTAATTATCGTTTGGTTGATCTTTCGATTAAGAAATTCAATATCAAACTGTATTTGATTTAATATTTCTATTTGTTTGATAATATTATCCCGGGGTGATGATAAATCAGAGAGATACTCGGTAAAATACGAACTCAAAATGTTTAGCTGTTGTTTGTGAATTTCATTATAGTTATTAAAATAATTGTTTAAATCGCTACTAATATAAATCATGTCCATGACTTTTCTCTTAAACTGGTATATTTCATCATCACCTCTGAATACGAATTAACCATCATATATATATATATATATATATATATATATATATATATATATATATATATATATATATATATATATATATATATATATCATTGCTTATGAAAGAGCTTAAAATTAAGGTTTTTCCATGATAAGAACGATTATCTGAAATAAAATCTCCTCATGCTGGTTCTGGTAATAATGGTGATGCTTCCGGGGCAACTTCGATATATATATATATATATATATATATATATATATATATATATATATATATATATATATATATATATATATATATATATATATATATTTACGACGTACTCAGGAGAATTTGAGTTTAGCGCGGCTGACAACTTTGGTTCATTTCCTATTATGGATTTTATTCTACGTTGAAATTCATCATTGATATCCTCGATTTAATAACTTCCTTTGGAAACAGATACAATAAGCCAATCAGTGGTTCCATCTGGTTTCTTATATTTGCAAAAAACAGATAATTATTTGGCTGTTGACCTCCGAATGATTTTGACCGGATATTTTTCCAACTGTAGTATACTCGCAATTGAGCAAGCGCAATCTCTTTTACTGGAATTGCGCTTGGAAAATTCTCGCTGAATTCAGGGTTTATTGAGATTATTGATATCATTGTTTTTGTTGTTGGGGTTGTGTTCGTGACTATATGCTGCAGTAATTCCGTCGTCATTATGATTGTTTTATGTTTCTAGTTTTGATGTCGCTGTATCATAGATCTTAATCATTGCCGAGAACTAATCATCAGTATTATTGTATCATTGAGGCTGGATGATATCAGCGAATATAATTTGGAATATGCACCTGCGGTAAGGTATAATTTAATTATATAATCATGTAGTTTATTCTGACTGCAATGATATTAGCAACCCCTTTAATTATTGTTGCCGTTGAAACACAAATTGTGACAACTATAGGTGCAATCATTGTTACCGCAGATGGTAATATACCAGTTCCAGCAATAACAGTTGAAATCGAATACACGATTATATAAACGCAGGTAATACATCTGCGGTATTATTTGTTTTACCGTATATCCGTCAATGAGATTTTTAGTTTCGTTTGCAATTCGCGCACTTGATCGTATCGATATTGTTGGACGTTTATTATATTATTTACTTTAAAAAATTACAAATTCCACATACCATGTGAGCCACACTGATGCTAAATTAGCACTGATGGGGGTTATTGTAAATGTTTCAGTGGATCATTTGTCTATTATTGCCGCACTTGTAGTGGATAGGCTTCCAAATACATTAAACTGTACTGCTGAAATTAGGGTTAATCTCTAGATACCCTCCACATCTGCAGACACTTCAACGAAGTTATATTGAGGTGTCCAGGCGAAAGACCCATGTTGTATCGAGTACACGGTATTGATATTTTGATTATGCGGTATTTTAATTGTATCAAGTCTTTCAGGACAGCAGGAAAATCACTAACGATATCATCCCGTGTTTGTGTAATCGCGTCAATAGTTGTTTAAATATCAGAACGTTTCATAAGGACATTCATCGGAGTACCAAAGAAATTACCCGCGATTTCATCCGTTTCTCTAAAATTTATAAGGAGATTTACAAACGCGACTACATGAACATCATATTCGGCTCGCAGCGTTGATAGTTTGTCTATGATGTATACGTATTTTTTTGTTACCGCGTCGGTGTCAAATGTTGGATCATCAAGTGATGTTTTATTTAAGTTCATGTCGAGGGGACCTGTCATATTATAACTGTATTTGTGTACTCGCGTGAGAATGTTATCTAATACAGTTAGAAAAATAACACCTGCTTTAATTCTATTAATGGAATCAAACACCGCTATGGAGTTTTCAGTTACTCCATTAAATCTAACAATAATTTCGTTCACTGAAACATTACTCGTTCTTAATTTCCCATGCTTGTCTTGAAATATAACAATTTCGTTTGGCTCCACATCTACAAGATTTAACAATTTGGATATTTCGTCGTTAATGCTTTTTTCGCACTCTCGCGTGATATTCCGCCAGTGGTTTTTTTTTTGTCTATGAATAGACCTTCCCCATATATCTACCATTATACCTTTAAGATCTCTTTAATCGGTAGATTTCCAACGCTGACTTGTATAATCGCGTATGGCTTTATGGTTTTTTTAATGTTTTTTTTTTTGTTGCTATAACATCAAGTACATTAATCACTTCTTGGGTCGGTTATTTTCTGTGTTGGTAGCGTTGAATACCAAAGAAGAATTTTTAATTGGTGTATATAATATATAAATTGCCTTGGCGGTGCTAACCCATATGAATCAAAATAAACGAATCCACGTGGATCCATCGCGTATGCAGCCCAGTGAATCCCATCCCCGGTGGAATTATCGAAATTAATTATACCGGTTTCAATATTATTTGGTGTGGAAGGTAATTGATCTCGCATAAAAACGCCTCTGAAGTTCTTTTATCCTTAACTTTTTAGAAGCATCGATTGAATCAAAATTTGACAACGGCGTTACGAGTAATTGCTCCCTTGTAGTCTCAGGCCGTTTCCGTACGAGCAACGACTGCCAGGTAGCCTTAGACCTCTTCTATTTTGTATCACTACCCAGCTGCTTTTTATAATGCCATTCCTGTCGCTATCCCAACTGCTCCTAATGCCGCTGCGTTTTCGAATGCGAGGGCGGCCGCGACAATCAATGCTGGTATAACCGCGAGAAGTGGAAATATACCACCTGATTTAATGGTGTCATTGATCGCGCCCGCAGAGAGAGAGAGTAACCTGAACACCTTTTTAAAAAAAATCTTTTCTTGCATCATTAAAATGTTTAATCTAACGCGCTGTTAGTAATAGTTTATTCTGACCGCTATTTATCTGATTGTGTTTTAGCGATATCGTAATTCCGCAATTTTAGCTGAATCCGAATGCAGTTTTTTAATCTGACCAGGAGTGAGAGTAACACTAATGTGACTATACGACATTTATAATAATGCAAGTGATCTAATTGTGTTATTTTGGAAAACATTACATATTTTCAACTGGTGCTTCAACGAGTCTCATTCGTCCACCAACATCCTCTAGTAACAACGCTTTGTTGCTTAGTATGACCGCGGTTGCAATAGCGCCACCAGGAATAGGGTTTACACCAACTACTGAGGCTGGTATGTTACCTAAATGAGCTCGAACAGTTACATCAATGACAGATTTTTTGAATAAATCTAAGTGTTTCAGCGAAACATAATAGATCGGATACAACATCGTAAAATCTTGCTAAGATATCTGTAATCCGGTATCGATAGTTTGATCACGTCCCATGAAGGACATCAATCGATAATACGCACGTACAACATCATTGTGCGCAAAATCCAGAGTTATGTTTTCAGTGGGCTCTTGATGTCCGTTTATCCTAAGTGAAACTCCAGAAACTCCAAATGTGTCATATATTTGCTACTTGTCTATTTACTCTTGAAATGCAACAAATATATGTCGTGGTGCTGACACTCCCTGATTGAATCCTATTTGTCATGTGAACAACATAGCAGCGTTTATAGGAATACTCTCTGTGGTCATTGTATGCCATGATAACAACGATTTACAACTTTGATGCATAAAGGAAAGTATCCGCTGTTCTTCAGTGACCAGTGGAGTCATTGTTGGCATCCACAGGGATAATTTTGAGAATACTACTTTACCATCATTAGCTCCATCAGCGTGCCATATTGCATCGTTGTCACTGCCTTTTCTGACATCCCTACAAACTCCAAAAAATGTGACAGTGGAATTGCGCATAAAAACTCTTGACTTTCGTTTAACATCGCTCGACATGCAGAAAAACCCAAGTTAAAAGTTTCTTTCATCGATGCAATTGTATCCCCACCGTATTCATTATTACAATTCTGTTTTCTGGTTGATCTGTTTAATCTTTTGCAAACATCATCGTTGGACCAGCCGATCTCGTGTAGTCATCGGAAAATCTTGTAAGACCAAGTATCGTCGTGGCAACATCTACGTTTTCCGAGCATGATTCAATATCTGTTCCATCAATCATGTACGTATCTATTAAATTGCGCCAACACGCCGTTATTAACAAAACCAACTAGATCACCAATTCCGTATCCGGTATTATCTGCCTTTACGAGCTTACCTACGACTTCAGTAAACGCTTCGCAGGGTAGGAAGTATCTACTCCTATTGTGAACTTGTAATTCAATATTCCCTTGCGCGTTAGGTGCTTTTGTATCATAGGAATAATATTGATAATCGCGCAAAGATTCATTCCTGTTGACTGGTATATTCATATGGAATGCTACGTTGGACACCTGCTGAAACATTTTATTATAATTGTGCTGATCTAAATTATCGTCTAACACAAAGACCACTTCCTGCTAACAAACTCAAAGCTATTTTGTTTTCTGTTTCTTTAGCGGAAGGCATATCAACACGTTGATTTATCAGCGATGCTAATTTTTGATTTGCGGCTTGATATTTTACTTGTAATTTTACTGGTTGTTGCTGAATCGTCTTTCGCCGTCGTAATAGATGCATTGCCCTGTCTTCGATTGACGAGAATGCCTTACCGACAACATCACTAATTACCCACGGAGCTTTTTCACGCATAATATCAATAGCTTTCATAGGTAATTGTTTTGCGTTTGGGCCTGCTTTAGGAGCTATTCTTGTAAATAATCCCTGGATAAGATTTCCGAGTCCTACTCCGTAATACGCGCTGTATACGAGTATCGTGAATTTACTACTCGAAATCCTCGAGGCATATGTTGAGAGTCGTGTATGATCATCTTATTTAATTGTTATTTATCTAATCACAGTAATCATCAACGAGCACATCGATAAATTCTCTGCAAAGGTTAATATCTATAATACCACCTAGAAATAATCGCTGATAAATAGCAGCCGCTTTATTAATGATCTCCTGAGAATTATTTCTAGTTCGTTTACCTCCTATAAGGATTTCTAACCGCGAAACATCATTAAGAATGCTATTAGGACAAGTAACAAGACGACTTTCTCGAGTTCCACTCGGAGAAAATCCACTACCAGTAGCACAAGGAGCATCATAAAATTCTTCGGGGGGGGGGGGGAGGTGACTATTCCCAACTTCTAAAACTATCATCATGTTCTTTTATTTCTTCCTCTTGTTGAGGTGGACGAGGTTGATATAAACACTCATGTTTTGAAGATTTTTGTTTTTTCTTTTGTTCTTTTTCTATTTATTGCTGAAGTCGAGGAAGTTGATAATACTCTTGCTCAGGTGGCGAATACGAAGGTGGTGGTTGTTGAGGCTGTAATTTGTATTCTTTATCAAGATTTTGTAATTCCCTTACAAAATTAACGAATTTTGGATCATTATTTCAGGTTTGTTTTTTGTTGTAGTATGCACGATATTTCCACCTGATAAAATTATCATCATTCACGGTAACATATTCTATATATTCACAATAGAGTAATCATTTTAGTTTTCATGCAAGTTATTTTTTTAAACATACTTGCTAATGTTGAAACTGGTAAATTATCTTCTGTAATTTCTTTGAGCTGCCCAATTACACTTTCGTTAAATCTCACTGATAGTTAAATATTTTCCTTTATTGGTTTAGGTTTAGGTATATTTTTTTCTTTCACGTCAGTGATTCCGGTACGAACCTTATCTATACGCTCAAGTATTTTCTGATCTAAAGAAGGATGTTGTGCTGCAGCTATTACTGTAGTTTGTTCAGCAGTTCTTTCTAATACTGGAAAAAGAGCTTCTCTTTCCTCCTGCTTAATATCTCCCAATACATCTTTTGTAGTTGCAGTAATAGGTTTGAATAATTGTACCATCTACAAAATCAACTTGAGAATCTTGTCGTTGTAATATTTTTCATTGACAGCGTCCCTCAGCGGTATATATTTCTTACGCCTTTTCCCGCTCTCGAGATAATCTGGTGGAATATGCTTCTCCCAAATTTGCCATTTACTGTTATAGCAATATTTAATTCATAGCAGCAGAGAGGGTGTGAGAACGAACTTGCGTCTCGGTTGGTCAGAAGCCTTTGTTATGTTTTCTGACATTATTTTTTCGGTTTCGTAGGAGGCCTTTGTGTGCCAAAAAGACGCCTCTATAATTTGATCTGTTCACCCTCTCAGCTGCTTTTAATAACATTTAGTAAATATAACCTGCATGAGAACTAAAAAGGTCAATTATTATGGTTTACTCTATTGTGTGCATTGTAATCAAATTTTTTTTGAATAATAGAAACTAGCGCGTAAGTCAGGTAAATCAAGCAATAATGGTTTGTATATGAATTTAATATATTAATGTACTACCAGAATGATAAAACAGAATAGATTTCAGGAAAATAATAATGCAATGAGGTAGATAAAATGTACGATAAACTCATTTTGTATGCAATATGTGTTGGGCAAACCTATTGCAAATAAATGAAAGTAATAACATTTGAAGAAACAACTTCTGTTTTATATAATTATTTACAGATGTTTCAAGGTCATTAAAAATTATATTGTGTGAAATTTTCTTTGCATTTTACAAACGATTGTTTTTTTAAATTATTATTACGTTTATAATTGTTCATTTAAGAATTATCTCACGTTTTACTTGATTCAGATTCAAAAAATGTACCATCAGGTTTTCACAAACAATGGGTTAGTATATTGCGATATTTATTATTTTGAAAACATTTTCCGTCCAATTTTTTCAACTGTATTTTGTTTCTTAGATATTCTTAACATATCAACTAATTTGCATTAGTCTTTATCCTCCGAAAAATAGATTCGTATAAACAGTCCGTTTATTTTCATATTTTCTGGCCAGCATGTGACATTTGAATACTTTAAATCTAGTATTATTATATGTAGTATCTTTTGTTTTGGCAGACCTAAAACATCTGTGTTCTTTTGCTGTAAAATAATTCCATTGTTCACTCTTAGAGTTGTATTAAAAACATTCAGCGATGAGTTAATTAGAACCGTTCGACATGAATGGTTCATAATTCTCCATAGTAAATTCAGACAACAAAAATGTGTCTTTCAATACATGACCGTGACCTCTTAAAGATAAAAACATTTGGAATAAGTCTGTCATGATTCTGATGCTTAATTTTCAGCTTGTTGCAATCAGAAACAACGTCAACTTTCTTTGCTACGCACCACCTGTCAAATAACTGCGTTCTTTCTTTTGCAATTTTGATTGTGTTTGTCCATCTTCTTAGATGTCTCGGGCGTTGCCAAAAAGTGCACTATGTAAGAATAAACTCAAATGCTCCCTTGACCATTTCATTCATGTTTAACAATTGTTTTCAAAATAGAGAAAAATATACTTCTTTTTCTCTAACTGAGATAATAATATAATATTCTTACTATCAAACCTTGAATTTGTATGTAAAGTGCGGAAAAAAGCATTTCACTTACCCGCTCTAAATCTTTTTATCTAAATTGAGATTCTCGTTCTTCCTTTTCTTTCTGGATTTACATTTGCATCTGACTTTTTCTCCTCTTTCTCCAGTGGCATTCTCTCTGTCTGTCTGTCTGTCTGTCTCTCTCTCTCTCTCTCTCTCTCTCTCTCTCTCTCTCTCTCTCTCTCTCTCTCTCTCTCTGTTGTATTATACAATACGTAATAACGTCAAACGTAAACCCTTTAATTCTGAGGAATATATAACTTCAATATGCTCTCTCTCTCTCTCTCTCTCTCTCTCTCTCTCTCTCTCTCTCTCTCTCTCTCTCTCTCTCTCTCTCTCTCTCTCTCTCTCTGTTGTATTATACAATAAGTCATAACGTCAAACGTAAACCCTTTAATTCTGAGGAATATACAACTTCAATATGCTATCACGGTTTTGAAAGAGAGACCTTAAATAACATGTTAAGAAAAAATATCATTCTCAAAAGATACTTTATACTACAAGTAAGAAATACATTCTTAACTACCTTTTCAGATTAATATTGAATCAAAAAGAAATATCCAACAACTCTTAAGCAGATGTAAAAATGATCCTTTAGAGAATTCTGAATTATACCTTTAAAATGTACCTGTAGATACTGTGCCACAACATTTGTCAGGTACCTGTTTTCTAAGAACAATTGCTACTTGCCAAAGTATATATTTTAGTGAGGATATAGCATTACGGAACAGTAATTCTTGCTGACAGGTATATGAACACTATAAATAAAAAATAGAGGTCGAAACAGCCATAATTCTTCAAGCACCTGACAAGTATAGCCGTTGCGACAACATATAATCTCATAAATATCAATACTGTCCATTACATACTTTTGTTTATCATGTCAACAATATTATTTTTCACATTAACGGTAAGTCGGTTGTTTCCGTCAGTAAAGAATGACCGAAAATTTCCAAGGCGACTTAGTCTCGTTGGCGACTTAGTCTCGAGAGACCATGCGGATAGCGCCCTCGGGGTGTTGTGTGTCTCTGGGGTGTTGGCATCGTCTGTTGTGGCTGTGCAGGCCAACGCGCGAGTGACAGTCCCTCTTGCAGTTGGTGCAGACATACTGGGAAGCCTGAGTTACTTTGGTTGCTGTCACGTGGTTCTTTCTTACACGTTTCATTGCCGCCAATAGGCCACTCCTCGTTTCAGCGACTTATATGCCCTTACTTACTATCAGTCTCCAGGTGCCTCGGTCCTCGGTCAGCACTTACTAGCCATCAGGTGAAATGTCGCATGACTTCGTGTCCTTCTTGCACACATTCTTGAAACTTGTATCCTTTCGAACATATTCAATTATAGTCAGACTTGTATATCCTTTATTTTATCATTGGCTAATGTTTCATTTCCTATTTGATTAGGCTATTTACCAAGAAAAATGCGTAGGTAATTTAGTGGTGATGTATTAACTTTTCTTAAGCATTCACAATGATTAATTGTGGCTCATAATGCTGGACGATAGCATCAAAGATTGAACAAACGCTTGAAAACTTCCATAATAAATGGCATAATAAATGGCTGAGGAAGATTATTTGAATCATCTTGTCTAACAGGATCAAAAATGAAGATCTTCGTCAACTGAAAATCGACAAGATATTCAAGACGGCCATGGCTGGGACATTTTTGCCAAATATCAACAGACGCACAGTGCATTATAGCTCTTTCCTGGACCTCAGACGGAAGTCTAAATTAGGGTTATCCCAAAGACAGATGGACAAAAACTGAGGAGAAAAAGACGATGGGATTTGGCCTGTAGTGTACTGCCATCACCGCTAAGGCTACCGACTGTAATTGGTGACGGCTCAAAATCGTACTGGTGTCCGCAGGATCTTATGTCAGATTCTCTCTCTCTCTCTCTCTCTCTCTCTCTCTCTCTCTCTCTCTCTCTCTCTCTCTCTCTCTCAGTTCAGAAAAATGTACATATTTAATAAACTTCGGAAAAATATGACTTTCGTAAATTTGATAGTATATTTCACTTAGTTTTAAAATCTAACTCGGATAAGATTTTAGGAAATACTTTTCTTTTGCTTTACAATCACATTATCTCATCTTCCCCGCCCCCAAACACTGTTAAGATGAAAATAAAATGCCTCTCCATCTTATATCAAATTCATATTCCCACATAGTCATGTACCATTCTTTAAAACAAAATTCACCTTTTCTTTATTGATTTATCCAACACTAATACTTTGCTTTGTTTCTTTATCCAACAATAATGTGTATTTAATTACAATTTATTACAAAAGTGAACTGTTTATTACTCCACAATGTTACTGTACTTTACACAAAATGTTTAATTATTAATTAATGCATATGCATCATTTCAAGCAAGCTATGTTTGACTGAAACGCGACTAATTAGTACAAAAAACTAATAATTTAGTCTGCAGCATTTTATTGGAATACTATAGCAAAATGTTCATTTAAAACAACAAATGCAGGTTAAAAACAAATTATAAATCAAGCAAAATAAATCATTAAATAATAAGATATCAATACAATCTATCTCGATGTTAAGCATACACCCTATCTCCTAAATCACATTTTCATTTCTTGTTTTTTTATGTATATAAATTCAGTGCTATACAAAATAAATAAAATTCCTAGACCTTCAACAAAATCCACCTTGTTCCTCGCTCTCTTTTGAAACAGAGTTCTTATAACTTCAGTTTACCCTTATGAATGATACAATTTTTCTGGATCAATTTAAATTCATTCATTATTTGACTGACTGATCTAATGTTCTCTACTTTTAGTGATTGTCGGCAAATCTAGTGATTAGCAAGTGCAAAACTTAAATGAATTTCAGTTCCATCTCTCCACCAATAATGTACCAGTAAATGCTGATTCCTGATTATGGTTTTGTTCTTTTATTTTTTAACAATAAATCTTAGCATTTCACTGCTATCATTTGTATGTTTAGCCACGATAAAAATATATACATTTCATCAGCAATAATGTAGGCAAAAAAACGACTGCATACCATGGTAATGGGTCAAAACGGACCGGTATCAAAAAGGCCCGGGTTCAAAGTCCAGTAACGGGTCAGAAATTACCTGGACCCGGGTTAAAAAGGACAGTTTACAAGTTCGATTAATTTTAATAAAAACAATAATAGACCAAACAAGAGACCTTCACCGATTACGCAAATTGTAATACCGATATTACGAAAAAGTAAGCGATCAGCTTGTCCTTTTCACACTTCCTTTGCCTGTTTTTGTCTCAGATGTATTTATTATGTCAGGAAACTTTGATAATGACAATTAAGACGCAAATACAAGTCTTTACGATCACAACTCTTTCTTATGCTGCCAGTGTCAACAGCGCTTGACGTGTCTTACGATTTTAACAGGTATTTTTTTAAAACGGTTATCGTGACACTCCTTACCAAACTATCTCAGGCGATTATCTGTAAACTTCCTATAGGACCAGAAAATATAAATTACATGCGCACGCGCAGCAACAAATACTAATATAATTACAACATCCAATACTTATATAAACAGCAAAGTCTTTACAGGTGACACTGATTCTGGTACTTATAGATTTATTTGTAAGCTAACTTTATTACAATATATTTATTTTAATTTTAGCATTGTTTTACTAAATTACCTGCTTTGTTCAATTTGTCTCAGCGACACACCGTTGCATCTTTTTGTACATAATGTTTTATTTTGTTTCACCATAATCTGTTTTCTAGTTTATTGCGACATATAAAAAAAGAGCTTAGCAATTAGTATAATGGCGTATGTTCACTGTATTCATTGTGCTCGAGAAGTTAGGCCACGACAGCATGCGATTGCTGGTGACGTGTGTGGATTTTGTCAAGATCGCACGTGCAGCACTGGTAAATACATTTTTAAACATATTCCTAAAGTTTCATATTAATAAGGCCATTCTTAAGCTGTAAAGACAATATACAATACTGCCACCAATACAAACTACAACATATATGCGCGTTACCCTTACAATTGGTTACCGTCAGGCAACCAAATAATCAGGTAATTGCGTTGTAACTAAACTAAACTGATCGTGAGTTAAATTTATCGGGTCTGCCGATGTCGTCTTTAACGACATAATAGGGGCCCCGAGTGGCCGAGTGGTCTAAAGCGCTCTTCGTTACGAATCACTGCCATCTCACCTCTGTCTTTGTGGGTTCGAGTCTAAGATTAGGCTAATGTAGTTATGTGAGAAAGCTTGCCAGTAGCTTCTCGTGGGTCGGTGGTTCTTTCCGGGGGTTTTCCCGGGTTCTTCCTCCACTAATAATAATGGCCCCCATTTATAGCCTATCGTGTGCTGAAAAATGGCGTTAAACCCTACTACTACGACAACGACATAATCATTATAATAAATGCCATTTCTGCCATATATGCCATTGCAACCAAAACGCAAAGACGGTGCCTACTTATAGACATTCACCAGTAAAACAAGGATTTCATATTTACGTATTTGTAACTTTTATTAGACTAGTAGTTGGTCATTAATACCTAAATGGACCTTTTTGGGTCGGGCCTTTTTGGACCGGGCTTTACGCACTTGTCCGTTTCGGTCGTGGTCATTTTCGGTACCAGTCCGTTTTGACCCTTAACCCATACCATTTGAATATATGTCTGTCAAGAAAGACACAAGTAACTCTTTAAGGTATCGCGCTGAAAATGATTCTGTTTATTAATTTATATTTTATATGCTGCTAGATGTATTTTATAGTTCAAATAAAATCTAATTATCAAAACTATTATCATTCAAAAAGTTCCTTGATATAAAAATCATTATAGAGCACAAGCATGAAATGAATTGATAGCCAGGTAATATGTGTCGTATTAGTGTGATAGCAGCCAAAAGATTTGTATCCCATATAATATTTAAACACCTAACGTCTTGCTGCACTCAACAACTCCTTTACCATTTCGACCATACACACGTCACTAACATGATCCTACACATTCGCTCGCATTGGCATCCGTGCGTAGCTGACACAACCATATATCGACCAAGTAATAACAGGTGATCTAATAACATTTAACTACCTGTCTTTATATGACTTAAAATATGTATAACTATAATTCATGATTAAATATCAAACATGGAAAGTCTGTATGTATTGAATGTCTGAGATACAAATCCATTGGTTTGTATCACACCAGTATGACACATTTTATACCTAACGGATAATCACGAAGGTCTCCTTTTAAAGACTGTACTGCAATGGCATATACGCAAATAATACTGAAGCGAATCATAAGATTCAGATTACAGATGCAGTTATATCCTTACATTGGCGTGATCAGTAGATAAATTTAGCATTCGGTACATTCTCTACTTTAGAATGCAAAAACCAACTGCGTACCGTCAGCATTTGTCTTTTCTATCAGCTCTTGTATGATTGTGGTCGTAAATGTGTATATAAGACTTTGTAGCCTTTTTCCATAACGTATTCATTCTTCTTTGGCAAACCAGTTATTATTCATATATATATATATATATATATATATATATATATATATATATATATATATATATATATATATATATATATATACATATATATATATATATATATATATATATATATATATATATATATATATATATATATATATATATATATATATATATGCACAGACACTCACAAAGTCCCGACTGAGTTTTATAAAAAAAAAAAGTTAGTGTCTCTGTGAGATCCCATACGTGCACGAAACGTAACATTCCAGTTGTTTACATTTATAAGCCACTAATTAAGAAACACACTCACACACAGACAGATATATATATATATGTATATATATATATATATATATATATGTGTGTGTGTGTGTGTGTGTGTGTGTGTGTCGAAATATAATTGTCGTTTTGACCCTGAAATAAATAGACGTAATTGCAATATTGCATCACAGTTCTCGTTATTTAGTGTACAATGAAATATTCTAGTGAAATTGAAAACTTCAATTTTTACGTATTTCAAAAGTATAACAAAACAGGACACTAATTTAAAACTTGTGATTAGTTATCCGAAACAAATGTTATGCTTTTCTTTTCCTAGGTGGAGGGGCAGGCTGGTCTGATTGGAGTGATTGGTCTATGGCAGATTTGTTCATATAGTGGTCTATGGCAGGTTTGTTCACATAGTTCTCTTCTTGGTTTTGATAGATGACCTCTCCAGGATTTTCTAAGGCGTTGTTCATGAGGGACAGCACTTCTTCAAACGTTGGTCGTAAGTTGTTGTCTGCATTCATACACCGGTCAAGTATGTCAAGACTGAAATGTACGAAATCGAAGAATTATGCCCATGTCTGTGAATGCAATTCGATCTTAATGGAACATCATATAATTTAATGTAAATCGATATATATATATATATATATATATATATATATATATATATATATATATATATATATATATATATATATATATATATATATATATATATATATATGTATGTATATATATGTGTGTGTGTGTGTGTGTGTGTGTGTGGAACGAGGATAAAATACATTATTGCTAATTGCAACACTTATAAAATGATAAAAGTATTCACTTATGAAACTTGTAAAGTTCCATCAAGGTGATGGCTTTCTTTCTTCTGAATGTATGTAACAATTTAGAAAATACACAACGCGAACCAGTGTCATTTTAGTTCATTACTTCAGTGAAGAAAAGGAACAAACTGGATAAAGTTTCGGTAAATGAAAATAAATAAAACATAATTATCGACTATGCCGCAGATGAGATGAACGCGACTTTTGCATTTGACTATCACTGTTATACAATCTATAAAAGAAACGCCTTAGCCCAACGTTCTGAAATAGGACTATTAAACTACATTGAATAATTTCCATGTAATACTTACTATGCCTTGGGAATATTTTCAGGTTCTCTTAGCCGATATCCTTGCATCGCAACATTGAGGTGTATATCATTGTCGAGTAGATCCTGATAAGGTAAGTAACGACATCCGGTAAATACCTCCCATAATAATACTCCATAGGACCACTGAAAAGAGCAATCATATATATCCATACATACATAAGCACATATTTCCTGTGTGATAGCTATATAAATCAAAAAGCAAATTAAATTGGCGTAAAATGAATGCATATTCTGGATCTACACAAACTACAATCTATATTGAAGTTTATCATAGCAACCCGTCGCATATATGTTTTTAGTAAACGTATCAGTGAGCGCCTAAAGAAATATTCGTTAATCGAGAGGTTATGAAGATCGCAAATACTTCTAAGTTAAAACCTAAAGGTTGGGTCGTGTTTCACCTAAAATATGAATTTGTTTCTTCACAAAACTTTGTGCCAATCCATAAGATATTAACTCAAGTTTTAGTTGCCATTTGCAATGATTCCAAAGTTTGACCACTTGATTGAAATTCCCTTATCTAGAAAAAAATAGAAATATTTTCATATCAGTTGTTGTTATCTAGACTTGATTGTATAAATCACACATTACTTTCAGGTATTTGGTAGTTGATATCTAGAATTGATTGTATAAATCACAAATTATTTTAAGGTATTTGGTAGCTGATATCTAGACTAGATTGTATAAATCACAAATTACTTTCAGGTATTTGGTAGTTGATATCTAGACTTGATTGTATAAATCACAAATTACTTTAAGGTATTTGGTAGCTGATATCTAGACTTGATTGTATAAATCACAAATTACTTCAAGGTATTTGGTAGCTGATATCTAGACTTGATTGTATAAATCACAAATTACTTCAAGGTATTTGGTAGCTGATATCTAGACTTGATTGTATAAATCACAAATTACTTATTTGGTAGTTGATAAGGATACCGTTAACAGTTGTTTTGATTTTGTAATTTAAAGATACACTAGTTGGCGATAATTGGAAACTTTTGAGTGTTCTTCCTGTATCTTAGGAAAACTAATACATCAAGTTCTTGTATTCTTTTGTGTAAATTCTCATAAGGTTTTGCCAGGGCGTGTAAGAGATGTGTAATATTTACATTTTAAATTGGGTAAGCAATTACGCATTATCTTCTGTTTCATAAATAATTATTTATGCATTGAAATCGTTAGCCAAATCAGTCTTATTGTTGAGTTCATTATTTCGTTTAGGCGAAATTATTTATTTAATTTTTTTTAACTGGACAGAAATTTTAATTTGGAATTATAATGAATTCATATAAGATTTGGATTACATTGGTGTGATACATCAAAAGATCCATAGCTACTAAGCACTTCAAGCTACTGTTACACTTGCATATTCGAGAATACAGGTACATCAACACATTCAATATTGGAGTTTAATTGGAATATCGAGACTTCACTTGGAACTTTATACATTTGGAATTGTGATAAAACCTTTATACTACCTGATTTTTAAGTCACAATAAATTGCACTTTTTTAAATTATCACATTGTATTCTAGGGAAAAAAATTATTTGTTGAATTTTACACAACTTCAGTTTTGCTCTTTTATGTTACTTTTGTAAGACCTTAGAGTCGTAACACTTCTCCAATTGCAAAATTGATCATATGTAATGTAAAGTTTATTCCAGAATTAAAAATATAACCTGTTTAAATGCTTGTCACAACTAATAACTTTCAAGTCATGCCAGATACAATATTACCGTCATCTAGGAATGTTAATTGTAGCAAATGCGATTTTTTACTTCCTGTATTAACAGTTTAAATGGGTCGGCATGTATTCGTACTGCTAATTAGATAACTAAAACACGGACTAAATTAACACACTTTGTCAAGATTTAAAAAACATATATCAGGCCTATATCAGAATATGAAACTACTCGGTCCAAAGACTGTATCTCTTATCATAACGTTCTGACCTTCGTCTCTTAAAAAACAGACATTATACCTGATATGTTGTAAATTAAAAATAATAATGACATTAAATGAGTTAATTATATTTTCCTTACAGTTGTAACGATATAATGATATTCTTATTATCCAGCCATGTAAACAGGTACACTTAAAATAGCATATGCAGGTCCATATGTCATAAACACTTTATTCCATTCTAAATGTTCCTCGGCAAAGCATTTACTTCAAAAGGCAGTATATATGCATTTCGAGAAATATTTGACAGTATGGAGTAACATTTGCTACTAGAAATGTCATGTAAAGCATTATGACCGAGAAATCAGGAGTTGTCGGAAAATATAAAAAAATAACCACCATATCGGTTGCCTTGTCGTAGAACCCAGTCTGTTGTAGACTCTCCACTGCCATCCACCGAACTGGAAGATCTCTGTTTTGTTGCTTCAAATACTCCTCGGGATACAAATCCGAAGCAAAGGAAGCGTCTGCCACTTTTACCACCTTTCCGCTGTCAACCCTTTGAAAACATCAGTATGCATTAGCACAACATGATACAGATACCGTTAAAAAATTAAATTAAAAGTCCATATATCACTATATCGATACAGATTATAAATATCGATACATCGCTATATCGATACAGTTTATTTAAACATCAAACTGAATCGGTATTATGATATATTGATGTGTTGATAATTCCTCTTAATTAGAACCGGACAAAATATCTGGCAGCTTTAATAGTGAAGAATCCTATGCAGAATTTCCCGATTTGGGAATGAAAATAAGATGCGTTTTCTGTCCACTTATTACGAACATGTCACATTATTTAAAGTAGACCTAAATCAAACATTCGCATAAACGGGATCTTAATTTTAAGCAAACTTGAATGTAGTATACTTAAAACACTTTTAAGGATGCTACTGATATGCATAGTATAAATACATGATGATATCGATACTTTCACGTCATCATTACATACCCATTTAGTCTTGCATGATTGATATGTCGTTAGATACAGTTGTTCAATCTGTATTTCTGTATCACACACATCCATTGAAAGACTTAGTTGCCTTTTTTTACTTCTGCGTGTAAACAATTTAAGATGCAGTGAATCGAACTTTAATAAATCTCAGTTAGTTTTGAATTTGTTTTTTTCATACAGCTAAGCTAATTTCTTCAGAAACGTAAATAGGGGGTAATAACTACAAAACCGCGTTCGTGTTTTGTTCTGAGTCAGGGGAAAAAACTCCTTTGATGTGGCATATGAATACGTCTCGGTATGACAATATTAACTTAAATCTAAGCAACATTAATATAGTTCTTTCCGCCAACTCAGAACAAAACACGTGCGTTGTTTTGTGCATTTATATCATCAATAAAGGTGTTTAAAATAATGTAATCTGCATAAAGAAATAATTGTGAGATGTGCTTGTTACAAACTATTTATATTTTACTCGCACACTGAAGCCATACACACTATTTAGTCAGTATATTTCTGGCATGTATTTCTTTTTATGTCACGATTTGTGTTTGATAAAACGTTAACAAAAATTGTTGTGTTCCTGCACATGTTACACAAACATTAATAGATCAGAATAATTTTCCTTATATAACTTATAACTGAGATATCGCAGTCAGGCAACATTATCATAACTCTTCATGCTGTCACGGAATTGTGTATGACTGGTATCAATATGTATATATGGTCAAAAATGTACTCGGGTTTAGCTGCCGCGTACAGCGTCACCGAGGGTGGTTTATTAATGATCGGTTCTAGTTATTTCGAAATACTGAGCGTAACTCAGGTTATGCTGCATGTGCAAATTGCCTGCAGTTTAAAAATCTAAGTACCTAGCTGCGCATATAGAACACAGCTAGTGTATACTTTAGAACAAATTCTCTGTAAACATCACATTACAGCCAGGCTTGTCAAAGAGCTCTCCACTTTACGGAAGTAAAACCTTCAGCTAAAGAGGTAAAATAGATTAAAAATTGTATTCTTATCGCTATTCGTTTTGTATGACAGCATTGTTTCATACATGTTTTAGTATTTATTCTAAGTTCTGCAGAGTAAATACCTAGGCTATGCAGCGCCATGATATTAGAAATACTATAGTCTGCTTCGAGGTAGCTATTTCTTGTAACCGAACAGACAAATTTAATTTAATTATACGTTGCATGCTTTGAACATTTAATGTAAATGGATAACTAATTTTTGTGCGCGCATGCGCTACATGTATGAATGTAAAAGAACTTAACCGTGTCATCTTTATTACACGGTTTAGTTGTTTTAATTTTAGCGGCTCATGTGTGGTGCCGTGTGTATTGTGCCGTGTGTATGGTGCCTTGTGTATGCTGCTTTTGTGTATGCTGTGTTATATATATGTATTATATATAATTGGGTGATGTGAAGTCACAGAACTCTGTGTGGTTCCTTGTGACGTATACGCTGTGTCTGGTGACGTTGGTTCGGAAGAGTGTACTGGTGTTCTCGATGTGAGGGACCAAGGCTTCGCGACCATCGGGTCTGTGTTGAATGTGAGGGCTCTCGATGGATCCTTCAAACAGACAAAGAGGAGTGGACCATGGTTGGCGTCTCTTTGACCATTGACTAGATTGGGTTGAACAGGAGATACATCTTGGACGTCAGATGGGCGCCACGATAGTTATAAAATACGCGTTCCATTTATTGCTATTGACATCTGAGCAAAATTTCACATTTACGTATGAACATTGTTATTTCAACGATAAATTCATAAAATTATAATTTCAGTTTTACATTGCTAAATCGTCACATGAATGATAAAATCATAACATACATGCCTTTTGTTACGTCTATTGGATTTAAATAATTTATGTATTTTTAATTGTCAAATCCAAATTTGTTAATTTGGCTTTAAAATTCATTAATTGGGAGATTTTTCTATAAAGTTCAGGCTGACCATCCTTTAACTGTAAACAAGTTTTTGACCTTGGCTTGTTGAGCTAATTCATAACCCTACTTTGGACATTGTCAACAAGCTTCTAAAACTATTGGTTAATTTCAAAGACAACTTTTTTTTTAGTTCTTGGGTGTAAGAAATATCTTGAGTACTTGATTTAGTGAAGGCAGTCTCTTTCTGTGACCTTCCATGAACTTCTATCAATTTCTAGAAAATCACGTGATCACTTGTTTACTTAAGAAAAACAGTTATATAGACTGTTGTTTGGGATAGAATAGTTCAGTAGAATAATGGGCTTTAAAGTTAACAGTTGTGTATTAATGTTTGAGTTATAATTTTAATTATCTTGTTCTGGACATTGTGTCAGTTCATTGAAGAAAGTGGATTTATTTATCTATTTGGAGGAGAAAACATGTGCTCATAATTCATTTGGATGATTATAAAACAAGAACTGCATCACGTGACATTGTCAGCCATTTTGGATTACATCGTCAAGATTCGAACCTGGAACTAATAGAACATTTATTTATGAGGACTTTTGCAATTCCACTAGTGGATTATTATTTGCGAATTCTATATTGGATTAATGTTGGATTTGATTCTCTAAAACCGTAAGTTTATTTACTTTATGAAAAAAATTGTACTTAATAAATTCATTGTTCAAGTTATACAAGCTTGTTAGTTTTCACTCTTTCTGTGTTGCTGCTTATTCGAGCCTAAGCACGTAACACCTTTACCTTAATAAGTCGTTAATTGAACGATATAACCAAAATTGCAAGCATTTAAATCTTAGTCTCGTTATACGAGCGATAAATATTTAAATTCATTCATATACTTGTATTTGTGATAAGACGTTATTCACGTTAGTTTTAAATCTCTTTCGTTAAAATCATCTTTTGAGTTTTCTTCGCTGATTTACTTGTTAATGATAGTTCCATGTTAGGAACTTTATAATTTTCTTTATCTTTTGTTTATAATGGTGTCAGATTTGTTTATATATTAATTGCATTTATAAATAAACATCTTATTAAAGCAGTTGCTTTCGGTCTCTTCACTTATCCAGTCCCAACCCAGCTTCATTCTATGACACGTGCAACTACTAAAACAATGGACAAACGGATTTTTTTTCGTTGGAATACGTTTTATGAGCCATGTCGATGGCAGGTGTTGAATTTCACCGAGGAGACAAAGCAATTGGACTCACATGCAATTTCTGGCAGCAAGGTCTTTATGAACAATTCCATGGCGATGTACCTCCTTCATCCCTTCTCCAACATCAAAACAGAATGCAATGACATCGTCGACGTTAATTGCCTGCAGTTAGATAATCTATAGGGTAATAATTACAGTTATACATTTTCGAAACAATCGCATGTTATCTGCAATGGAAAAACAGTACTTTAATATATTTCAAAAAGCACCAATATTGAAAATATTTCCAATAGTGTTTTCCATTTCTATGGCAAATGTTCCGCATAATCTGAAACGAAAATGAATCTATTTTTGCTAGGACGCTTATCTAACAACTATCTGAAGGTACCTACAGCTTTATGTACCACGTGTCATGTCATATGTACCCGGCTCATGTTTATATATGTTATTATATTTCAGAAGAACAAAAACTTGAAGAAAGCAAAAGAAGATTGAATTGGATAAAAGTGCACAGAAATAAAGAGCAGTTTGAAAAAGAATAACAGCAAAAAGGTATTTCAAATTATAAAAACCTCACCAGACAGAAGTAACTAAGAGTCAGTACCATTCAAGATGAAAATGGAAAATGCCTCACAGAAGCAAGTGGCATTGCAAAATGATGGACTGAGTATTGTAAAGAACTCGTACAACCATCCGTCCACAGGAGTCCAAGAGGTGCTTGAAGTTCCAAACTCCACAAATGATGATTTTTTTATTCTCAAAGAAGAGGTGGAGTCAGCAATAAGACCACTGAAGAATGGGAAGGCAGCTGTAGTAGATAACATTCTAGCTGAACTTATCAAGAATGGTGGTGAATCAGTGATAGGGCTACTAACAAAAATCTGCAACAAGATCTGGCAGACATGCTAATGGCCAACACAGTGGACTCAGTCACTGATTATAACACTCCCCAAAAAAAGACAATATCCAACTCTGCCAAAATTACACAACTATCAGTTTGATCAGCCATGCTAGTAAGGTGATGCTGAAGATCATCTTGAACAGACTGAACCCACAAACAGAAGAAATAATCGCTGAAGAACATGCTGGATTCCGGAGTGGAAGAACCACAACAGAACAAATATTAAATCTTAGGTTTCTGTGTGACAAGCACTCACAACATCAACAAGACATGTGTTCATATATTTCAAAAAGGCTTTTAACATAGTGTGGCATGAGGAATTGTGGGTCACAATGAAGAAGTACAACATGGGTCAAAAGTTGACCAACACCATCAATCAGCTATACGCCAAGGCTACCAGTGCAGTGATTGCTCAAGGTTCGGGGGGTGGGGGGGTAGCTGGTTCAAGACAACAGTTGGAGTAAGGCAAGGCTGTCTCCTGTCCCCCACGCGTCTCCTGTCCCCCACGCTTTTCAACATTTACTTAGGGCGCATCATGAGTGAAGTCACCCACCATAGTGAAGAACCTGGATGAAACATCTTCCCAGATTTGATACGGAGACAAGCGCCGAGAAGACAAAGCTGATGACAAATAGTAGCAAACAAATCTCAACCAAGATTAAAGTCAGAGGACAGGAACTGGAAACAGTGGACCATTTCAAATATCTTGGTTCCATAATCACGGAAGAGGGATCAAGAGCAGAAATTTTGTCACGAGCAGCACAAACAAAGGCAACTATGTCAAAACTAAGACCCATCTGGAAAGACAAGAATATCTGTCTGAAAACTAAAATCAGACTATTGAGAGCATGAGTTATCTCAATCTTTCTATATTCATGTGAGGCCAGGACCCTGACAGCAGAATTACAACGAAGAATCCAGGCACTTGAAATGAGATGCTACTGAACCATCCTTGGCATCTCTTACTTGGACCACATCACAAATGAAGAAGTGTGTAACACCATCAGGCACAAAGTAGGCCATTATGAAGACTTCCTCACCACTGTCAAAAAGAGAAGCCTGACATGGTATGGCCATGTCACTAGAGCCAACATTCTATCCACAACTGTTCTGCAGGGCAGTGCCTATGGTGGCAGAAGGAGAGGTAGACAGAGAAAAAAGTGGACTTACAGCATCACAGAATGGAACAGGAAACCTTTTGCGCAGACACAGGAATTGGCACATGATCAAGACAAGTGGAGGGAACTGGTCAGATGTTCAGCAGCACAGTGCCTCAACGACCACACTAGGTCAAGAGACTGTTGTTGTTGATGATGATGATGATGATGATGATATTTCGAAAAGCATTAAAGAGGAGGTAAAACATGATGGAAATTACAAATTACCTAGTTTTATTATTCCTTTCCTTACATACCTTCTGTTCAGGGACGTATGGCGAGCTAATAATAACATGAGGAATATAGAAATATGCATTTAACCACAAATCTCTAATCTAAAGTAAGAACAGTAATTCAACTATATATCTTGTTGAACATATTTGATTTATCATCTAATATAACATTCTGAACACGCATCAGATGCGGGTGGTCACGGGCTTGAACACCAGCTGAGTCGTACCAAAATTTATGAAAATGATACTAAAAACTGCCTCGCCTGACAGTTAGCATTATAAGGTTAGTATTTGGACTGGTCGGCCTGGTGTCTAGATAATGTGACTGGGTGGGACATGTTACATGACTACGGCATGATGCTCCAGTGCAAGACAACACAATACACTGCCACACTGCAGACATCGTAGCGAAGGGACTGAAAAGTTGTTAAAATTACGTTTAAAATCACACACACACACACACACACACACAAAAAAAAGCTGAACTGCAACTCCAAAATTAAGAAAGAAATATATATCAACATCAGGACACACGAAAACGAGCAAATTCTACATGAATTAAAATGATGTAATCAAAGTTACGAGAGAAATTCCTTTGAAAAGTAATGCATTATCTTCACTGTACATGTACACTTTGTGTTTTTAACACGTACAACGTATTGCTTGATTATATTAGGGCATGGGGTGCGTTGTGAGAGCCGGCAATGGGGAGACACCTCATCGTTGTCAAAGAATACATACAACTGTTGTATCTCTTCCTATTACTCTTAACGGCATGAATTATAATAAGGTTGTCGTGAACATCAATCAATATATCGAGAACGCTGAGGGCGTAATTCGCAATGATATTGCAATTCAAAGTACGTTTGACTACCCTGTATATTCAGTACTAATACATTTTATAAAATTTTCAAACTATCGTTTTCTTTTTAGGTCGCAAGAGGATAGTATTTTGAATGTATTGTGACGAACTATGATAGAATACTTTTACCAGTTCAAATAACGTACACAAAGTTGAGTTGCCGCCCTTTCAATATAAAACTGACCTGAATGTAAGTGAATCGGTACTTGACTAAGTTAAGTAGGAACATACCATTTGTTACATTTATTAGGCATGTAAATATTTAAACCATTCCAAGCTAAAAGTCAAAATTTGTGCATAATAAATACTTTCTATCCTTAATAGGCACCACAGATTAATTTAGCATCTTACTTAGAATGCTCTTGATTTCATCTTTGGGAAAGTACTGGAAACAAACGTGTTTAGTCCAGTTTGAAACCAAAGATCATGTAGTTATATTAAAATGCCAGATACTTTATTAAAACAAATCATGTAATTGTAAACCGAAAAGAAAGCAGAAGTTATTTTTCCTATTTATAGAGAATGCATTTTCCACTATAATTCTTTAATTTTCAGAAATCTAACGTCCTTCAAATATATTTCACAGACGTTTTTTTACTCTGTTTAGTTTACCATCTAGCTCTCAAACATAAGTATTTCTATTGTATATCAACAACGACGAGATATAAATTTCAAAACAAAACAAAATAAGAAAAAACTAGAAATGTATGCTTCATTAAATAGTAGACTTGTTCTGTACTTCACCTGCAAGTGATAGCTTTTCTGCATATAGTCCTTTAGAGTTCTTTCCATAGCAGGATATACAACATAAATCTTCGTCTCATCAATTGCGATTCCGCGCAAGCACAGAACCTTTTCATGCACTACATCCCTTAGCTTGGTACACTCTTGAAGACCAAGGCTCAGCCACGTTGGTATCTCTCCATGTGCTACGATAGAGTAAAGATATTTTGTCAAGTACTCAACTGAAAAGTCTGTCTGATAAAATATTCTCATGTTACTTATTACGTTTCATTTTTTTTTAAAAGCCAGTCAGGATAGTCTTGATTAATATATTGTCAGAGCAGACATATTGATTTTCCTTATGAACTCGCTTATAAATCATGCCCAACTGCTAACAACACAGCCCGTGATTTGCGGTAGCATATTGCGCCGGTAGACTTGGGTCTGTATAGTTAGTTAGGAGTAATCAGTAGAACAAAGAACATAGACTCCGTTCTGCAGATCAGGATCTATGTTATTGGCAGTTTTACTCGACGTATCTCATCATACATGAAGATTTATTTCATTTGACAATTCAACCAAATGTGAACTATTTACGAAAACAAAGTATAAACTGAACATTCAAGATTAATGCTAGATTAATGGGTCGAGTATTGCTACATTTATGTAAATTTGAATCTAAATATTAAATATACGATCAGTCTAATCGAAACAAGTGTGGATAGGTTTGCATAACCATGTATCATGTACAAGTCAATTTCTTTCCAATATTTGATTTAAATATGTGCATAAAACATACAAAGGTGGTACTAAATACGAACTTATTTAAATATTTGTATCATTTCATTAATTTACATCTCCACATGTTTTGTTTACTGCTATCATTCCATATTTATACATTCAGACAACAGAAACAGAAGACAAATGTTTATTGGGAAAGTCAAGGCCCAAAATATATTAGGGTACAATGTTATACTGTAGAGTGAGTTTGGATGATATTTAACTCATATATTAATGGTGGGTTCTCTCCCAAAGAGAAAAGTTCGGACTCCATCCCTCCTTGGGTGCGTGATATATAAAGACCGTATGGTTACCCACGATATGAAATATTCTAATTTGCATTAACGAATAAAATAATAATAGAATTCGCCACAAAATATGTTGATATATATGTCCCTCTTACTAATGAATAAAACGTAAATATCATCATTGCACGCTATTCCATCTTCAGTCACATAAGCAACCTAACAGTTATTTAAAGTGGAATTTCATTATGTCTTCCGTATTCCGCCAATAAATTATGAGAACATAATATAAATTTAGAATAGTACTTGTCTGAACTTTTCTGGTAATTATACAGAGAGATAAAATTGCATGTCTGTCTGTAATGTAAAATCGCTTTACTGGGTTCGTCCTAATTCGACCAGTTATGCAATACATTATATTGAGTACAATTACGAAGTAACGATAAGAAGAGTTTACAGTTTTTCAATACATTATATTGAGTACAATACCAAAGTAACGACAAGAAGAGTTTACAGTTTCGTTCCAACATTACATACAAAAATGGTTTGTTCTTACTGCCTACCATCAACATGAATTCGGTTTTAGTGGCTTTAGTCAATACAATCTAACCCCTTCACAAAATCCACAAAGATTAAACCAAATTTTCCTACATCTTTCCTATGAGACTTTCTGATGACAGATTGTAGAGTAAACATGATAGCAATAGTTGAGTATAACTGATGAAATCCTGCCTGTGGTTTCCCTACAACATGGTGATCTTCACCGAAAATAGTTCATCTCACTGAATCTCCGGGTAAAATCTTGTTTGGTATAATTATATTTGAAATTGCTGTATAATTAGTTGGATCATATAATAATGCACTATATTATTGAAGAAACAACCTTTAGAATATTTCGTTATAAATAAAACGTGAAAACTGAATTAATGTATCATGTGGCGAGTTTAATTATTTCACAAAAGTGTCTCAAATATTAGCCATTCCCCACTTTCTCAGGTTTCACATAATTTGTATGAAGCCCAGCTAAGGTGAGGTGACGGTGATTTGTAAAGGCAAATGTTTTAGATCTCATTGTAATTCGTGAACATAGTTATGTTTTACTGATGCTTAATTCAGTAATCAATGTATCGGATATATAATCAATGTATCGGATATATAACACCTTCACTCCTGATGCTTAATTCAGTAATCAGTGTATCGGATATATAACAGCTTCACTCCTGATGCTTAATTCAGTAATCAATTTATCGGATATATAACAGCATCACTCTTGATGCTTAATTCAGTAATTAGTGTATCAGATATATAACAGCTTCACTCCTGATGCTTAATAACACCTTCACTCCTGATGCTTAATTCAGTAATCAGAGTATCGGATATATAACACCTTCACTCCTGATGCTTAATTCAGTAATCAGTGTATTGGATATATAACACCTTCACTCCTGATGCTTAATTCAGTAATCAGTGTATCGGATATATAACAGCTTCACTCCTGATGCTTAATTCAGTAATCAGTGTATCGGATATATAACAGCTTCACTCCTGATGCTTAATTCAGTAATCAGTGTATTGGATATATAACAGCATCACTCCTGATGGTTAATTCAGTAATCACTATATTGGATATATAACAGCTTCACTCCTGATGCTTAATTCAGTAATCAGTATATTGGATATATAACGCCTTCACTCCTGATGCTTAATTCAGTAATCAGTGTATTGGATATATAACAGCATCACTCCTGATGCTTAATTCAGTAATCAGTATATTGGATATATAACAGCTTCACTCCTGATGCTTAATTCAGTAATCAGTGTATTGGATATATAACAGCATCACTCCTGATGCTTAATTCAGTAATCAGTGTATTGGATATATAACAGCTTCACTCCTGATGCCTAATTCAGTAATCAGTATATTGGATATATAACAGCTTCACTCCTGATGCTTAATTCAGTAATCAGTGTATTGGATATATAACAGCATCACTCCTGATGCATACTGCACAATATCTAATAAAAGAAAAAAGAAACAGCTTTTAAATCAGCAGCAGCTAGACTGCTAGATTTGTTCTTAAAATGACAAAAGTCTGCAGAAATTGCATGGCAATTAGAAAATCATTCATATTTGGCAATTGTATGCTGGAATATTTAAAATGCAACCCATCTCACTCTTGTTAAGTTGTAATAGTAATATTTGCTGACTTTAAAAATTATCAGATCTATGTAACAGAAAAGAAAACAATTTGATGTCAAGTATTTTAAAACAAGAGTTTATCATGTATCAAATGTTTCCTTTCTATAGCAGAGATCTCATACATTTTAATCTTAGCAAAACAATATTCCAGCTGAAAACACTGACGATAAATATCCTAAGTTACAGCCATAACGAGCTTAATATGATAAGAAAGATATGAAGTTACTTCATACTTAATAATATTAATAATCTGTATTACGTATAGTTTCTCCTGCGAACTGTTTATTATACAAACCTGGTACGAAATGTAGCAAACAACGTGTTACTCAACAAGATATTGTGTATTTTTGGTCAGATTTCCTTAAGCTGTGTGAATACGACTTTTCATACAAGACTTCAAAGACCGGAAAAGGTTCATACATAAAAAAAAGAGATTAGATTTCAAATATTTCCTCAAAGATACTCCATTCTTTAATAAGGAGTCTCAAAGTCTTTGTAGTATTGGTATGGACACCCCCAGGTCTGGTCTTCAAATTGTTCTAAAATTAAAACGATTTTATCTCTCTTTATCTCCCGTCCTATCTGTATTATGATATTTAAGTGAAGAAAAAAAACCCAGTTATTGAAGTGAAAATAACATTTGAATAGGCTTCTTTTTCTTTTTGATATTGACGTACATGTTCAAATTTATATTCCCAGGTTTCCACCCGTATTATTCCTGCTGATAAAATTTCATAATACGATCCGCATTACCGATCAGCAGACATTTTATGGGAAAGATAATCTTATTAAAATCAGATCTCCGCTTTCCTACATAAAGTTCTGACGCTTTCCTACATGAAGATCTGACGACGACCGCTTAAGGGTCATGATCTGTGTCCTTTGAATTAGCCAATGGAAATGCAGCTTTAAATAATCTGAAAGTGAATCAAATCGTTCGGTATTTATTATGCTCTTCACCCACAGTTCCCTGTCTCCAAACGAGAAATAAAAGACTGTCTGATTGGTTGATACAATTAGCCATTATGGTAATAATATAGGTTACCAGAAAATTGCCCCTATGTCGTAGCTGTCAGATCTTCATATATAACAGTAGTGATCTGATTTTATCAGATATTGGCAAAGGCTGAGCGTTTCTCATGCTAGACCTTCTCTAGCACTGTCATTGACCTACTTCTCTAGAAGACGTATTCATGGTACGAACATATAATATGCAAATGATTTAGAATACTGTCTTCTGTCAATAACCATAGATTAACATAAACAATAGCGGAACAAAACAATATCGATATAGACATAAGGTCGAGTGAATAACGGAAACACAAAAGAAATACGCTCGGACAATGAAATTTCGGAAGGTGAACACATATGGACAAGTTATATAAAGAGAACAGAGCACATTATCGAATATAAGCTAAAACGTGAACATAGTCCACTAGTCTGGTTAAACTGAATAGTGTTAATGACTGTCTCTGCGTGGTCTCTTTATAGAACTCCTCCCATTTCCTTGTGCTTATGTAAGCAAATTTCATAAATAAATCATATATACCAACCAACCGACATTTTAATGCGAAATATGGTTTGCTATAAACATATTGTGTCGGCCCTCGAACTTTCAATGGCCCACTTCACGTGAAGAGTTACATGATGCACTTCGAATTTTTCATTTTATCTCTAAATATGACTTGTCTCAACAAACAAGTAGTAGCCTCAGCGAAAATTCGTGTGCTAGTCATATATATATATATATATATATATATATATATATATATATATATATATATATATATATATATATATATATATATATATATATATATATATATATAATACGTTACAAAAGAAGTTAATAGTGTAAAGAACACATTCGTTACCTTGTGAAAATGTATACAAATCAAAGGAATGCAGGCAAACGGAAGAAATAAAATCAGTTGTAATGAAACGACTGAAGAAAAATAAACTGGAAGTAACTTTAAAAAATACACGTATTTTCAAGGCTATGAATGAGCTTATAGATGCAAGCAGTGTTTGCTCGTAAACTTATGGCTTCGTTTTCGATATAATGATGGTTGTATTATTAGATGTGCGGCTGTTAAACAGAAGGTACTTTTATGGGATATTATTTGCACATGGAACTATAGACATTTCCTGCAAATTATAGCAGTATTTACATTTGTTTCTATGTTGACGATTCGATTAAATTATTAATCTCATCGAAGTTTGTAATTCCATGTTAATATTTTTATTACAAATAACCCATATTACTAAGGTGACAAAAAGGCCACATCTTGTTATTCGGATGTGTGTCATTGTGGTGATATTTACATATCTGCTAAGATTCCTCATAACTAAGGCATGAAGGTAGATGCAATACGTATACTTCTTTTAAATGAATCGGTTGCATACATGTAACTTAATCTGGATTTTTTATTTCTTAATAAGATATAGCTCTTACCACTTGAAAGTAAGTGTCTTTTGTGTTACGTGGATTGTTTAACGTAGCTTTAAAATTCTTAGTCATATCGCTTCGATGTCTTCAGTCAGGCTGTTGTTATGTCTTGCACTGGGGCATCAAACCGCACATGTGTGGCATCATGTTAAACCAGGTCACATTATCATAACACCATGCTGACTACTCCTAGTACTAACAAACGATATTAGAGGAAAATATTCTATAAATACCGAATGAATCATAAAGTAGTATCCTTTTCGATTTAAAAAAAATATTAAGAAAGATCTTGACAAAAGAGGTATTCAGATATAAATTAAGAAAAATATTCAGTATTATGCATGCATGGTTTATCATTTGATAACGAGGCTACGTAATGCTGGGGGAGGATACAATATATAAATCAAAGTAGTTACATTTTGAATCTGTGTTGTTGTTGTTATGCCAGGACTGATGAAATAAGTCGGCCATGAAATGGTGAGGATATCATACCTGGATATTTCTCTACAAGTGTCTTGATTGTGTTACCATCACCAGCATACGGAGTAGAGGAACGGCTAGCAAATTTCCCGTTGATAATGCGTGTGTAAGTTCCTGAAAAATAAAATCAAAGTGCAACTACAATAACGCAGCCCGCATCTACAACGCTTTTAGCAGTCCCTATTAATTATAATGGTGACAATAAATTCAGAATAAAGTGATCTTGAAAACGAATGTTGTACAATATGGAAATAAAACAATAACATAAACAGATGTGCTATGATATTAAAATAGAAGTACTATAAAACATACTGATGCGTTCGAACCAAACATCAATTATATGACATTTAAACTCATACCTACAACAACGTCAATTTAGGCAAGAAATATAGGCATATATTATACATACTTTTGTAATAGCTATATACTTATCAAGATTTATATTCTAATAACCCAAACCTTCACCTAGAATAAACAACTAATGTATATGTCTGTACAAGGCTAAACATCTTACCTACGGGCTGAGCTGTGGATGCTATAAAAACCGGTTACAAACTACACGTATTGCCAAGGACCTAGAGAGAAGTTATTAACTGAGGCTGAGTGATGTATGTATGTATGTATGTATGTATGTATGTATGTATGTATGTATGTATGATAAAACAATATATAACATTTTGGGGGTGATAGATGCAGTTCACATGTCTGATATAGAATGAAGCATCCTTTACCTTTCACTGTGCAAATCTGTCCTATTTCTATATGGGATTTATCGATTATAGAAGAAGCAACGAGTTCAGCCACATTACGTGGAAGTCTTTCCAAAAAGAGCTCAGAATAGGATTTGTCTAGATCTCTCGCAACCTCAAGCATCGTTGAATTTACCACTCCAACGTAATCGTTTTCTTTCCTCTTCTGGCTTGGATCTATTAAATATGGAATTAAAATGAGAAAAGGTAAGACAAAATAAGAACGTAGATGATAGGTATATATGGAAAAATCAATATAACGAGTCGCATACATTTTAAAGACTGAGTTCCAAAGAAGTGTTAATTCCATTCATTTGAATTAAAGTCATCTATTTCTATCACATTTTAATAATAAACAAAACCACAAATATATTAAATATAATTTAAATTGGACTCTTTTGTAAAACTCTATTGGCAAACTGCTCTTTAGTATTGGGACAGTATTTGATGCAAATACCGTAAATTTCTCTCCATTCTGAAATGATTTCTTTTAAAGCCATGTTCAAAAAAAGCCTTTAGCACATAACTAAAAGTTCCTCATATTCTTTAAAATAAATAATTATTCGTCAGGAACAAACAAAGTAATACACGTATTTAAAACTTTGATTTTTGAAAGGCTTTTATAACAAATGTATCATACCATTCATACATTATAAAGTATGAACCTGCAAATTGCTATGATATGTAGGTCAACCTACTTCAATATATTTATCAAAAACAGTCAAACGTATGATAACAGACCTACGAGCAAAGAAAGACAAAGCATGTACACTTTGTAGGATGGCTTAATTTCCTTCTCTATCTCTCAAACTTACTTTTCATAATTTCCAGTCCCATTTCATCTTCCGGCACATCGTGTTTGTATCCCTGACGACATATGCAGCAAACGATGATAGTAATGATGACAAAAAGCACAAATGCTCCAACTCCTACGCATATGTAAATGAATTCTTGCAATTTCCAGAATGTACGGAACTCCACCATTCCAATATCTTTTTCCAAACTTCCAATATATATCTAAAAGTACAAACATTGAATTTGTATCAACGACCTTACTAGAACTGTCAAAAACGGTTCATAGGCCTAAGTTAAAAACAATGTGTAAATCAAGTGGGTCTTATCAAATTGCTGGAACATTTAGAAAAATAAATGAACCTGAGGATTTATAAGCGTATTTCTGTTGGAAAAAAAACTCAAATTGACATTTACTGAATTACTACAATAAATGAAAACATGAAAACAAAGGAAACAAACTACTAGGAGATATTAACCCACTATGAACATTAACGAGTCAAGTTCAAAAGGTATGTTTTAAGGTACAAGCGTTGTACACTTCGTGAGCTAAAAATCACCCAAGGGCAGGTTCTAATTTTGAAACTGACTATGCCATCTTAACACCAATTAAAAATATCACTATTTAAACTAATTTATATGGAATTTCTAAATATATAGTCGGATGTAATCGGTCAGAAAATACAATTAAGAACAGAATGATCGCATTTTGGGCTGAACTGATCTCATCTATACCACGCTCACATTATACAACATTTTCTCGTACTATCTTAATCACATCGTTATTGTATATAACGACGTTTTATTTGTGCAACATTTCACATGACGTCTTTAGAAAATAAAATAGTAATTTGCTAAAGCTCACAAACGAAAGAAATAATTTGAAACCAAACAAGTACTTATGAAACACATCATCAGTATTCTAACAGTTTCAATGTCACCTTTAATGCCTCTTTCTCTCCTGTCCCCGGGAAAGATTCTTTAGGGTCACATGTTATTTTTGTATCGGTGAAGTCTTTGATTTCACAATCTCCCCGTTTACTTAAGTGGAGACGAAAGTCTTTTTTATCACAAGCCCTACTGAATCCTTCACCCTGCAAAAGTTACATTGACATCCTTAAGGGTAACATTGAGATGAAGTATGCAAGAGAAACTAGTTTTATGTACTACGATCATTAGTATAACAGATTACATGATGCGCATAATATTCTGTCTAGGACTCATTGATGTGAGCAAAACAATTGTATGTGTATCTGCATGGTTTTATAAATTTAATTAACAAATTAATTACTGATGTGACTTTTTTAATATAATTTTTAATTTTTATTATTTAATAATTGAACCTAGCACTTTAGTTATGCTGTCATATGTAAAAGGGAAAATGCGCTCTGAACTACGCAATACAAATATTTCAGAGTTGTAGATTAATGCTTCATAGAATATTTAATACGAATGATTATTCTGAGGATATAATAATTTTAATCGAAAACAATGTCTTCGTTTTACTAACACAGTTATAATACTTGTTTTATTGTTGTAACATACTGATATTGCTTCAATACATTTCGACTTGTTTGGAAATTCCGTCTTTATTCTATTTCTCAAAACATTTTCAAAGTGACAACAGTACAAATTACAAAGTCTAAAACTTACTTGAACAGTTATAAGTTTATCAAATGCATTCCTGTAAACAATTTCTCCGTTTGTATGAAATATTGGATCCGGTTGTATTTCTATCATTGATGAGCTTATATTCAGGAATTCCGTAATACCATCAAGAACGACGCCATAACTGTAAGTACCATTTGTGACCCAAGTGGACACGTTAGGTGGTTTACAGAAGATTGATGTACTACCTCCCTCGACATGACTGCATGGCTGAAATAGTTGCAAAGACACCTTAGTAAGTGAATCTTGAATAAAACTGTGCGGACAATTCCAAGTGCATGGTAACGAATATTTCGTTAATATATAATAAACTGTGTTTTGAATTTTGACAACCATAACGATAACAAAGTTATAGTCGTGTCTTTTTACACTGATTTGCATCTGAAGAATGTGAAATCCAGTAATAAGAAATCAAATTCAAAAGCATGGTAATAATGAAATGTAATGCAAAAGAATACAAATATTTTTAATTATCACTTAACCATCCAAAACCAGCCTTACTATTTAATTAATAATGGCAGAAAAGGTTATCTCTATGCAGAAGTCTTAAAAATGTAAATTCAAAACAGATTTCATTCCTAATTTAAAGCGTTTGAGAAAGAAATGTCGATTTGATTGCAATACATAGAAACTCCTTAATGATAACAAGGTACATATATAATTTACAAATCTAGCAGGTGTAGTACAATGTGTCAGAAATGTATTATTGTAAGGGCTTATGAGAGAATTTAATGCCGCAAACGATAACTGTAAGCATATTAGTCATCGTTAAAAAATACCGTTTGTTTTGGGTTTGCTTTTTGCTAGAAAAAATCTCACCAGTTTCACTTAATCGTCGTTATAACGTCAAGTATATAGCTTATTCGAAGCGAAATAGGCCATATCATTTCCAGACATTACATTTGTTACAAAAACTACCAAGACTATACCATTCATGTTGCAGCCAACATCATAGGAAATAAAAAAATGCTACCAACCCCGGTAATATTTGGTGCTCCAGGAATTCCATAAAAAATAATGTTTGGTCGATACACATTGTCGAGAGCTCGTCCTTTAAGTTGGATGTTGCACAATCCGCTACAGTTAAATGGAAAAAAAATATTATTCATACATGATTATTGTGTGAATTATAATATTTAACTATGATTTTACTTACTGGAAGAGGTTTTAGTAAATAATACATCAATCATCTCCTCAGATAAACATATGAAGCATGTAATCCATATAAAAAGATGACATTTAACTATGCCGATATAATAAATTATTGAACAAAATTAAATCTATACACAATATTCAATTAGAATGAGATATCGCCTCGGTCACCAACATTTTATTAAGACTTCTTTTTAAAACCTTATGCAACCAGTAGTTCCACTACTTGTAATAGTAGCTGATGTGACGGCACTCTCTTTTTATTTACCATATATGTCACACGTTGTGTCTTTTTAACACATAAAAAAGGAATCGAGTAAGGTACATTCTAAATATAAAAAGTTACCATAATGAAATTTGTTTGAAACATGCAGGAAGTTTGGTTGAAACATCTTGGACGTTTTGAGAGTTATGCTCCAGTAAAATGTATAGATAAACAGATAGATGAACAAAGCTATATTCATATCGTTCTAATTATATACTGTGGAGAAGAAACAAATTAGACCGTGAAACGGATTGCTGCTTGACCATAATGATTTGTTGAAGATTTCATACACTTGTACTAGAAGGTATGGTAAGAAGAGATGGACATCATATTATTTTTCTTCAGGAATGAAAGTTTAACAGTGGATATAAGACAAAAAATGCAGAAATGAGTAACATATTGATACCAAAGCATCCTTATTAGGAAAGGGAATATATATGTCCAGTCTAAGTTTCATATGCATCTTTTAAACCGTTGTAGGAGATTTACTATTGAAAACAATGTGTGGCTAAAGTATGGATGGCTTGAAAATTGGTCGAAAAAAATAACAATACTAAAACAATTAATAACGTTTAAACTATTCTAATGGAAGAATCATTAATATTGAATGGTTTATGTTTTGAAAAATAGATGTGACCAAACGATGGATGAGCAAACAAACAGAAAAACAAACAAATTCAAACTGAACACTTGTGAATAGCAAAAGGCAAATGAAGACCACTAGTTTAATATATAAATAGAGTTCATAGAGATATATTGATGTTTTTGTAATTCTGTACAATTTGAATTAAACTTTAATAAATGATAAACAAACATAACAAATGATAGAAATATTGAAGGTGAAGACATATTTTAACCACTGGTCTTATATATGTAATTTTTTTATTGAGATATCTTCAACGATTCAGCAGTTATGCTTTGAAAAATTCAAAATGTGATTCATGTTTATAATTAAACGCATTAATGAGATAAAATATTTAAAATAAAAAACTGAATAGCTACTGTTACATTTAGACTACAAGTATGTGTATCAAGAGTGGTATATATATATATCTTCAAACATTTATTAGTTTTGCCCTGGAAATGAATGTGCAGATAATAAATATATCAATAGATGGATAGAAGAAACGGGCAAAAATATTAATGTTTGATCCTGAATATGAAATGGACACAACGTAGAAATTTACCTGCTCAATGTTAACAGCAAAACGTGCATCTAACAATCTATTCAAGATAATGTATATATTTTACCTGCAGCTATTTGTTACTTTGAAATGAAAACGTGTAATATGGATAAATTGATCTAAAAGGTAAAAGCAAATATTGCGACCGTCAAAGTGAGAGTAACACAAGTCAGATCTCAACCACTAGTATAATATGTGCATTAAGTAGAGACACATTCAAAGGTTACAGAGTTACGCTTCTTTAACAAAAGTCTGGATAATGCATATAATAATGAAAACGTAAATCGATAAAAATGTTGCATACTTTAAAATTAAAGATATCCTCATGACTGGTTTTCTCTTTTTGTCTTATGAATATCTGTTATTTTTTTGTATAAATTCAAGTAAATCTTGTTTTCATTCATAAATGTATATACATTCTGAATTATAATCGGACATATATACAACAAAATTTATATACAGTCTGAATTATAATCGGACATATATACAACCAAATCTACATACATTCTGAATTATGATCGGATATATATATATATATATATATATATATATATATATATATATATATATATATATATATATATATACAATCAAAGTTGATATCTATCAGTGATGTTTTTCATATTCAGTATGAATTTTTCTTTGGCACAACAGACATGATAATTTAACATCAACATCACAGTGACCTTATTCTTTCGCACATTTTGGTACTTGAACTTCCATCCATTTACTGGCATCTATTTCCATGTATAGATAAAATTCTTTCCAATCTAAGGCCAATTTGCATCACGTATTATTTCCTGACACAATTGGGGCAGCATATAAAATACGTAATCACAAAACCCCGGCATTTAATTATTGTATGATCTTTAAAACCTTTCATCTATGATACCATTCTAAAATCAATGTCTTTCATCTTTCATTACGAATCTATTTTACCTTCTGCAGAACCAAACATTCTACATTTCCACTACTTATTATCTTCTTCAAGTATGGTTCGACATCGTTTAATATGCATACAATCCTAATTATTTCATTCATCAAATCTTTACAGCACTATCAAAAGTACAATTGTATATTTCTGGTGAAAATTATATTGATATTATATCTGTGTATACTGATAATATAGATGTCATTTCAAAAAGGATCAAATGAGGTTTTATGAAAAAACTGGGGGCTATGTTGTATGTTTAGCCAAGTAATAAAATTAAATACATACTAATCATTACTAATCATTCAATACCAAACATAGTATGCAATTTTCTCTTCATTAATTGCAGAGTGTTTTTCCACACGTGCAAGTAATTCTTATCCTGTAGATATTTCTGATCACAGCAGGTTTTTCATTACGACGACATTTTGATTTCATCAAGCTGACTCTCTACATCTGTAGTTCTTTGAAGTCTTGTATCTGGTTAGTAGACGTTTTCACCGCATCGTTTAATGTTACGTATACATCTAATGCTATAATTATCATTGATTTCTAAGGTCACCGTTGCATAAATAAACTTTAAAATTTCAAAGTTGTCAGCTGTTACTAATAGCTAATAAGGCAACATAGTAAACGTCCATTCTTGAGCAGCATTCTAAAGTTTGGTTTCCAAACCGTTACCATCTGCTTGCAAATTTCTGAGCAGAAGACTCAGATATTTACGTGACTGGTGATGATAGAAATATTATTCTCATCCTAATATATATTGAAATAAAAACAGGTACTTGAAACACTTGGAGACGAATCAATTAATCATGCAACGTTTCACAATAACTAACAATTAGTATACATGTCTTGGTAATATTGAGTGGTGTCTTTGTCAATTTTGGAATTTCGTATAATGAATTTCACTTTGAAAAGGATGCACTTATTTCAGCGACACAATATTTTACAATGAAATCCCAGAAGTTTAAAGAATCATATTTTTCTTTCCATCTAACAATCCTTAACTTTAGTAGTCTTTTTTTTTTGTTTACTTGCATTTTGTGTGTAACGTCAGGTTGTTTTCAAATTATTATTAACTTTGTACGTATCATTTTGTATATCGTGTTGTGAATTATTATGTTAACATATCCCTACGATAGTATTCAAAGTGTTTATGTCTTTCCGTTTATGTACAGCATGGACACTTAAATTTCGTCCATGATTTTCAACATCTAATCCATACATTCAATATGATATCCGTTTGGAGTGTATATTTTGAAATATTAACGGTCTTATCTACGTTATATTTTGTGTTTGTTCAAGACTGCAGCCACCAGGTTCCATATTTTATCAGTGTTATTATACCCTTGACTAATGTTGGCAAAGATAGGTCCATATTCTTCTTTCCTTTGCATTGCAGTATGTTAGATTCTACTTTCCAAATTCTTTAAAACTCTTTTACAGTAAATAGAGACGGATTCAATGTTTACTTCCTGAATTAACTCTTAATCTTTGCGGTCATAAAACACTTTTCATTCAACGAACTGTATTGTTTGTAATTTCGTTCTTTAAACATTTCTATACATGCAAAATGTATATCAAACCCACTTAAAGACTTTACTGTGTCAGAACATGTGTATTTTGGAAAAATTTACATCACGGTAAGAAAATTACATTCAATATTGTCTCTATTGAATAATTATATATGAATGTTGTAACACAAGCTCTTTCGTGAAAAAAATATGCCTATCTTCTTTGTATTATATGATCGGCTAGCCATTCGTTCAATTCCGCATATTTAATTTTTTCTCCAACTTTAATTAGTTAGGTCGAATGATAATTATTATTAAGAAAATCAGTTTGTGGTCACACAATCCACATTTCAATAACCATTTTTGGCTTGCTCCACAAAGTTTTTTTATTGGTCTTTTTTTTTAAAATTATTATATTTATTTTACAATTATTGCTGCAATTTAATGTAAAAGTCTAATGTTTTTGAAGCAATACTATCTGATTTTCTAAACTAGTATGTCGGTGTCTGAGTGCAATATATATTTCCGAGTTTGAACAGAGTTTGAACAGAACAAACGTATAGAACAATTTAGTCGCTTAAAACATATTGTTTTAGTTAGCATTAATTGTAATTTTCTATTTGAGCAGCAATTCTGTAGAATTTACATTGCTTGGTCGTTTTATTTTTTATTTTTTATTTGATGCTATTGATAATGTGACATTTTGTGTTGGACATTATCTTGTAAATTGCACTTTCTTCCGAACCTGAAATATTCATTTTCAATTTTTGGTAAACATGTTTATCTTAATCTTAGTCTAGAACTTTAGAAATTGACAATGAATGCCTCGTCTACCTGCTGCTTACTGTACATTTTATATTATATTGTTAGTAATAGATTTCTAATTATGACTAAGATTTTATTTTATAAACATTAAGAGTCTTCTTGAAGGTTATTTTCCATTAGATCTTTTTTGAAAATGCTAATTGTAACCTTATGTCAAGCAGGGGACTGTATAGTCTTGTTTCTAAAATCTTATTTACTCATGCTTTAAGTTCTTAGCAGAATCAGGTGTATTATTGTTGTGTCCAGACGTTCATTTGTACTGGATGTTTTTAATTCAGATTATTTAATTCTAGTGATTCCTCACTGCAAATGCAAACAGCTCTTCAAAATTTTTATTTTTCGAACTAGAGACTAAGATTAATAGCGAAATATCAAATAAGGATTTCATTCTTGGATTATATTATTGCGATCCAAATAACACCTTTGTACGTAACCACGACACGAGTCACAACAGGCACGTCAACACTTTAATACGTATTTCCACAAATTCATTACGACTTTGGTCTGTAATTTTACGATCACTTGGAATCTAATTCGTAATAATGTGAGTTCTCCATTTTTACAATTTCTACTCTGTATTCAAAGTAAATAATTCTTTCTTGAATTTTGCAATGTTACTTTTCACCTTTTTCTATTTCTTTTTTTAGGATCAGAGTCGTAATAATAAAACGAGAACAGGTATGTGTAAGAATTCAACATTGTAGTCATTATGATACGTAAAATATGTATGTATTGTATTAGTATTGGTGCCACACAATTTTTCTATGATCTAACAGCAGTTATTACAGTTTCGAGACATTTTAACACCCATCAATTCTTCAATCAGTGACTCAAAAAAATAAAACTTTTATATAAAAAAACAGATTTACTTAAAACATTTTCAGGAACCTGAACGCATAGATTGCATTTAATAAACTAAGCGCTATATAAATCAAGTGAATGTGTGAAATATTTTATTCATCTATAATGACTAAAACAATGTAAATAATGTTGTTGTTTTTTTAAAACCTGACGTTTTATAAATGTCGCTGTAGTGTGACCTTTTGGTATGTACAATGTTCATATCCTGAAATCATTTGACGTAATGCAAATCATATCATAAACCTCACCATGTGTAGGGCCATTCACTTTGATTTAGAAACTTTTGCAAAAGCGCAATTACTGTCACTTTTCTGTCAATCCCCAGAAATGAGCAGCTATGTGCCTTTTGATACACCGATCCGTCCTCATAGTTTGATTAATTTTTCTTACGTCCATGCAGATTGTGTGTTGCTTCGATTTATTCAATCACATATAACATAAACGCCCATTGGCGAGAAAAAGAAGTTCTAAGAATTCATAAGTATGCCAACCTACAGTGGTGTGATATTCTCCTCAGAGGTATTAAGACTCATTCAAAAACTCACAACAATTAGTGTCAGATTGCATACTTCGGCTTTTCCCTCTTTGGGTCCTGACCCGAATCCGTGGTCTCTTGATTTGGCAGACAAGTCACATACAATATGCAACCAGTGGGTGATTTGCATTTATAATCCATGAGGGTGAAGTGATTTTTCTAAGTTAACTACGAATTGTTTCTGATACATCATGGTGATTACAACGAGCAATTTCTAATTAACCCTTAACAAAATTATGTGACAGTTCACACGATATGGACTCACACCATTAAGATGGGAATATTACGTCTATCAGAGCTATTTTATCAAGACAGCTTTAGTAAGTCGACTATTTATTAATACGTTAGTTTCTTCCTCCACTTAGCACCGTCTCTGACGTTTCCACTAGTGTAAGATATGTGATCTGTATGATCAGCTGCATCTTTGACAAACATTATTCTTGGATTATCTGTTATCGTGTAATCATCTTTGTATTTTGCTACTCCAAGAATTGTTGTGCTATGTCATTTTTGGCAAGAATGTATTCGTTTCAATTTCCATCGCTGCAATAACGAGAACTGTTAAGCACACCATGATACCATTAGTGACAAATCCCACTTGGGTATTTGCACCGTAATTATTATTGTTGTCATATATAAGTTTTTCCCTCAACTTCCAAGAATGCCTATCATGAACGAAAGAACACAGACGTGTCTTGCGCTATCAGCTATACTTTTCAATCATATGGGACATTGGCCGGGTATAATCAATACTAAAAGTATATTTTAGTATATAATATTATAGATCCACCAACACAGACGCATCTATGTTACATATAGGATCATATATCTTTGTTCATTGTGTTTTCATTGTGAGTTATAATACCTTTGCGCGGGTGCTTGCCGTCTAAATCAACTTCCCATTGCAAGATAAGAAATAACTTAATCTGAAAATCATTGTTGACCGGCTTCATCAATGATTTTATCAACTGGAGACGGCATATATTTTGTTGATGGTAGTGTAACTGCATCTGGTGGTGCTTGAGTCACTGATCATTGCAGTCAATCTCGAATATATGAATCGCTTGCAATCCCAGATATTTCGTCCGATTTATAGCAACACTTGTGATGCTATCAACGACATGCATTGCAATCTGCTTAGAGACGGGTGCAGTGAACAAGTCCAGAGCTCTGAACTCGTATGGTGCACCTGTGAACAACCACGAACTGCGTCATAGAGGCCTGTACTAAAATATATTGCATAAACAGGTTTACTCGCAGTAACGCACACGTGTCTCACATGTCCGCGTACGACTTGTATTATTACATTAAAATATCAGGTCGACCTCTAACGTACAGCTCTGTTGTTATTGTTTCACTCCACATACCATCAACGTGCCCATCGATCCCCCAGGATAAAACGAACATGCGTTAAGTGATTATCAGAATAATAATAATGATATCACATTCATTGACCAATTTGTCTTTGGTGACAACTTGCTCGTACCGATTTTTAAAACTGAGTGACAATTTGTATCTGTGAGCAGCGATCTGTTCTTTGACTAAGTGACTTTCATAGTAGAGAAAGTCTGCTCACAAATGTAGGTTGATGCAAACAACACAAACATCTTTCTGGCAATTTTTTCAGGGGTTTGGTTTCAACAGTTATTCTAAAGGAGTTGTCGGCCTGCAAATCAATCAGTTTCATTTGTAGTTTGTTTTTCAGTGGCTGTTTCAATGTCACAAGCAAAGGATGAGCTGAGCAGGTCGAACTCTTGTTCCATTGCCTTGAAGTCAGCAAACCTCCAGATAACTACTTTGATCTGACAACTGTACTTGTCAAAAAATGCTTGTGAAAGAGTCTGCGTCTTCTAAAGAAGAAAATGAGCAAAGTTCTTGGTGGGTATTTGGCGAGACGCATGAAAGCTCTTGGCGGGCTGCATGCGGCCCGCGGGCCGTTGTTTGCATACCCCATGCTAAATGATATTATCTGGAATTTCGTCATGCAAGCCTAAAACTGATCGTGCAATATCAATAGCATACGTTTGTGACTATATTGAGATTACACAACTAAGCCTGGGGTCATGGCCCCCTATTGGAATTTTAGAGTTTGTATTGGTCACCAGAGTAATTCTTCGTCAAATATCTTTAGTGATCGATCCTAAGTCGCATGCACGAGCAGAAAATAAAAATACCCTCAAGGTGAAGCTTGTCATTTGTGACAAAACACAATGAGTTATTTTCAAGCAGACCACCAAACGGTTGTGATCGACTATTAGACCAACTGATAAAATAGCAGAGATGCTATTACGGTCTCAAGTGTGCATGTAATTCATCAGCAGTAACAGGTGCAGAAAAGTCACACTAAACTATAGCTTCATTGATGAGAATGGGATCATAGAGGTAACGCTCTATGTGGTATTTACAAGAACCTTTTATGTGGCAGCATATATTTCACGTAAAACCGTCTCTAAACTCATCATCGGTGTGCGAAATTTTGTTCGCCGTATACATCATTGTTATCTTCAAAAAGTCCATTCATCAGCGTGACGTGTATTTCTCTCCATAATGTGACTGGTGCGCAGAAACTGACACATTTATATAATTTCATTAATGACTGCAGGTGTGTTGTTTTCAGCATGAACTGATCTCACAAGTGCTTCAAATCGATCCGCAAGATGGGTAATCGCATAGTCCACCAAAGCCTTCTCCTTTCTTTTTACTTGTTCGTCTTTTCATTCTGATTGTTCTTCCATTGCGCAAGATTCAAGTGCAAGTTGTGTAGATGTAAGTTTTGGTTGTTGCTCCATCTACCTGAACGTTTATACCCCAAGCTATACTTCCTTTGTGCTGTTTCACTGCACGTTGAAAATATTCTCTCCACTCTGTTGCAATACCTTATTAAACCTCTCTCGATAATCCACTTGGTCCATTTGTCAACTGATGTCTTTTTATAACGAACATTATAAAACCTAGTATTACATAGATTATCCAATCGTTTGGAAAATAAGCTGCAAGCGCTACAAGATTCTATACGATTTGTCGACGGCCAAGCTCGTCAAATATTGAAACTCGTGGTACCTTTGAGTTGTGTTTGAGTGGTATCGTTGCTTTGGCTTCTCCTTCTCAAACCTCTGGACCTACAGGACACGCTAGTAACCGTTTCATAGTTTGTGAAGCTGCTTGTGTTGCTTTCTTGAGAAATCTTATGAATTTAACCCAGTTCTTCTTCTGCTAATTTTAGCGTTGTAACTTCTTACACTGTTGCTATAGTGACCATTTTAATATTGGAACATGATGTAATCTACTATGTTGGCTTACTAAGAGGTGCAAATGTTTGTTCAAAGCCCTTCAAGAAGTCTTCTAGTACCGTCTTTCCTCTTTGTAACATATCTTTGTCAGTTCTCATACTCTTCTATCAGTGTTAAAATGACACGTGAGACTGACGCACTAAGGTTTGCACGATATTTACCCATGCAATTACTAGTCAAATTAATTGCGTGAAACATATCTCAAACATGTCAGGAAACTCATGTTACCTGTGGTCAGCGGTACACGAGGGCCAGTTAAATTTTCCGCACAATGCGCCTCAATTCCACAAAATATCAAAATGTTACAGATGTCACGGGGTACTTTAAGCACTTGTGCCTATCGTTAAGTCAAAATATTACATTGGTGTCTTTATGCTGACGTCGTAAAAATAGTTGAATTGGTTCTCAAGCATCACATTGTCATACACTACATGACTGTTTTCGTTTCCTTCCAACATCATTAATGGAAGGTGTGTCATCGATAATGGAAGATACAATGAAAGTTGGCGCCCAAACTCTGGTCGTTCAATACGTTTTGAAAATCTCTCAAAACAACTTCACATAGCTGATCATCAGCCGATGGCGTAATTATCAGCAATCAATAAAACTTTCATCTTCTTCCAATCATGTTCACCAACAGTTGTGTTTTCTTGACTCAGCAGGGTCAATGATTAGGACACGAACTGAGTTTGGAAATATATCACCTTGCTTGGACGGTTTAGGTGTTGCCTGTGCAAAGAAATCCGTATCGGTAAAATCTGTGATTGACATAGAATCTTTGTTTCTACTGAAAACATCTCGGTCTTCTCTTCCGTAATACCATTGGATAATGCAATTATGTTTTCATTTTGTATACTTTATCACAAAAAGCACATACCGCAAATCAAACTCGAATTTAAACACATAATGTACGAGCTGCGATTACAAGAACTTGTGTTCAATGTGGAGTAAAAACAAGTTAACATTTATTAAACTAAAGGGTTTGCGGTGATAGCGCTGCTGTGTTATGAAAGCTATCATGAATACCATGGAGTAAATATCCCGATGAAAAACAAATCCGTGGATACATTTACTGTGGACTCAGTACAAGGCTTGATATACGAATTGATTTGAACAACCATACGAGGCATGATGGCATCAGTGGAGTTGAAATCTTCTTTAATCAAATCAGCGTTTGAACAAAGATATTGTCCAATCAATATCACTGTAATCTCGAGTGATTTTAGAAACTCGTCATCCTAACCCGTGCCACAATACAACATTGGTGACTCAGTTTGCCCGCCATACCTAACTACTATGTAACAAAGCTCGCATAGGAGATGGTGAGCAAATTTTGTATTTAAGCTGTTGTTTGTCGCTTTTGAAAGCAGTATATTCACTGAAGACATTCGACCAAATAGTTTTCAATTTCAACGCTAAGATTGAGTGTCATGAATCTATATTTCACTTCTAGAAATCGAAGGAAGATATAGTATGTTCAACTATCAAACACGTGTATAATTAACATGCGATTCTTTACCTATTAAAGCGCACAGGTACATTTGTATTTCGTCCAGAGTTTCAGATTTCAATTAAATCATAAACTATAACACACTCTTACTTCAATGCTTCCTGATCAGTTTATTATTTTATCTTCCATTCGTTGTTGGAGTAATTCAGCATTACTATGTTTCATATATTTATTATTCGGAATATCAATTTTGTTCCTCATTATTTGCTGAGTAAAGTCAGTGTAATTTTTATGTACTCTTTGTTTTACATCTTTTCGTCCAAACAATGATTAGAAGTGCTGTTACATTTGTTCTTCTCTTAAACTGTATTCCATTTTTCATAACGGCTACATTTTTGATTTTCCCTTTAGTTGATGAACTAAATTTATAAAAACAAACCCATGTAGACAAAAATAGTACTAAAACGGATAATTGTTTCAAAACATTTTTTAAAACTTGAAGACTGTCGTATTTAAGTGGCTTAAGTCTCCAATTTAAAGTATTCAATTAAACCAAAGAAAATGTTCGGAAAAAATAATACATCTTTCTATTATCATTGCACGATACAACCCATTGATCTGCCGTAAAGCAATGACGAATCCATCAATCAATAAATACTGAGGCGGAATTAATTAAACAGATACAATACAAAATAGATTTAATCTGGTTCTCGCAATATTTAATGAATATAAATTAAATGAATTTTAATATATCTAGAAGTAATCGCTTTTTCCAGTTGTTTTCTGTTTGATACAATCAATTACACAATGATTGAACATGGCTTAGATCCAAAAAATAATACACATTCAGCTCATATGATGCAAACGTTTTTTTTTTATTGCGTTTGTGCAAGTCCGAATGTATTTAATAATTCACTGCCATGATAAAACGAAACTATTTTTCTTCATGTTCTGTCATACAGTTTAAAGGAATTTACGTTTATTGCAAAATTGATACATAATCCTCAACTCATGGATTTATTAACATAACCTGACAAAACAATGGATAATGTCTTAATGATTAAAACTATGATGAAACATATAGTTTCCTTACAGCTTTATTAGGTATATTACTATATTGTTTCTAGAATATATATCTCAGTCAATAATACAACTGCACAACATTTAAAAAGTTGACATCATGCCATGTCAGAACTTGTAAATATAAATTTAGATCTAGTAAAGAGTAGACATTACACACCATTCATTAAATATTTGTAACGATATAAATAACAATATAAAAGTATGTACACGTTGTAGGAGCAGAAGCAAACTTTAATTAAAACGTTTAATATGTATTAAGACACTAAAGCAATATAAATAAAAAAGCTTCCAAAGAGATTGTTAAAATCAAATTCATTACAATGATAGTATTGCTACGTACATCGAAGGACTCAAGAGATAGCTTTAAAAGAACGATTATTTGTTAACAAAATTGTCATTTTAACTTCTTCTCAAAACATTTCTGCATTTAAAGGAACAAGTTTAAGGATAATGTGTTTAGAAGACAAGTTTGACACAGACGAATATTAAAAAATAATAATAATGAATCTGTGAAACTGTTTTAACTTGCCTGGAAAATGATTGCAGGTTTGATGTAGGTATCTGTATAATTGCATTTTCACGGTACTCGAATGTCAATGTAATTGGAAATATGTACTCTTCGTAGGATTGACTTTCATTTGTCCACTTGAGCCAGTCAATTCTAACATCTGCTGACCCAATACTTTCGTTCATGGTCTTGAATATTATTGTAGTTAAGTTTCTAAAATAAGAGAATTCTTGTACCTTCAGCACATGTTATAAAAATTGCATTTCTTTCTTTTTATGTGTAGTTTCATCTTGTGACTTTAAACTGTTAACAGCATACTCAACCGTCACATTATTATGTATATTTACATTTCATTGTTTGTTAGCTAATAGAAGTATACATGTTTACTTGGGACTAAGTCTAGGTTAACGAGATTCACTTAGTGTACATGACATAGTCTAGGTTCTGTGTTTTAATTTAAGAAATATGTTTCTAATAATAAGTACCATCTTATTCTGTAAACATCTCATTCTAAAAGATATTTTTTTTTTAAAAACACAACTAATTGTGACCGGAGGTCAAGTAGATGACTTAGGAAGCTAAAATTAATTCGCTCTTTAGGATCTATCACAATTAATGTTTACTTTAAATTAGTTGAATTTTACAAAGCTTGTTGCTTTCCAGTTTTTTCTGTAACTTGTTTTAAATGCATAGACTGGTATAAACACATAATGTTAAAATGATTTTTTGATAGTTTGAAAGTGTCATTTTTTTAAAAATCTGATGGTTAATACATGAAAGCACTTTCTTTACATTGAAATGCAATACGTTAAAAAGGTGATGGAAGCACGCCGCAAATATTTAGCATTTCTTGAGACTAAACTTTTAATTTTTGTCCAGATCTATAACATGTATCCAACAATAACAATATGTTATACAAGACAAAGTATCATAAAAAGGTAAAGACACTTATAACTACCTTGTTAGGATTCTAGTTGGTTCTCCTCTCAACAATACTGTGACATTTACATCTTGGTTTCCAAGATGCTGTCCAGATAAAGTAACATTGGTTCCGCCTGCTATTGGACCATATGCTGGTGTCATCTTTGTCCCTGTTAAGTCCGGTGTCTAGTATATATATATATATATATATATATATATATATATATATATATATATATATATATATATATATATATATATAGAGAGAGAGAGAGAGAGAGAGAGAGAGAGAGAGAGAGAGAGAGAGAGATAGATAGATAGATAGATAGATAGATAGATAGATAGATAGATAAATAGATAGATAGATAATTTTGAGATTATCGTTTGGACATCAAAATATTTGTTACGCGCTCTTATCTATTTTGCAACATTAGCGACCCTATTCCCAAAAAATGCGTTCATATATTTGAGAACGTTCATAATCACACATGATATTTCATATTAAAGGATAATTGCAATTCAATGGCTACGTCCACAAACTACGAAAGTTTTGTATTATTTAGTTTCTTTTTATCTAGTTATAATTCCCGCAGAACTTAATAAAAGTAACCGCAACTTAAATATGTATGCGCTTGCAATCACTTTAAAAATATTATATATATATATATATATATATATATATATATATATATATATATATATATATATATATATATATATATATATATATATATATACATAAAGATCATGATGTCCAAGTGCACACATATCATCCATACTTGCGATAAGCGGAAGCACAAAATAATTACAGCACAAAATAATTACGGCACAAACATTAATGCAACTTATTTACTACCTACACATTGTCTGTTTGTTATGTTTGTTTCACCATCAGAATAACACGGACATTGCCCAGAGTATTTGTCACAAGTATCATTAATTGATCCCGCCACGAGATTACATTCACACTTAACACAGCCATTAAATAAGTTTTTGTCCAAGTTCCAGTATGAATCAATGCATTGATCGCAAGCTCGACCTGAAATTAAAGCAAATAACATCAAATTGTGTGCACTCTATTAATTTCAATGAATAATTCTATTCATTTCAATGAATAGTATCGTAACATTATACGCCCGGCTTGTTCCTTATAAACCATAACGCAGAAAGCTAACATGTATGTGCAAAATCTCCTGTTCGTCTTTCAGTTACACTGATCATGACTTGTGTACCACGAGTGTAACTAATCCACAAAGATTGATCCGTGTTCCTGAAGTATAACTAATGTTGCTGTGCATAAACGATCTTTCTTCTTTGAATCGCACTGACTTTAGCCTTTGATCTTTAAATTCCAAAATAAAGGGGATTCTTCCGCGCATTCACATTCAAGTCATTGCAAAGTGTGGTATTCGTAGATTATGCAAACTCGAGGAATTTACATATAGCTACATGTCAACTATGCTGATCAGTTAACCAATCAGCTAGTGTAAATTAGACACACCTCGAGGTATTGTTAAGTCTGCTATTTTCCGTTGACAAGCTGCTTGTAGCAATAATGAATTGATTATGATAAGTATTTATACTATTTTTGCAATGATTTGTTGAAATCTCGATTGATACGAGTGAAAAGAAGGCAGTGGGTCCCTTGTAATTCTGACTGTTTATATCCAGATCGTCTAAATGGAGGAATCAGATGTATTCCTTAACCATAAAAATAGACAAAATATTTTATGTGGTCACGTGCCTGATTAGCTGAATATAAAAACAATGCATGGCAATTACAACATGTTTGTTTGCATAAACGTAAGTACAAAATAGCGTGCCCCGACGATGACTTGAAGGAAAACGAAAAAATTCAAATTGAAAAATATATGTAAAAATAAACGGTTTTAGAATATGGGTGGAAAACACCCACCCCTCAATCCAACTTTCGGATTTTGATGTATATTATTTTTCTTGTATAGGAAGCAATGAATCTCAGCCTGTATTATTTTGAAGTTTGAAGATCTATAATGTAATGTTGGTTTGTCCTCAAAACAATGACTTTTCCTCTCGATCTTTCAGACACTTGAGTGACTCAGGATATAAAATGTAATAATAAAGAAATACGGCAATAGTTTCAGGTAATTATTGTCCGATATATTAAGCCGGCATTTACATGTTTACATCAACAGACATCACTGTTCAAAATGCCATCTGACAAACATAGCAGAACTTTAAAATGTTTATGCACATCATGAAACAACCAAACAGTAAATATTTGCGACTTTGTTATTAATTTGTAATTGATTTGCTTCCAAAGTAGCCTGAACATAAGCCAGATAAAATTAATAAGAATAAGATTATATACTAAATACATTAGTATCTTTTGGAGCGAAATTCCTTGTATATGAATAAGTTCTCGAGCAGCGTTTAAAAAAAATGTATTTACTGAAATTGCACACTTAGGTTATTACTGTAAGAGCTTGAAATATGAATATTGTCTGCTGCACCATAATTTATGCAAGTTTGAAATTATATATTTTTAAGAATAATATAAATCGTTTTCAATAAGCATATCACTTAAGCTGAAACATATATATTGCCAAATATTGAATGTTTGTCGAAGGTTAGCAGGGCTTCATGTCACGTGATCTGGTAAGCGGAGCGATCTATCATCTCGTGTAATGTCAATTGTGCGGTGACCATTTTAATTCTGTCAATTACAGTGACATTCACGTTTGAACGTTAACGCCAAAACTGAGAACCATCCTCAACTTTTAGTAAGTGCAGGTGATGCAACACTCAAATGATTGTTCTGAGACCACTGTTTTCTTTTAGTAATAGTGACCTTCACCTTTACAAATATTTGTTCCCGAAATTGATAAGTTTATTTCTTACCCCAAATGCAAACCTGCCAGGTTTGAAACTGTAGATAGTAGAAAACTACCTAGGAGCGTTATGCAACATAACACAGTAATACTTCCGCCTTATGACGGGCCTACATAAATTAGTTTATCCCCTCTTGTTAAGTTACGGTTATCAATTCATCTTTGTTGTAGGAACAGCCTTACACAAACATTGGCGCTTTGGTGAGAATACAACCAAACGTATTTTGAATGTTACAGTAGTGCCATGGATATAAAATATGACAAAACGGAAATCGAGATTAATTATATATTTCGTAAGTTCTGCTTTCATTTCCGATCCATTATTATATGTCCAATCACTATCCAAAAATTCATGTATCATCCGTCCATCCATTCATTGGTCTTTCCATACATACATACATACATACATACATACATACATACATACATACATACATACATACATACATACATACATACATACATACATACATGACTGACTAAATTGATTTTCCCTCTTTTTCTTTTATCCTGTTATTTGAATTCGAACATGCTTTATACAAAATGTTCAATTGGAATGTTATAAATTACACAAAATACAATAAGGTGTATTTTTATTCTGTGAATAAACATATAAACTTAGTGAAACGCTACTCACAGAAACGAGTATGAAAGAAAATGTAAGGATGAAAGCAGTTATAGTCCACAACAATAAAAAAGGGAATTTACCCGTTACATGTGATTTACAATAACACTGCCCAGTTGCACTGCATGAAAGGTTTGTCGCTCCCGTTGGATTGCATCCACATTCAGTGCATCCTGATGAATTGCCAAATCCATAATAATTTGGCTTGCAATATTGGCACTTTCCTGAATCTGTTTCCACATATGGTTTGCACAAACATTGTCCTGTGGAGTTGCAGTTGATTGTTCCATTCGGGATGCACATGCAGCTTGTGCAACCATTGGTGGTGAAGTTATACGAATTATTCATACATTGATCACATGATTGACCGACAACATTCTGTTCACAAAAGCATTGACCGTCACTCTGAAGAAGAAAAAAAACAACAAATTGGCATCTCATTTTGGTACAATGGTAACTAGTTAGTAGTTTTTAAGTTATGTCTATTTGAATACAGAAAGTTAATTCAGGTTAATCTCTGTCTTCAAGTTGACCTACAAAGTATTCATTTTTTAATGTGCTCTCTGTCGCATTTACTAAACAATGCAGAAAAATATATCTTAAAAGAGTTTCGCATTTTTCCTTCCTTATAAATATAATAAACTGTAGTTGGCTATAAAACATTCTGAAATATTTTTTATCTTCTTTTATTATTCGACCTTCAAAGGTCAGACATTAAATCTCAAACAAGAAACGGTATGTCTTTCTCGTGTTGTGTTATATATAATGTGGTTACTTTAAAATTAATTAATTTAAACATTATGTTTTTAAAAATCCCATTAAGATTATATTAACTTTGTGCATTATATGAAGTATATATGTAAATACATTACACTGATTTGTCAAGTGAGCAGAAAAGCATTGTATAGCAAGAAATAGTTTTCCTTTCTTCACAGAATCGAACGGAACTGGACGTAATAAAAGAGGATATATATATATATATATATATATATATATATATATATATATATATATATATATATATATATATATATATATATATATACACCTGTAAATGTTGGGGCTTATTTAGTTTGGGGTGGGGTGCTCCCAATTTATTTATATTAATACAGAAGACCCACCCTGACTCGTTTATGTCAGAAATTGAGGTAGTGATAGAGAGATGCATAGCTCTGAGCCTCCAGTCAGCGGTGCCGACACTTAAATTAATGAATACACAAATTGTGAAATTCAATAAACAATAATTTAATATAATTCAATAACAGTCATCTCTCAAATAAAATTCAACTAAATTACTCTCACTCGACCAAGTGACGGATTATTTCATCCTTTTAATTATTAGTGTGCGAAATTTCCCTCCTGTCCTGAGTTCCTACTCATCTGTATGATTCTTCTTTCTCATTTTCTTTGTCTCCCTCCGATCTTCTTTCTCTTTTGTCTCCAGGAGACTCGGACCACTGCAACGGGTGATTCCCTCTGGTCTCTTAAAGCTTCTAAAGCATACACACATGGACATTAGCATAGCATATTTCCTTTGCTATGTAAACTCACACAAACATTAATGTCCTCAGATAGGCAATTACCGTTTTCGGTCACGCATTCGTGCCCATCGAAATACACATTCTCCCTGCTAAGCGTACACGGTATATATATATATATATATATATATATATATATATATATATATATATATATATAGATATATATTCTCAATCTTATTATACAAACAATATCATATTATCAGACACATTTATGTACATTGCACTTCCCCAATGTGTACACGGATATGCACATGTCCATTGGCTGATATATCATTACACATGATAATTCTATAAAGTATAAAAAATACACAAATATGCAAATCCCTATTCACGAATATTGCACACCGCAACCATTATACAACGTTTATAATTGAATTCAATATTTGCAAATCTATAATATCAAAGGTGGTTACTACGAATTAAACAAATGACTAATTATAATATTAATTCTTTACATAACATTGCTCATATCTCAAAATATGCATGTTTATCAAACACTACGAATGACTCAAAGTACAAGTGGTAATTCTAAACAATAAAGTATACATACTGCAATAATTAAAGTACACTTACTTTACAGTAATATTTTACAACAATCGAGCAAATAGTCACTGACCTGTACTGAAGGTCCTTGTAATTTTCCCGCCAATATCAAATGGCGTCGAATTAGCTTTCCTTGCTTTCCGCACGATTATTCTAGTATACGGACTTTTTAGTTCTTAAGATAATCGATTTAATTTTGAGATTCTAATGTTTGGCCACGCCTTGCTCAATTCAGAATGGATGTCGGTTCATAATGATCAAACACTGCCCCTCCTCACCGTTTGTTAAGGATGATTTACGACCCTCTTTGATGCTTCCTCGTTCAGAACAAGAATTCCCCACTTACCTGTCAACGATGTTACGTAACTGGCTTTGGCAACAACAACAAAAAAAACAGCGCGCGTCACTACTTTATGGTTATGTTAATTAACTGAATAGACACCTTACTACATTTTGACGGCACGAAATTATAGCCTCAGGGTCTAACATACACATGTTGAAATCTGGTTAATTCTACAACGTGACAATAAATAATTGGCCGTGCTTTCCTTAAATTTTATTCTTCCAACAAATGCGCTAGAAAATTCGTTTCGTGTTTAAATGTTGTGACAGTTTGACGCCTTGGCGTCATTGGTCAATAATCCTGAAAATATAAATGTGTGTTTATATCGATCAATGGGACTGGAATGGCAGAGCTAATGCTGAGAAACAATGTCTGATATTATCTGGTATTTAAAAATCAGAAATAGCGAAGTACGTACACGTAGAACTCTTTACTTTCCTTGGATTTAAGATAACGGCTACATATATAGTACTGATTTTAAACGTCATCTTTGAACTTGTACCATCTCGAGGTATGCTGTATTATATCTTTCAGTGCAGAATCTTAACGTGCAGTTCTATAAGATTTAATTAACGATTAGGCCATCCCTGTGTTTTGCTTAGTAACGGTGTTTAAATGAACGAAATGACCCTGTGAAGAACGTGTTGCGTGTATTAAGTGGAGAAGGTCATGCTGTTACAAAAGGAAATTAAATCTAAAACAAGAACAGCACTCTCAAGATGCAGAAGTTGTTCGTCTTTATTTGCTTTTATCTATAAAAAGTTACAGAATTGACATTGACAAGAAATCCCGCTAGATGTGCTGCATATTTACATCGCATGATGTCTTAGTTTTTCAAGTTTTACAAGTCTGACAGAACCATTAGTTAATTGGATTAATGATAACATATTGGACTTGATTCGGTACATTCAGTTTTTATGCTATTTTCATCATATATGTTCTTGTTGTCTATCTTCGTCTAGATTATTGTGTTTCATCATGCATTTGCTGTTCAGTTCATATGTGTTTCTTCATCTCCTTGTTTTAGAAACGAGAACAATTAGAATTTTCTCAGCTGTTTTGTTCCACTGTTAAGACGTCATTTGTTTTTTAACTAACCGCCATCACGTGATCGCCAGTCAACTCGCTCACGTAATGATGGACCCTCATTTATTGTATTCAATGACCACACCTTGGCTCTCGATACTACAATGTGCTCAAGACTAAACGAACTGTTACTACATTCATCATTACTTAAATGCAAACGGAAACGAAAAAAGAAACGTTGTTTCAAAGCTGGCCGGCGTTGAACAGGAAGAAGAATTCCAGTTATCTCCCTTTCGTCGGTAACAGATAAACTATTTACAAATTCGGCCGTTAAGTCTGATAACCTGGTTCAAATTCATCTTAAATCGTCAACCGTTGTGTCATCTGTCCCAGGGATACTATTACGTATTGCATTATTCAACGCTCAATCAATACGATCACCAGAAAAGCGCACCGAAATAGTTAATTTTATCAACGTCTTCCTGACAGAAACATGGCTAAAAACATCACGCGATGAGCCCAAGTTCGCGGATTTAACACCCACCGATCACTTCATCTAGTCGTTTCCACGCAACTCTCGCGGAGTTGGAATTGCAAAGAATTCACAAAGAATTCCATGATAAAATGCCTTAAGTCCAACACAACCTTCAATTTCTGCCACACATCGTTGGAACTAGTCCAAACAACCCTCACACTGGAACAAATGTCGGTTTATTATTTCTGTAGCTACCGCCTTCCTCCTAGTAGAAAAACAAGCTGACTGATGCTCTCTTTTTGGAGCAGTTTCCGAATCTTCTAGAGTATGGAAGATTGATAGGTAGCAACCTAATTATTCTTGGAGATTTCAACTTTCGCTTTGACTGTCCTGAAAACCCATACACGTCAAAACTCCTAGATTCCATTCATGTTTTCATCCTTAAACAGTCAGTTAGCCAGCCCACTCATAAACTTGGTCACATTTTAGACTGGTTTCATTATAGATCTGATGATATTATTCTGCAATCCATCCTTGTATCCCACGAATCTGCATCAGATCACCTCTGCATTATGTGCCATCTCAACGTAGCAGTTCCTAACCCTCCACCTTTATTTGCTACTAAGAGAGACCTCCGTATAATAAATAGAACCAAATTCATGCATCACTTTCAAGAAAACCTAACAACTTACTTACATCCTACTCAATAACTGCCTGCGTTCATTGCTTGAAAAACATGCCCCAGAAAACAAATGAAGATTATCGTTAAAAACGTGATCTTTATGGTATAGCAGTGTTAGGGACCAGCTTCCCACTGCTAAAAGACATCGCCGAAAAGCAGAGAGGCTTTGGCTTTCCACCAGACTCACTATTCATAAACAAATCTATGAAGCCGCTAAGAAGAACGTCACATAGTCAATTTAGCCACATTATACCACTACAGTACTAAGATCATGGGGAGTTCCAGATGCAGAGAGCTCTTCGAGAAAACTAACAAACTAATGTCAAGGAACAAATGTATCCCACTTCCAACTACCTTCTATGTCAAGGAACAAATGTATACCACTTCAAACTACCTTCTATCCAGAAAACCTTCCGGACCTATTTGCAAATTTCTTCAGTGACAAAGTACAAATCATTAGAGATTCGCTTGACAACACAATTTCAATTGACTCGTTACCATAAAGTTATGATACAGAATTTCAGCGACAACCATTAGGAGCATTTGAACCTGTCTCTATTGATTTAGTACGGATAATCGTGATGCAAAGAGCACCAAAGTCATGTGAACTTGATCCAATTCCGACATCACTGCTGCTTGGGGCAATTCTCATCATTTTTCAAAACTGCCATCGCAAATCCCCTGCTGAAGAAACCAACACTTGACCATAACGATGTAAAGAACTACCGCCCAGTTTATAATCTCCCGTTCATATAAACAATCTTAGAAAAGTTGTTCTAACCAAACTTGTATCTCATTAGAATTCAAACAGTCTTTTTAGCAATGTACAGTGTGCATATCGCCATTGCCAAAGTACTGAAACTACTCTTATGAAAGTATTTAATGACATTCTCTCTGCTTTTGAATAGTGGAAAGATTACAGTCCTCGCCCTCTTTGATTTGTCTGCAGTATTTGACACAATAGACCATGATATACTACTTCATGGTCTCCAGGATGTATTTGGCATTCAAAATATAGCCTTATAGTTTTTCAAGTCCTTTGTAGTCAACAAGACACAAAATGTATCTGCAAATGGAATACATTCCAGCCCAGTTGATCTATGTTGTGGTGTTCCACAGGGGTCTGTTCTTGAACATGTTCTCTTCATTCTATACACTCAGCCGCTCTCAAGTGTCATAGATCATCACCCAGTGTCTCACCAATTGTACGGTGATGACACCCAAATATATAAGTCTAGCCACCCAAGTGAAGCTTATGCTACCATCCATGGAATAGAGAGGTGCATGTATGATGTGAAATCATGGATGACATGTAACAAGCTGCAGATGAATGATAATAAAACTGAGGCCATTCGGATCACAACACAAAGACTTTCTCATTCACATCCTTTACCTCAAACAATAATTATCAGCAACATTAATATTAAATTCTCAGTCAGTACGTAACTTAGGTGTTACTGTAGACAGTACTCTCACATTGCACCAACATGTCATGAACATATGCAAGGCTGCATATATTGAACTGAGACGCATCAGTTCCATTCGCAAATATATTTCAGTTGATGCCACTAAAACACTTGTGTCTTCATTAGTACTTTCAAGACTGACTATTGTAACTCAATTCTGTCTAGTTCGTCTCAATATCTACTTCAGAAACTTCCAAAAAGTTTAAAACACAGCTGTTCGGATCATCTTTAGATTACCTCGATCAGAGCACACCTCACTACTGCTCTGTACCCTACACTGGTTTTCCATTCGATACAGAATTAAACACAAAATTTGTTTTCTCTGCTATGTTTCACTGACAGACTCCAGTCCATCATACTGATCCGGCCTCACCCATGTGTATACACCAGCAAGATACTTACGCTCCTCTTCTGACAATCGTATACTCATTGTTCCCACTATGAAAACGAAGTCATATGGACAACGTTTTTTTTTCCATACCAGGACCCGGCGATGAGGAACGAATTGCCCATTGAAATCAGGCACAAAGACACAGTGATCCCTTTTAAGAGTGCTCTTAAAACACACCTTTTTCGACTGCAGGAACAAACTTAGAGACCTAATAATGTTTTGTATCTTATATGTTTTCAGCATGTTTTTTTGTTTTACAATTTCATTGTTATTGTTTTTTTTGTTTTTCTGTAGTGTAGTCATATCATTATAGATGTTTTAAAGCGCTTAGAGCTTCTAAACAGTAGGCACTACACAAAGTCCTCATTATTATTATTATTATTATTATTATTATTATTATTATTATTATTATTATTATTATAAGTTTCATTTCCAAGGTGAATACTCATATTAAATAATGGTAATAATGAAAGAACGATAAATTTTATATTTTTCAAAGATGTATTGTATATCAATCTTAAGAAAATAAGCTGTTTTAGGAGGAAACTTTGTTACATACGAGGAGTATTGTTCACCTTATATGTGGCAACGAATAAATAACATTTAAATTTGGGGAAAAAAACTCCCAGCAAAAGCGGCTCACTGAAAACATGATATGCTTCCATTTCACAAACATTCCATGTTATTTCTCGAAGTATATATAAGATCGTATTGTTTGCAGTTAAGATTTAATCAAAATGAACTTTTTATCAATACTTACAAACCTGTATATGCAATTACATTACTGTCAGGATTGGCTTTCGTTTTGTGTTGTTTTAGAATCTTCTTGTGACCATACTTTTATTTTATGATACAATTATTGATTTACTTACCTCATTACAAGACTGGTTCCAACTCCCGGTTAAATTACAGGTGCAACGGTTCTGACAGGTTAAATCAAAAGTACTATTTCTCCAAAATCCGTCTTTACACGTTTCACATTTGGGTCCGTCTGTATTGGACATATTTTTGCAGACACATTTGTATGTCCTATCAATGACATTGAGCATCGTGCAGTTCTCAGAATTAAGTGAACAGTGACAGCTGAAAATGAATATATATGGATATCATACCTCTAATTCTCTGCTAATACAACGAACATACAACGTCTTTCGCAGTAACGATATTAAGAGATAAGGAGGATATTTTGATTAGCTCAAAAGTCGTACAAGAATATGACACATTTCAATATTAAAGCATTATACAAAAAACACTAACTAAAGTCGTATTTTTCAAAATTGACTTACAAAAACAAAACCGGTTTTTTTATTTGTATACGAATGAACTTCCATGTCTCCATTTCTCTTTCAACAATCATGTATATCGCCTATTGTAGCTTTCTTTCATGTAATTTTGGAACTTCTATATTATCTTATGACCGAGTCTAATTGTTGTCAATTTCTTTCTTGTGTTTAAATATTTAAACAGCGTAGGTTTGTTATGCAACTTCCAGAATTCATGGAACAAAGACAGCCGAATAATGAATATACAAGGATGTCATCACTATGGTTCGTGGATGGCAGCTCCATTTAGGAACTTTATGATTGCAAAATAAACATTTCAAAAAGAGAATACGTCGATGAGCAACTCTGACACATAATTAAAGTGACTTAACATTAATAGAGCTCTTCGCAAAAAGCACATTATAACACCTAGGTCTCGCGTGTCAAATTCTAAAATATGCTAGAGCATGATCATGTTACGTCACAACGTCATTTGTTGAATTTTAAATTACAAAAGCTTTTTTAATTTCAGCTTAATCTCATAGTCTTTGTTAAGACGATTTATCAGATAGCATTTTTATACAGTGTCATAACAAAGTATTTTCAAGAAAACGTATGCATAATTAATGGAATTTGCCGATTTTACAAATAAATACTTATATATTATGTATGATTAAATACGGTGCATATCGTTATGTGCTGTGAAAGAGTATTGCTGTTCGTATAATACATTAAGTATAGCGTTTTGTTGTATCTGACCTTCCTGTGATTCTTATTTCACTAATAGCGTAGAATGTCTCTTTACTGCAGCTTCCGTTCAGTTGTATATCAACCTTATCAGCCAGAAGTGTGATGTAGCTTGTCCTGTTTCTCAGGTCAATCCCATTCGTTAGGTTGTACGTGAACTTTCCCCTGAAGGAAAATCAATGAAAGACTAAACTGAACGTGAATACGTAACACATATATAAAAATTTCTTTATCTTACAACAAGCAATGAACAAAAAACACTTTCATTTGTCTTTCTCTTTATATTTAGGTTTCCAACAATCTGAGCGGTAGGGACATTTGACCTTTTGAGTATTTATGGTTAACACCTGTCATGAACCGAAAAGGTTATTTAGTCATGCTAAATGGCATTACTTGTTTGCAGAGAATTATGGGTGAACAAATATCAGGATATATTGGCGTGATGTTAGTTTACATAGTGCATGTGGGCAGTGTACTCGAAAATTGCATTTAATGCGTAATGCATAGTGGTAATAATAAAATAAATGATAACAAAATACATATTTCAACGAAAAGGTCAATAAATCATAGAAAATGGTACATATGGGACATGCCTTTTTAATGTCATGTCTTACTTCCTGATATAATATACTTTCATCAGTATTACTTGCTATTGTGCTATCAATTTCTTTTCTTATCTGTTCTTATTTCGTTTCTTTACAGCTTCTTATCATGGTTGTCTTTCTTATCATAATCCTTTTGAGTAACGGTTTTCTTATCTGTTCTTATTTCGTTTCTTTACAGCTTCTTATCATGGTTGTCTTTCTTATCATAATCCTTTTGAGTAACGGTTTAATACAGATGTGTCCTTCTAGTTTACGCGTCTCATCCTACAAATGAAGCGAACTATTTTAGTTTTATTCATCATCTTCTTCCGCTCTATCTCTCTGCCATGATTATCTAAATGATATACCTCAGTCCATTGTTCGGTTTTTAGAGGATCTTTGATGATATGATTGATTACAATATGTTCGTGGGGGGGGGATTACACATGAGCGAGCGATCAGAAATGGAAAGCAATTAAAATTACTTCTGCTCTAACATAGTAGACTGACAACATCACAGAATGGACCAGGAAACGTTTTATGGAGACACAGGCATTGGCACATGATTGAGACAAGTGGAGGGAACTGGTCAGATGTTCAGCATCACAGTGAATCAACGACCTCACTAGGTCAAGAGACTGCTGCTGCTGCTGCTGCTGCTGCTGCTGCTGATGATGATGATGATGATGATGATGATTATGATGATGAACATAGTATAATTGATATATCTCCATTGTTTAATCTAAAAGTATGCATGCTACGAAAACAGCAGTCCCTTATCTGTTTTGTTCTTAATGTGACCGTATACTGCATACGACTAGTCATTTGATTCTCCATATTACCCTAGAATCAATACATTTTTACATTAGTCGCAAGCAGGCTTGTTCAAACACGAACGTCAAATATAACAGTGAACATAACCTTAGTCAAGTGAGGTTATGCATTATATGTTTTTTTTGGACAATGTACGCTGCATTAGTTATAAAAGAACATTTCGGAACTTTAGCTGAAGTACATTTTACCATAGAAATGGATTTTAATATACACGTTTTAGAGAAAACATGATATATTGCAATTTTCACGAGTGGCTCCATTACTGAGCTTAAATTATTCTGCGAACATAATAAAGTGCCATAAACATGAAAACTACTTCTCAAAAAACGTTTAGAAGAATTTGGCCTCAGCAGCAGAGAGGGTGAACAGACTAAATCGAAACGTCACCCTTTTTAATTACCAAATCGACTAATGGTGACTAACATAGAAGTCAGTTCAATGACTACACCTAGACTGACCCAAACAAATGTTGTAGTCGACCCTCTCTGCTGCTCTCGTCATGTGTTAAATTGTCAATCTGAGGATAAAAAAAATCTTGTATATAAAATCAAACAAAATTAATAATTCAGACAAACGATCAATCTGAGACTTTATTGAACTTTGAATAATATTCGTCCTCTCTGCTGCTACAGATTAGCCAAATATTTGATCGATACATGTAATTAAATCCTTATATATATATATATATATATATATATATATATATATATATATATATATATATATATATATATATATATATATATATATATATATATATATATATATATATCAATAAAAATATGTCAAATATCGGAGAAGCATATACTACTAGATTAGCTCGAGAAAGTCAGGAAGCAATCAAAAAATATATTCCTTTGAGAGATTCGCTTCGAAGACAGCGTTTTCTGCGGTCAAAGACAGAATGAATTTTACAGTTATTACAACGAAATAAACAACTGAAATTACCATCTACTGAAGTTATGCCTGCAAAATGAAAGTAAAATAATAAATGAGGCCGCAACCCGAATATTAATGAATCTGGGTAATGCATCGCGAAAAGAAAAAGAAGATAACATAACCGCTAGTCTGATAGCAGGAAGTGGTCTTCGTAGATAATTACAATTTAGATCATAGTAATTACGATAAAATGTTTCAGCTTCAAATTGATACAGCGTTGGATATGGGTGAACCAGTTCGTAAAAATGATTCCCTGCGCGATTATCAATATTATTCTTACGATGCAGTACAACCAAATCAACGTGGAAAAATAGAATTACCAGCACAAGATACAAGTCGGTATTTCTTACCCGCTACGGCTACTAAAATTGCTTTTGTCAATAATGGTATTATGGCATTATTCAGTAGTGCCACATACATCATCGATGGAAAACATATCGAATCATGTCTGCAACATGTTGGTGTTGCTACGACGATACTTGGTCTAGCAAGATACTCTGATGACTATTCAAGATCAGCTGGTCCATCGATGATGTTTGCAAAGGATATAACCGATCATGCAGATCACGCAGATTTAACTACTGGTAATGTAAGAGCCGCAGGTGGAGCAGCAGACGTAAATGCGGTATTATCAAGAAATAACAATTTCAACCTTGGATTTGCAGCACGTAGTTCAATGTTGCACGCTAATAGAGAATTTTCGTGTGTAATTCCATTATCTCATATTTTTGGATTTTTCAGAGATGTTAGAAAGGTTATATTTTGTGCTAAACACACTGCAGTACTTTTCAGAAAAGACTCAGACAATGATGCAGTCTGGCGAGCCGATGGGGTTATTGATGCAGCTAAAATAACAATAGCAAAATTATCATTGTGGATGCCGGTAATGGTTCCATCTATCACAGAAGAAAATAAATTACTTTCTTCCATGAATCAAGGTGGTAAATCACTATTATCGTGGAAAACAATGACTACATATAGTACTCAAGGTAATGGTGCTGGTCAATTTACATGGCGTATATCAGCACAACAAGGGGTTTCAGCACCACGAGATATTTTTATCGCATTTCAAGCAAATGCACGAGTAATTAATCAGAAAAAAGTACGATGATATTTGACACACTTGATGTTGCTGAGGTTAGTTTAAGAATAAATGGACATCAAGAACCTGCCGAAGATATAAAGTTAAATTTTGAACATAATACTGTTGCACGTGCATATCATCGTTTAATGTCATTTATGGGCCGTGATCTAAATGTAGATACCGGTTTGCAAATATCACTAAAAGATTTTACAACATTATATACGATTATTACTTTTCACTGGAACATTTAGATTTATTTAGACAATCTGTTGTTGATATATATTTTAGAGCTGAAGTAGGTATTTTTCCTGCTGGTGCTGTAGGTCCACCTGTTTTTCCTTCTGGTGTAAGAGCGATCGCTGTTATACTTAGTGACAGAGCAGTATTACTCGAGGGTGTTGGTGGACGATATGCGAGTCGTTGATGCACCCGTAGAGAACATGTAATTAAAATCAATCAAGTAAACATAAAAATGTCGTATAGTAATGTTAACGCAACTCTGACTCAAGGTCAGATAAAAAAAATTACAATCAAAAAACGCAAATCAATGTGGGATAAAAATAACGTTAAAGAAAAACAAATGAGTGGTGGTCCAAACAAATTATCGTTAACCGGGAATTAGCTTAAACGTTTCAATAAAGTTCTGGTATCAAAAACTGTAGTTCAGCTTGAATTGTCTCCAACTGCTATCAAAGATATGATTAAATCAGGAGGTATATTTCCAATTCTTGCAGCAATACCAGCATTAATTGCTGCGGCCGCACCTGCAGTTGCTAAAGCTGCTGCGTTATGTGCTGTTGGGACCGCCGCTGGAATGGCGTGAAAGAAAGCAACAGGAAAAGGGTATAAAAAAGGGACGCGGTCTCAGACTTCCAGGAACTTATCGAAGAAAAGGACTGAGACTTCCAGGAATATAATAACACCAATGTCAAATTTTGATCTGATAAATGCTGCTAAAAAATCAAAAATAAAACATTTTAGAGGAGTGTGTATGCGCGATCAATTACCGAAAAAACCACATCACGTTGAAACCGGTATCATCAATCTCGATTCGAATTCTGGTCCAGGAACTCACTGAGTTGCATATGCGATTGATCCACGCGGAATTGTTTATTTTGATACGTACGGACTATCACCACCAGTGAGTTTTTAAATTATATTAATCATTTATCTGCCAGAAATTGATATTCAACGTTACCGACACAGACAATGACAGACCCACCGATATGTGGTCGTGAATCTATCGCTATACTTGATGCGATATCAAAATCAACTAAACCACCTCATAAAGTTGTACACGAATACACAAGTAATAGTTGGACAGGTATTTAAAATTGTACACATATATAATGGTTAAATATTTACGGAAGATCTTTGATCAGAAAAACCGACAAAGCAACCGATAAAGATTTTGACGCATCAAAATATGCAACTAAAAATGACCTTGCTGATATTATGAACCTAGCTGGAGTTGACCGAGATGAAGTTGTTATTTTTCAGGACAAACACGGTGTTTTGAAAACAAGTAATATTAAATGGAATGATATAGTTCGTAGGGTTATTGGTGTTGCTATGGATAATATTCCGGTATTTACCGACAGCGGAAAAATAAGAGATTCAGGTATATCTATAGAATATATCGAGTGAAATTATATAAAATGTTCAAAAACCATTATCAAAGTCAGGTGGTGTATTAACAGGAGAACTTTCCATGAACGGAAATAAAATAACTGTCTTGAAAGATCCAACATTAGGTGAAGATGTGGCAACAAAAAGATACGTTGACACTGTTGATGGTAAATTATCTACGTTAAAAACCGAACATAATGCCGTTAGTGGTACATTATCCATGTTAAAAACCGAATATGAAACTCACATAAACGATCATAATACCGTATACGGAAAATTATCTACGTTGAGAGCTGAGTATGACGTTCACGTAGGTGCGATTACAAGTCTCCGTAGAAACTTCAGAAAGATCGATGAAATTACAAATGAATTCTTCGGAAAACCATTAATCGTTGATACGAAACTTTCTGATATTAAAACATCAATCGATACGAGAAAGAAAACACAGGGAGATATTGTGAGTGATGTTCAGAATGTTGTTAATAAAATTGATCCCCTTGAAAAATATAAGGGTAAAATTCTCCACAGGCGGATTAACAACGTCGTATACACAATATCATCAGAATGAACAACATGGTCTCAACAAAAAAAATACGATCAAACATACCGCGGAAGTTGCTGGCGTGTACAGATTGTCTGTGTCTAGTAGTGCAAAATTCGAGATATTTACCACGTATCCATGGCGTCACTCAACAAACATGTTTTCTGGAACCGTATCTGTCATATTAAACCGAGGAGACGAGGAAACATTTATCCTGGTTGCATCCGACAAAAACGTAACTGCAGCAATGATCTGGTGGTGTCTAGAATTTGTTGCCGAAACACCTTAATTGATAACAGCGTAAATAATATGGACTACAGATACAATCAAGCGCGTGAGTGGCATGATAAATTAAAATCTATCGTTGATAATTACAAGATAAAGGTAAAAAATATCACAGACGTGTAATTGTCATTGACATAATTTTATACTCAGTCTCCGCGGTTGTTGTTGGAGCCGGTCTTTTATTGTCCGCGGTAACAATGACATCACCTGCGGTCATAACGATGAGTGTTTCAGCATCAACTGCGATCGCTGAAGTTTTTAATATAATCGCAAAAAAAAATATCGACGTGCACGAATGAAAACTTATCCGATTATGCGATGAAGTTACACGCAGCAACGGCGTCGTATTCTAGACTATCTCAGTTAATATCTGAAAGCCTCAACGAGGCTTCAATATCCGATTCTGAGTTTGCATTAATGACTAAAATATTCTCCGAAGCAATGACTGTGATAGAAGCTACACCCATTAAAGTTACAGATAATAGATAAATGTCAGCACAAGAACTATTGCAACAGATTGTCACGAACACAACACCGATGAAAACAACTTTGATATCAGTGAGCTCAGCCAATCCTGAATTAAGTATTAATTTTCCAACTGCAATTTCAGCAAGGGAGATTGCACTTGCACAACTACGAGTATATCATAGTTGGCCAAATATCAGATCTGAACCATTTGATAGATTACCTCCAAATTATTCGCTTGTACTTGCAAACAAAAATAAACCAGATGGAATCCCATATTTCTTTGTTGTTTCTATCCCCACAGGTAGTTAACACATTGAACAAATCAGCGATGAATTGCAGCGCAGAATAAAATCAACAACAAAAAAGAATCAAATATAACTATTACTGTTCACGAACCAACATTATCAGCTGTGATAGAAGTAAAATCTCCCGATTACGTCGTAGATATTTATCGATCATCGATAAAAACTGTTTTAGAATGGCCTGATGAAACTCCACCACATCCTGATGATGTTCTCAGATCTAACAATAATCCGGATGCTGAATGCAGACATGTTTCACCAGAGATTGTAAATATAACCTCAACGATTGCAGTCAATCTTGTATGTGATGTAATCGATGTATTTATCAAACAGATCTTGGGATATAAAATCAAGCTTAACAAGGATACGTTCTTTGCACATTTACTCCAATGGTTCCTCCTGGATCCTTGATTGTGCAAGAACCAATCAATTCTTTTTATCTATGCACGCATAATCAATACTTGTCAAGAATTAATTTTAAACTCACCGACCAGAGTGGACACTTGATTGATTTACGTGGCGAGGTTTTACTGATAAATCTCAATGTAAAATCGTAAACGATTTTTATCGTAAACGATTTTTTGATCTTGATTCACGAATTAATCAGATAAATATTACATATGTACTAGCACGTAAATATTTTTATAAACGACAAGGAAGCACTTGGAAATGCAATCAAATTAATATTTAGACAGTCTTCATTCAACATCGCTGCTATAGTCATTGATGAGTTCGGTGACGAAGATTTTTTACTGACGCAAGAACAGTTAGATATATTGCGGCGAGAACATATTTCTATGATCACGTGTGACCGAGATCAGATTATAAACTACGCGCATTCCTGCATTAAACTTGATGAACTTAAAAAAATATTATATAATTCTTAATACAAATCTGATTTCAGTAAAACAGAATATTTCTTTACAGATTTAATGAAATTTCATCTTTTTATCCATTTTAGTCAATTTTATCGTAGAAAATCTGTCAGGTTTCTGAATTTTGTAAGGTAAAATCTGATCTCGGTCCCCAGCAATTCTCTAAATGTTTTATCGATAAATCGATAATTTTTTTTTTTTGGTCTGTTTTTGTATATTTTCGTAAAAATATATCCGGTTTTAGTTGATTTATGAGCAAAACATTGCAAATTTAACGCTTTATCGATAAATTATTTACAGAATGGCTCGGGGTTTCACCCTACAAATATTACAATTTTGATAGATTTTTCTATGATATTTCGACTAAAATGGGTTTAAAAAAAGGATGAAATTTCATCAAAATTTACAAATCATAATCAAAACAGATATTATAACACAATAAAAAAAATATATTATAACATAATAAGAAAAGATATTATAACAGATAAAAAAATATTATAACAGAAAAAAAACAACAGAAATGTAGAGGAATTACTCCAAGCTGCCATCGGTAACAGCGTTTTCATTTACAATCTTTGTAAGTTGTCTCACGCGTGTGTTGATAATTTTGTTCGTTTCATATTTGTGAGACAGTTTTGATTTAATATTTTTCTACTGCGATAGAAAGTGGTACGAACTTATCTACATCTGTATCCTTTACCATTGATAAGGACTAGAACATTATAGACTGTATGTTCTTTATCAGCCTATACTCCGTTGATAGTGTATAGCCACCTTCAAGATTTCGTTCTTGGATTGACTCGAAATCACAAATTATTTTTTTCTGGATCGAGTTTTATATTTATATTTTCATTTTTTCATTTTTTTTACTGCAGATATTATAGCATTAATATTTTCGATGTTCATATTATATAACATATATATTTAAATGTTTTTTTTTAAAAATTGCCTTGATCTTTACTTTGAAATCTAATCAGATAATCTTCCGGTGTTTTTATAATCCTGTCGCTATAATTATTTTTTTAATCATAATATCGTTTCAGTTCTCTGTATCTTTTACCACCACATTGCACACACAAGCGTGCTTTTCATCGTACTCCAACACCACATTGTAAACACGGTTTTGGTCCTTGACTTCCATCTTGGACACGTTGCGAGTAGATTCCACAGAATTCGTTTACGCAAGATCTGTTACAAGGAGTAAAAGAGCCGATCATCAACCACTTGCAGAAATTCATTGTTTTAATCATTGTATATATGTAATTTCTTTTAATTTAAATACTTATTTTATTTATAATGATGGGGGAATTTGAGAGATTATCCAAGATCGAGCTTTCTAAAAATAAAAACTTTAATCTTGACAGAATATTCCTTGTGTCGATGCGAGATCTGGTTGATCCGACAGATAAAATCTTGATCAATAAAATACATGACGCCAAGAAAGAATTTCAGAAAAATGAAGCATATCAGGTGTGGTTGACGTTTAAGATTATAAGTGATACTAAAAATATAGATGCTACGATGAACGGCAAACGAGCAGCGATGATCATTAACTACCTTGACGATAGAAAATATATTTTAAAAATCAAATTTATCGTACTATCAGATACAGACAAATGGATTATTCTTGATAAACGTGATCCTGTTCTTCATAACAAAAAAACCGCCATACTGAGTAAAGGTTCCAAACCAGGGATGTTGACCGGTATTGATAAACTATATTACGAAAGATCTTATCCTGTAACAGCGGTTATCTATGGGATATATCCGCTTGAGAAACCTAACATTGATAATCTAAAGCCGATGAAATTCTCGAAGATAAATTTTGTGGCCGAACGAATAACAGAACATTTCACCGTCTCGTCTCGTGGGAAGTGGTTAACGGATAACCGACGTAATATAATAAAATCGTGGGCAGAAAAAGTGAAAGATACCGGAGCATCTATCAAAAATGTTGCTGAACTAGGAAAGAAATAAAAATTTCCTATAACAGTAAAAACGATAACAGGAGAGATCTTATACGAATCGAAATATAAATCAAAGGGAGCTTTAATCGAAATTATTGATCGTAATGCGCATGCGTGGACCAATGCAGTAACATTATTTATACGCACGAGGACGGTTAAATTCTATAACGGTGATATGTTTGACTTTATTAACGAAATAAGTAAAAACGATCCTGTATCCGTGTGGCTGTTTAGTTCTGAAAATGAATCCGATCAATTTGTAAGACCAAATGGTGATATTTATCGAACAGAATCACTCCACAAGAAAATGAGAAAATATACCCCTGACGAAAAATTACTCGTTGAATGTTTTACTGTACCATCAGTTGCAGCTCATTTTGCTAGAGAGAAAAATTCCTGAAAACCAACTCGGTTTGATTTTGTTGATGATATAATATTAAGTTGTGTTAAATATGGTCACGGTGGACTGTGGAACCGTGAATACTCTCGTAAAGATGTTATCTCGTTTTATATGGTTGCATGTTATCCGGGAAGTTTTCTGCGATACGGAGAGTGTTCTGGGTATTTTAAAAGATTCGGTCACCCGGCACACGAGATGACGCGAGTATCAATAAATGGACCATTACCAGATTTTGATATTACTGGATTCGCTTGTATCGAATCATTCGAGGTTACAGAACATCTTCATCCGATTTGTTATGTTTGGTTCGGTAGACATTTTTCAGAAAAGAAGTGGGCTCCAATAGCACTGTTACGATATATGCTTGATTGTTTAATATTGACGTCGTTGATTGTCAGTGAAGCGATTATATCATACCGAATGCAGACCGAAGTTTGGTTACCACAACAAAAGGAATATTCTGATGAAGGAAATCCTGATAAAACCGACTTTGAAAATAAAATTGCAAAAGATCTTGACAGGACAATAATAGGCAAATTTACCCAAGGAGGATCATACGATTATAAACGACATTGTACAAGATTGATCATGGACGATGCTGAATTAAATTTTATAATCGCTGATACAACGAAAAGAAATACATTTAGAACTCGGGATATAGCTTTCTTATCAAATGGAACTAAGTTAGGTACAATTGTGAGTTATATTGACGGTGAATCACTGCAGTATACCCATTTAAGATATTCGATGCTCGCTTAGTTTCGATTAATCTGTTATCGATGATACATAAAATTCCAGAGTTTGCTGTTAGAGTAGCTACCGATTCGTTTTATATCTGAAAAAAAATATTCAAGATTGGTAGACCAACTAAATATCATCAATCATGCATCATGAGTTGAATGGAGAATAAAAAAAGAAAATATACTCGATTATTCTGAATCGGCAGATGTTCCTATCAGAGATATTTACCGTAGAAATAATCAGATATTAAGACCATAGTCTGCACCATCAATAGATGATCCCGTAGATAGACATAAAACAATTTATCTCAATGGACCTGGAGGAACATAAAAGACGACACGTGCGATTGAACTATTTAAGAATTCAGATATGATCGTTTTGACACCTACACACAGACTTGCGTGAGAAATGACCCAAAGAGGAACGCAGTCATGTACTTATCACAGCTTTTTCCGATGGAGCGGAGACGCATGGACTCCTGAACGAATGGGAGATAAATATATTCCGAAGATCATAGTTTGGGATGAAATATGTACTGTATCGCTGGAAAATCTAAACATATTTCTTGATTGGTTGTTGACGAAAAACACTGCTGTAATAATGTGTGGCGATCATGGTCAAGGACCACATTTTGTTGGACCGTTTCCACACGAATGGCTAACGAGATCCGTTGACTATTACGAAGAAATAACTGACGATCATAGAGCACTTGATTCAACAGTGAGGGAGTTTAAAAAATTAATCAGATTACAACCGAATCAAATTCTATGTGAAGTAATGAGTAATATGATTTCATAAATCTCTTTGAACGACTTTTGGGATACGTGAAGACCAAATTATCTGATAATTGCAAGTAGAAAGATAGTTCGTGACACACTTCAAAAAAAATTATTTCTGCTACATAAAGAAAAAATCGCAGAGTTGCCGGTATTATTATGTTATCGCCCAGCAGATACGTGACAACAGAATATTCTCGTTGACATACCAGGACAGAGGGAGAAAAAAAATCTCGTGTTGAATGATATTTTTTTAGTTGATGTCAATGTTGTTGATAGCGCTTTATCGGATTGGACGCTAGGATACACAATGACAATACATTCATCTCAAGGATTAACTATTTCTGATAGAGTTGTCTGGATTGTGGACAATCATATCGAGTGGTCGAATTTAGTTTATCTCGTGGTGTCTCGCGTCAGGAAAATATCTCAACTACGTAGGATTGTCGTTGATGCGTCAGAAACCAATGGCCATGTTGACAATGATATTGTAAGAAAAAATGAGATGGCTATAAACAATGTGATAAAAAAAGCAAACGCGACTTCAATCTTGACGTGCAATTTATCATAACATTGAAACAACAACAGGATAATCACTGTGCAAGCTGTAATTGTATAATGCTGTTGCAATACTCGAGTAAAAATCCTAGACAATTTACCGTAGATAGAAAAGATAACAGTCTTGGTCGTACACGTGATAATGTGATGTTAACTTGTCTTTAATGTAATCGGCGTAGAGGTGCTAGTTAAGTGAATGTGGTGGTAATTGTGTACCATCTGGAATTACCTGTAATTGCTCACGTGTAAATCCACGTTGAGGAGCAGTCGAATCTAATCTGTAGATTGCAGGTCTACCTGTGGATCGTACCACGCTGGATATCTTGTGTGTAGTAATACTCCAAATAGGATCTGTCGCTCTCTTTATTCCTCCTTCAAGTTCACCTTGTTCGTATAAATACATGACGATGACATTACCTAATATTGGTTGCGGTGATACATTATGCTGTATTGGTATATATTTCCTAGTAATCGCATTAATAGGTTGCATGGCAGTTGTTCGAGTAACCTCATTATTTAATGCAGCTATCACACTTGGTAATCTTGCAACCCATTCACGAGATCTTGTATACTGAATGACTTCCTTCGCGCATTGATATCCAAATAATCGTTCAACAAGTGTTAGATTGAATCGTTCTACGATCGCTTGATCACGATGATGATACTGCACCAAGAAATTCTTTGCTAGGATTAGCTTGTAATAGTTGTGGCCATCGCAAGGGTCCTCGTCGATAAATTCGTTCGAATGCAGATGTAACTTCAGTAGCTGTTTCAGTTGATAATGGTTCTGCTTCTTTATATCTACTTGCAACATCAACAACGGTTAATGCGCATTTAAAAGTTACTCTACGTATACGATCATGAGGTAAAAACAAAATATCAGCCTGATGAACATCATTAGGAACATTAACATCAAAATGTGCGTACTCGATTCGTTTAGGCGGTGGTAGGTAAATTTGCCATATTGCTTATCTTGCTAACCACACTGCAGCGGTAGAACGTGTGACATTTGCTGCATTAGCAAGTTTATCGATTGCTGCTCTACCATTCCAGTATCCTCTTTGGCAATAATAAATTGTATCCATTATAATTAATTACCCAGCACCTATTACTAAGTTGGTTTTCATCGCAGATTTTACTAACCAATTGGCTAATCCTTCCTTGAGATTTTTATTTTATATGGAATTCAATGTATGAATCAATTTCACATCTGCGATATTTTGTTGTTCTAGATCTTTACTTTTATAAGCTACATCATGAACGTAACACGCTTTATCGATTGCATTTACCGGATATTCACCGGATTTTGGTTGACCTTGTTCATCAAGTCTGATATCAAGTCGAGTGCCAGGACCGCAGAAATTATATCCTGGAAGATGTTTTTATCTGGGATATTTAGCCCACGGAGTTCCTGGAAATTTTGACATTAATGTTGCAATGTCACCACCGGTTGTTTTTTTTTGGGGGGGGGGGGGGGTAAAAAGGAAAATTTCTTTCTGCCACATACGAAACATTTTCCACTGTATGCTATTCTTTTATTTTTTGTTCTAACCGTAGATAAATCAGTAATTGGAGTTTTAACTTTACAGCGTAAACAATATAAATCGATAATATAATTATGCCATGGATGTAATTGATTTTTCAGCGACACGAAAACGAGAACAGGTAAAACATCATCCAGCGTTATACCAAATTCGAACATAATGATACTAATAGGCCTGACTGGATTTGGTAAAACACAGTTATTAGTTTAATTTGATAATGAGATGGTTGAAATGGAATAAATTGTATTTAGTTGCACCATCTATAAATGATCAGAGAAGATGCTACGAAGTACTTAAGGAATTTAATGAAAACGCACGATTGCTGAGCGGTGATGTTATTATTGATTTTATAACCGACATTGATGAAGCACCATCTGTCGATGTTCTTGATGGATCCGTTAATAATTTAGTTGTGCATGATGACGTAATGCTAGATAAACAATCAAATCCGGCTGAATATTTTCTCGAGGAAGGCATAAAAATACTGATGTTATTTATGTAACTCAGCGGTATACACAAATTCCGAAAGTAATCAGAGATAATTGTAATATTTTAGCTGTATTTAATGGCATTGATACACACACGCTAAGAAATATTCATCAGACCTGGTGCAGCGGGGATATTGATATAAATAAATTCAAAAATTTCTTTTCACGTGCTCAAGCAACACCGTATGGTTTTATAACAATAAATCTGCATGATCCCAGGACAAGATATCGTTTAGGTATCGATCAAATATTTGGCTAATTTGTAGCAGCAGAGGAGGTGCACGCACCCGCATTAGATTGACTAAATAAAGACATCCTTTAACTAAATTAAATAGATACTATTTGATATATGAAAAATTGTACATGGCTACGTCAAGGAAGCACAGATAAATGTAATTAAAAAATGTCGTGGAGAATACTACAAGAAACATAAATATATCCTATCAAAAAATCCACATGCTGGTCCTCGACATTGTGTTGAATGCAATGTTGGCGTTCGAGGACAATATCAGATCTGTAATGAATGTGGTGGAGATAAATACAGAACTTTGATGGCGTATTACAGTTGTAGAATCGAGAAAGGTGTTTTGATACCTAGAAAAGAAACCCCTCAAACCGAGGAAGAATATTACTCAAAGTTCAAAAAAAATCTCAGATTGATCGTTTGTCTGAATTATTAATTTTGTTTGATTTATATACAAGATTTAAAACATGGAGAGAGCAGCATAGGAGGTCGACTACACCATTTGTTTGGGTCAGTCTAGGTGTAGTCATTGAACTGACTTCTATGTTAGTCACCATTAGTCGAGCAGCATAGGGGGTCGACTACACCATTTGTTTGGGTCAGTCTAGGTGTAGTCATTGAACTGACTTCTATGTTAGTCACCATTAGTCGATTTGGTAATTAAAAAGGGTGACGTTTCGATTTAGTCTGTTCACCCTCTCTGCTGCTGCATCCATTATTACTAAATTATATGTTTTGGACTTATGGGTTTATACCGATTGTTTTTGTCTAGTCCACTGCCTCTATACCCGATCGTTTCTACTCATGTTTAAAACCTACGTGTGTATGTGCAACCCACGGATTATAAACAGTGAAAATCAAAGTGACCAAACATGAAAATAGCGTCATATGGAATAGATCAGTAACCAGCAAAACACCCATCATCATACTACTACGGTAAATGTCTTTGAGATTGTATCTTGAAAATATATTTTACACGATTTTTATTGCCACTAAATCCACGACTATTTCTTATCTGCGCTGGGAGTTGTCAGTGATTTTACATTTCAACTATCAAATTTCGAACTTAGCCATGAAAATGTTTTGTCTTCAATGCCCTACGAATACCTATGGACTAATATGTGCCGCTGCAATCAGTCTAAATACGTATGTATTTATAACAAAATTAACGTGCTAGTACCACCAAAAAACAATAGTTACTACTGATATAGCTACGATAATAATTCATATTACTGTACAGATGATTGATGTTGTTGCCATAATCCAAACCACACCTTGGCAAGCCCACAGACAGTATATATCACACGCGTGTTTGAATTTCATGCACAACACGGTTCACTTGGTGATTTCAGTTTACTTTGATATTCCACTTCGTCACGTCGATAACAAATACTACCTATCATAGCGTATAATTGACCAACATCCAGAATCAGTCCAGACTCATCACGTCCAGATGCAACACGCACATGCATTTCAAACTAATTTAACCGTTTTTAATGCCACTACTCTCATACAGTCGTTAACATCTCTGCCTGAAGAATACTTACGTTTTGAACACTTTTACGTTCTTTGGACCTAGCATTACGATCATTTAAAAAATATTTTGGCTACACCCGTGTCTATTGTATTAAACGATCTACCTAATTTTCGCCCAATAATTATTACCTGAACAAGTGCTTCCTTTCTTAATAAAAGCCAAGATTTTTTGTCTCAGTTAAGTTCATGTTGGTATACCATATTTATTGTGAACGATAGCCGAGGTTGATGAATACCACTTAATTATTGTAGAAACAATCACTTAGTTATTTCGCACCATGTGGTACAGTGAACGATTGAGCGTTTTTTAGTGTTAATGCAATTATTTCACGCTGGTTTTTAATTGGTATTAATACATCACTGTAGCCGCAACTATTTATTTCTATTAGACCCTTGACGAAATTATATATCAGTGTACATGATGGTTTGTTAACACCATTTTGTAGCAGATATTCATCGACACGTGGAACGAAATTGATATTAATGTTAGCATCCTCTGTTAGGTCATGAATCATTTTCTTGGTAAATTCTGCAGCCTCATAACCGTGGTCAAAATCTATCACACATGTATTGATGCATCATATCACAAACACAACGACCAAAGACGGCTAAGCAGCATTCTGGATTAGTTCTGAGGCATTGGAACTAAATTTAAGCTCTAGTGACTAATGATATTGATAATGCAAAGGTGTAACATTAGAAAATAGTACTGTTCAGTTTCTTAATACGTGATAATAGTGTTACAAAATCAAGACCATGTTACCGCTTTTACTTTACGAACATTCGCATCCGATTGCAGACCTTTAGTTTAGACTCTTGCACATTTAAACGTGTAGGTCATTCAAAATATTTGAAACATATTCAAACATAAGTCCGTCATTTGCTATGGCTGCCTCTGTTTTTCTCCTTCATTTTCATTCATATTTCTTCAATAGGCTCTATGGCGTGGTTTTTGGGGCATATCTGGGATCTGTTTCATTCCACCATTAGCAGTATCACCATAGTCTTTAATACATGCAACCTACATACCGGCGTATCTGATTCTACACGTATTAGTGATTTCTGACATGTTCCTTGCATCACCAATTTTCAAGCGGATAATATGTTATCTTGAAACATTACGAACTCACCAGGATCAATATCAACAACAGCCCAACAGTAACCTACGTCAAATCCCCTTTGGTGGCATATCAGCTCAGATCCGCATTTTTTAAAACGCGTCTAGTTGAGTAACATCCGTAACCATTAATATACAGTTTGTATAGTACTAAACGTACTTTAATGTGAGCTGAATAAATACGCATTTGCTATGCCAGTGTTGAGCTTTGCTTCCAACAAATGCATGCAAAGTATTAACAAGTTTATCACAATTGCGACCGTCCAACCGAGATGCATTGGTATAGTTGAATAATATAATGAAGCAGCTTCAGTGGTGGTTTAAGTCCAAATTAGGTGTGTCCAGTTATGAAACCCAGTGAGCATCAGGACCTGTTGTCAAATCCAGGTTAATATGCCAGTCTTACGTGCGGCACCATATATGCAAGTTCATTTCGTATAAAACACAAACCCGTTTAGATCAAGATTCGTTAATGGGCACTTGGCCATTTGGCTAATCGAACACCTCTTCAAGAAGGTATTCGACGACTTGTTCCAGGTAATTAAACGCTTTTGCTTTTCTAATTTCTTTGCAATGCGTTATGTGTCGAAGAACCGATTTTTACAAAGCCATTGCTGATGCTGTTCCGACAGCCTCTAACGCCGTTGCTTTTGCCACCGATGGAGCTGCTACTGCTAACAACGCAGAATCACGATAAGGAAAAGAAACATATGCCATTGGATTTTGCTGTTGTATCACTTCTCATTCGGATAATTTTAATGTCTCGAAGGTATAATATTTGGCTGAATTACGCTGATTAGGTTGTGCTTTTTGTGTAACCACAAAGGGACGTTTTCAGTACATTTTAATCGTTATTATTGAGGTTTTGTCCCAAGCTGGTTTTCACTGAGGAGACATTCACTTTATGATAGGCCATTATGTTTTAAAGACATTACAGGTTTAATCACTATATCAGTGTTCCACAAGCCAATCAAGGATCCTTGTTAAACCATCTGCGTTCTCCACCAAGAAATAAATCACAGCATAACATCGATAATTACCGGCAGCGTCACCGACTTCTGCATGAAAATACATGTCGGCAACATAGTATGAACATCTCCAGTGTTCTAATGAAATTAATAAATCGGACATAATGTACGAAAGTCTTGATGTTTGCAAACCAGTGTAAACGTTTTGGTGTCGGTCCTTATACAACCAAAGAATGTGATATATACGTGCAGTTTTAATGTCTATGTAGGTAAGAAAAATGTATTCAGAGGGTTTGTGATGACTGTTTAAGCGTTAAAAACCGTCATTCACTCCAAAGTTTTCAAATATCACCGTCCTTAGCTCATGCGATTATATTTATATTTATTGTTTGAAATGCCACGAACACGTGTTCGTTATTCATTTACCATGTAAACTATATATGTATATATATATATATATATATATATATATATATATATATATATATATATATATATATATATATATATACTGTCATAACTAAATCAACAAACCAAAATACTAGTCACTATTAAGAACTTCATTCCTTTTTCAGTGATAATACTAATAATGAGAATGTACAAATATGTAACTAAGTCAGAAAATATGTATGTGGTAAGACAATAATGGTATTGTGAATGGAGTGTTGCATGCACAAACATTATCCATTTACTGTGTGGAGATTATTTGATGTTAAACGTTGAGATGTGAGATGATATAGACCTAAAGGACTTTGGCATATTTTATCGTGTGATTTGTATCTGTCACTGAAAACATCTATCACGCGTGAATTACGTCTTCTGTTCCTGAACGTATGACACCAACCTACCCACGATTCTTTAGATCGCCGTACGCATCTTTTATAAATGTTTAATCTGTGTTTTGTACTAAATATGAGCATAAAACCTTGCTCTGGTCCTCGCAATGTCACGCTCTTGTCATGAGCATTCATGAATTCGTCAGGGAATTCATATAAAGACATTACCAGTTCTACAAGCCCTGGGACATCAACATTCAGTGGAAAGAAGTTCGCATGTTAGCAGGGTTTATTTTGCTCTATTCATTTCCGTGTTTGACCATGCGTGTGTCGTGCTGTACGTTCTGATGAATCGTTTAGGAAATGAATTATCTCACCTTTCTGAAATTTGGAATATCAAGCCAGAATTATGATGTTAGTTCTTAAATTAGTGACTTCAAACATCTTGTGGAGTTGTGTTACCGAAACAACGGAGATGCAGTAAACTGATTGAATCAATGTGCCCCGCCAAAGAATCATATTTATCTTGACAGACTTTCGTTTAACAATAAGTCAAAACTAATGTTACTTTCATTATTGTAAGTTCTTGGTTATGTAGAACTTGTTTTGTTTTTGTATTTAATGTGCAAAATAGCATGTATTTGAATGGGTCTATTCCTAACCATACTACGACTCATTACATCATCAGTACGTTGTACTCGCTCGATTTGAATCGAAATGCACTTGTCCGTTTCGTTCAGTTATATGTAATAATAGGTATGAAATATGTTTTGGTTTTTTTTTTTTTATGGTTTAACGCCAATTTTCAGCACAGTATAGGCTATACATGGCGGCCAGTATTAATGGTGGAGGAAGAACCCGGACAACGCCCGGAGAGAACCACCGACCCACGAGAAGCTACTGGCAAGCTTTCTCACATAACTACATTTGCCGAATCTTAGACTCGATCACATGCAGACAGAGGTGAGATGGCAGTGGTCCGTAACGGACAGCGCTTTAGACCACTCAGCCACTCGGGGCCCCTTATGAAATATGAACTCTAATAAACTATATGACGCTAATGCAATTTCGAGTTTTTATGATTAACAAGAGTCACATAAAATTATGGCCTCGTTGATGAAATTATCATTATAAAGTTAAAGCTTTCTGGATTGTATTTATAATAACATTTTGCATCGCAACATTTATTTCATGTGCACCACGCAAACTCTAAAGAAGAATTAATCATCAGTGTCGTAAAATCATTTTGTCTTTAATAAGTTACTACATCAATGCTGAAGCGTTTTCCGGTCCTTGATGATGTTGGTAAGCAGTCGCTGCCAGATTGATATGGCCTCATTAATAACTTCTGGCACGTTTTGAACGGCACGAAAGGATCCCACAAGTGTTTTCTTACAAAACTGGTACTAACAGATGCCTCGCTTGGCGCTCAGCATTCAGAGGTTAGTGTTAGGACTGGTCGACCTGGTGTCAGGATAACATGACTGGGTGGGACATCATGCTACATGTCTGCCACATGATGTCCCAGTGCTAGGCATCACTATAAACTGCCACGTTGCAGACGTTGTAGCGATATGACTGAAAAAGTGTTAAAGCTACGTTAAAAATCCAAACTAGGCACACAATTGTTTTCAATAAAGTCACACAGCCCTTCAAGACATTTTTCTTCCATTTGGCTCTTACTTTCGATACCTTTTCACTTGCTCTTTCTTTGTGCGAAAATCAGGTCTAAGCTGCTCTTCAATCAACATTTTATTTGTTCGTGTTTATTTTTCAACTTTGGCTTGTTCTAGCAGAATTTTAATTGTATATAGCTGCACGTCTTTTGTCTATAAGTGTAGGTGCGTGTATTTGTGCCGGTGACGGTGAGGGTTTTCGTACATATTCCGGATCAGGTACGGATGTTTATTCTAACTCAAAAGCAATTTACTACGGATCATATAAACGTTGGTGATGTCCTTGTTGTTCTGCACATCATTTTCAAAGATCCACTAGGGAACGTATCGTAAAAGATTTGCTTCGGTGTTTTCATCATTCATTCGCATATGGATGGTGGTGACGGTGAGTTTTGAAGTAACTCTTTGATTTTTAGCTTTCTGTAATAATCAGTGGTGCGAATGTTTGTCCCAAGTCAACTGCAAGATCTTGTCGACCGGTTTGTCTTGGCAATCAGTTTTTGGTATTCACGAGCGGCTTAGCATACTTTTATATGACTTCCCTTGCGGAAAGAAACGTTATATTATTATTATTATTATTATTATTATTATTATTATTATTATTATTATTATTATTATTTTAGTTGTTATTTCATGTTAAATTGTTATGTAGACATGTTCGTGACCAAACCCGCGAGATCTTTTTAATTTGGTTCAACAGTCAAATCAACATTGATGAAACTATACGGGCCCCTAGTGGCCTCAGCAAAGATATCACCCAATTCGTTCCACGTCTGGTCAGCGACAAAACAGATCCAATGAATGTTTACAAGGGCATATGTGTAAATAACACTAAATATCATCAAGATGTTACGGTTGTTGCGGATTACTTTAGGTACGAGTGCGTATCGTTGAGTTAAATAGATCACGTGGGTATTTTCTTGTCGACCGTGTGAAAATATTCTTGCGGGATTAATTTGATTTTCAAGTATCACCTCGTTCTACCCTACAATAACATGTCCACCTGAATTTAAATCATTAATAGCATGAACTTCATCAATTGAGTGAAAGAAATCGACGGTTGACGATTTGCTACTCAGCGATAACTTTAAATCTTTAAGATCTTTATAACACGGTTGATCATCAGCTGCCAGCATAATCAAATACAATGGATCCCATGTTAATCAAAATCGTATTTAATATAGCTGAGTTTTTCATGATTCAACAAAACTAATTAATGCACTGAGTTTGGAAACTCTGAACTAGGTCCATAGGAACTTTGCTATGTGTGATTAGGTATCGCTTGTGAAGAGAAGTTCATGCCGTTGGATAATATGTGTTGCATAAAACACAATCATGTCATCATGTTGAATGTGATGTCGTATGAAAGCTCGCACTGCAGATCCACCTCGCTTTCAAACTCATAACAGTAGAGCAGCGATTCTTGAATTTGAATTCGATGTGAAACAAAGAAATTCACGTTCGAAGGACCATTGTGGTTCATCAGCCAAAAATGGACAGGGTCTAAAATAGTCGTCCGCGGTGATGCTGTTGCATCAACGAAATTACCAGGAGCACCATTAGGCAAATACCTTGGTGGAAAACATTCCTTGATAAATTACTGTGGGCCTGGTGTGTCACTTGGGGTATGAACGCCAATATTGATTTATGTGGATATTGATGGTAGAATATATTGATATAATGGTTTGCAATTGGATTTTAACAAAAATATATTAGTCCTCGCGCTTTTTAGAGATGAAGCGGTGGTAAAAATATATTCTACTCTTGTAATTCAAATAAAACCTTCAACAATGTATACGTCCACATACATTTTATACATGCAGTTGACATCAAAATACTTCTTTCTTACAGGTGGAAATCCACACAATTGACAAGAATTTGCTCCCTGTCATTGAATACTGGCACGCTACACATTTCAGCTGAGATTTGCCGTTCATGAGGTATGCGTGCGACAGGTATGCGCGTCCGTTGTTTGGTCAACAGAATACCACCTCATCTCTCCACTATCTATACCACTCGCCTATAGTGAATTTGATGTTCTTAAGCTTGTCTTAGTTTGCCAAGCACGATCAATATGTTGATTTATGGACAATGACGAGTGTAGGTTTATTAGAGAACCTTTTGACAAAATATAAATTTGGAAATTTATTACACTTCACCTTTAAACAACCATTAATTTCAAAATGCTGATTTACTTAATTTGCCCTAGCTTAATGAAATGAATAAACACAACATTTGTAGACTGTTGTCATAAGGTCGCCAATTTCCGAAACTGCTACAATTGTACAGGTATGAACGTTTTGCTACGTGATAGCAATATATATGTATATAGTAGCACCGACCTCGCAAGCCTTATTGCAATGCGTCAACGTTTGTACAACCAACAACTCCATTATACAATACAGATTGGCCTAGCTATATTTTTTGTGCACCTTTAATGTAACAGTTGTCGTATAGCAATATCCTCCTAACCCAACACATTATAAAACAAATAAAACAAATATTATATATATATATATATATATATATATATATATATATATATATATATATATATATATATATATATATATATATATAATCATTAAATGTCCACATAGCGTGCGATCTGAACTCTAACATAAACATTCTGCAATGAAAAATACTTAAAAAAACAATAAAATCGGCGTCAAATGATAGATGATGCAAGTTGTTGTTAAACATAAATTATTGTCAAGCAGACAAAATATCATAATGATGACGTGAATGTTTAATTAGGAAAATAATGCAGGAGTAATACAATTCAAAATTACAAAAGACAATTACTAATCCATACAAACTAACTGACATCAAACCTTAACATCATCATTATTGCTTTTAAAACCCCTGCTAGAATTCATTCGGAACATTCTATACTTATGTATTTGTGATAGAACGTTTAGGACTATTTGAGACGTAGTTCACAATCATGTAATTTTTCATTGTACAGTTACACTTGGTAAAATATGGAAATAAAGAATTTGTTGAATTTTACAAATCTTATTGATGTTCGCCTTTTTCTGCTTAGGACCATAGAGTCATAACGATCACCTAACATTTCATTACTGTGTGCATACATGTTTGGTAGACAATAACGATCACCTAACATTTCATTACTGTGTGCATACATGTTTGGTAGACAATCAACTAGTAAGTTTCCAAATGTGTTCTCAGACTAACTAAAAAAATGTTTAGTCGGCTATTGTCTCTAAAGAATGTATATGCAATGAGTTATCGTCCCTTGTGGGATTATTTCTCTATTTGAGTTGGATTAGCCTAATATCATTCATACATTTCATTTGATTCTAGGAAGTGTACTGCCTTGTTTAGTAACTCCATCATGTATTATTTGCTCAACAGTTCCAATTCCATATGTCTTAGGATCACTACAATAGTGGGATGCGTATATCTTGTAGTCTGCAAAGGTTCGTAACCTCCTCGACAATATCACACATTAGACTGCCGCTCATTGCATAGTAGTGGTGCAAAACACCTTATAGACCAAATTTGAAATGATTTATGATATGTTATACAGACTAGGAGTCGTCAAGGGAAATGCTGGAACTGAAGAACGGTATAATTAACATTTATGTAAGAGGTATAGGTGTCTTGTTAAACCTTTCAACGCTGCCATTGTATTTTATGGTTAAATATATTTTCGTGGGAATTTTGACAGCATCAGGTGACAAGGTTTTATATTTCCAGCACGTTTATCATCGTTTAATTGTTCAAAAAGTTGCTCAAAGGATTCTTCTGCGTCTATCCATAAACCTGATTAACTTTGAACAGTAACTTCTTCAGCCCCTTTCATGCATCTTTCGTAATATAACTTTAGTCTGACTTAAACTTTTGCATCCTTATCAGAGTTTTGTCTACCTAGCTCCTTGATAATCAAGTGGCTGTAATAACTGGATAAAATATGAATAAACTATGGTGTAAAATTTCGTTTGATATGCAATTGAGATTGAAGTCGTCATGTGATGATTTTTCTCTACACTGTCCAGTTAATTTATCATGGTCGTGATATTTGTGAGAGCCAAATTCGTTGTCTCTAATTATGTAAAGTTAAGTTGCTTTTTTGAAGTTTTTATTTCTTCCATGGGCGACAAAGATTTACAGTATAGTATAGTATAGTATAGTATAGTATAGTATAGTATAGTATAGTATAGTATAGTATAGTATAGTATAGTATAGTATAGTATAGTATAGTATAGTATTGTGTGGTGTAGTAGTGTAGTGTAGTGTAGGGTAGTGTCGTGTCGTGCCGTGCCGTACAGCACAGCACAGCACAGTACAGTACAGTACAGTACAGTACAGTACAGTACAGTACATAGCATGGTACAGTATAATATGGCAGAACTTTAATACAGAGGATACATTTTTACACACATTCTGGAAATCTGATGAACTATCATAGACCAAAATATTTACTCTTACCCCGGATATCTGCACGGCAGGGAGGAATTACATCCACATATTGTACGCATGTAGGATATACCCTTATATGTCAAGTTAAGCAACAGGTCAGATGGGCTTGTGTTGAACATAAATTGAATCTCTATAGACGATAGCTGAAACAAATAACATGCAATGTCATGGTAAGTTTCAAAAGATATATATATATATATATATATATATATATATATATATATATATATATATATATATATATATATATATATATATATGACTAAATATTTATGTAATGTACAAGGATTAACTCATAGGTTCATAGATGGTAAATAATATAAAGCACGTTATTTTAATTTTGAGATGTATTTGATGTTATTAGATATTATTTGAACGCCTGCCAGACTAATTTTAGTGATGCCAACAGATAAAAATTAAGAGTTGAAAAGCATGGATAGTTATTTAATACAGTAAAAAAATAACATGGATAGTTATTTAATACAGTAAAAATACGGATGCATATACTACGATCAAATTTAGATTATTTAACGTAATTCTAATGGTCTCTCTCGCCTGTAATGAATGTTAGTATGTGTTAAATGTGGTACCTGATATGTTCTACTATGAAATATAAGTCGTTAGTTCTCCTTTGAAGCCAATGTTGACATTACATACGTTTAATCTTTAAATTCAATTCTTTATTTCAGTCCATTCGGCACTGTGAAAAGTAACAAGCTGAACACAAGTATCCTCTACTCTTAACAATGAATATTCGTATTATTTTCTAGTGAATATTCGTATTAGTTTCTAGTGAATATTCTTATTATTTTCTAGTGAATATTCTTACTATTTTCTAGTGAATATTCGTATTATTTTCTAGTGAATATTCTTATTATTTTCTAGTGAATATTCGTATTAATTTCTATGAATATTCGTATTATTTTCTAGTGAATATTCTTATCATTTTCTAGTGAATATTCGTATTATTTTCTAGTGAATATTCGTATTTTTTTCTAGTGAATATTCGTATTATTTTCTAGTGAATATTCTTATTATTTTCTAGTGAATATTCGTATTATTTTCAAGTGAATATTCGTATTAATTTCTAGTGAATATTCGTATTATTTTCTAGTGAATATTCTTATTATTTTCTAGTGAATATTCATATTATTTTCTAGTGAATATTCGTGTTTTTTCTAGTGAATATTCGTATTATTTTCTAGTGAATATTCTTATTATTTTCTAGTGAATATTCGTATTATTTTCTAGTGAATATTCGTATTATTTTCTAGTGAATATTCTATTTTTATCTTCCGATTCTAAGGCTTCTATAGTTCACTTAAATTTAGAAATAACATTATATAATCTTCGCATATATTTGTTTGTTTCAGATATATAAAGCCGGATAAAATTACAAAGGCATAGTACATTACTATGCAAGTCTACTATTGTCTTTAGTTACAGTTATTTCACATATACATTCTGATTTGTTGATTCGAAAATGCATGTTAAATAAATATTTATCTTCAAGTAAATAATATCTTCTCGAATACTAATAATATAGTTTATCGATATGTGTGAGTCTGTTTTATCGACAAATAATATATAAATTTCCATTACTATTATGAGAACCATGTAATGCATATATAGGTATGTCATTTCTCATCATTGCTCTTGCAAATCAAAAAGGTAATGACAATGATAAAACTAGACTTTAAGAGGAGTGTCTGTATATCAAATTACAACTCTCACCTGAAATACGTTCTTCAAATCAAGCGTGATAATTGCTGACGTTGTATTCCCGGAATTCCAGTATGTGTTTACGTCATTATCAACAGCATATTGAACAGGATGATTAGTATCATTATTAAGTCTATAGATTGAGTGATTGGTGTGATCAAAGCAACGTATGCCATAGTTTTGCAGGCCAGGGATCACTGTTGGAAAGTCTCTTGGGCACAAACATTGATCTTGAAGGGCTAGTTTAGGTGCTAAGGTTCCATTGAAAAGTTTCGTTATCTCTCTGAAACAATATACTAGATACTAGTATTTTATGGTAATTCATGATTAACTTTTATAAAGTTTGGTATATGCAACACGTAAATGTACATACATGCGCTGTATGTGGTACGTGAATAATAACGACATAAAAATGTATTTGACTTCAGGAGAAGTTTGGTTGTCAATTTTATCAAAGCGAATTCAGTGCCTCGTATACGACCAAAACAAAACTTGAATGAGAAAATGAAAGTTAAAATCATTATATTCACATTTTTTACTTTTGTATTCCTTTAAATGAGTGTGGCAAGTAAATGCTGGCAATGAAATAGTACAAATACGTCAAAACATAAGAAGATTCAATGTATCAAACATTTTGGAGTTACTCGAAATCGTTGTATTCACCCTTTGCCTCGAGGTATTCTGCCAATGTAGCTTTAATATAAATAGTTCGAGAGTATGAAACAAGAATCAGATTTTTTAATTAAAAAACACATATTTAATATAAGCGTTATTCCCATAAAGAAAACAAACACCAACCTGTCAGTCAGGCTATGGTTGTATATGCGAGCATCGACCATATGTACAGACGAAGAATCTGAAAAATATACATACAATCCAGTGCATCTGCAATTCACAAAAAAATAAACAACAAAATAGCACTAATGACGACCTTTTCTCATTAGTTTAAGCATGAACTTAACTGACATAAAAATTATCAGACGTTGAATATATCATATTATTTCTCATTTTGTGTCAAGTTTGCAAACTATTTTGTGACTTACAGCTCTACTTATTCGTCTTGTTTTTTTTTTTAAATCCTCGAACGTGACATTGCATTTTTGTGTTTTCATATGCTTGATGCAAATGAAAGACATCATAAAGTTTTGGCGTCGGCAAACAGACCTTGAGATGGACCATCTACACAAATGTATTGGTTTTTAAATATCTGCTTAAGAGAAAATAAAACATACATATCAAACAGAGGTAAAGTTTGAATTTGAGAAATAAATTAAATGTTTCAAAAAAAGTTATATTTCAATAGAAATAATGTTGACATCAAACCAGAGTTTGTGGCATGTCATTGAGAAATGTATCTTGAACCGAATAATGCATAACATACATACATACATACATACATACATACATACATACATACATACATACATACATACATACATACATACATACGCACGCAAGCATTATGTGTATGTATGTATGTATGTATGTATGTATGTATGTATGTATGTATGTATGTATGTATGTATGTATGTATGTATCTTACTTGTCTGCGGCCCAAACAATATGTCTATATGCCTCGAAATGTTCACCACTCCGACGAACTTGTTCGTACCTTTAATACCAAGGTACGTTGCATTTTTCTCCGTCATCTGTGAATTTGAAGAATTAAAATTAATTTAAACTTGGTACAAAATATAAACAGTAGAATCGTCAAAGAATTTTGTAGACATGACATTTCAGGCCTGTTGGTCAATACTACTTACATGTTAGCAGCAGAGACATTGTTATTTACAAAACACCGAACTTTGGTATGCTAAAACATAATGTCGTGCCCTATTCATCCTGATTAGGAAAATATAACATTATAATTGTATTAGAAAAACAAAGTCGAAAAAGGACCACACATTTAACATTTAAAATTCAATGAGGTTATTTATGCCTAATCATAATCTTAGTTAACCAGGTCCGGTGATTAATGTAAAATTAAATTGTCTCATTCAAAGTTTTGCCCCTGAGAATAACTGTACAAAATAGTTTCTGTTGGATTAATGGTAATTAACATATGCGCAAATATTACTTGATAATTACTGTTTTCAAGACGATCTACCATACGAGTAGTTTTGATATTGAATAAACAATAACATGTTGGATATGACATACGAAAACCATATAATCGGCTGTATTGTGTATTGACTATATTCTTACATGATTCGCAGTTAACTCAACTTGACCAATATATAGAATCGTTTTTGCAGACAATAAAACAGTTGTTAAATTATACTCAAGCCATCGTGATTTATTCAGGAGCTATTGCAACTAACTTGTTTCTAAAGTTCCGAAACATTAACATACAGAACAATTATAAACATTCCAGCATAAAAATAGAAAGCCATTCAATTTTGAGTACGATAAATTGGAGGGATAAGGGATAAGCTAGACACACAGAAACAATAAAATAAAATAAACTCATCCTTCTTTCCCTTAAAATATTATATTCCATTATGCAATTACATATAAAACAAGAGAACAAACATTAAATCTCAATTTAAAGGCAACGTGTGAATTAACAATATACAAACCAAAACGGTACCATGATAGGGTTGCATTTAATAAGGCGATTTGGATGGATGTCTTACAAATAATGAAACTCATTTCCTAAGGTTTTCAAAGCAATCCGTCTGGATATAGTTCAGCTCGTCCTATCTACATATAATCTCTCCTGGAACCGAGCCTTTTCTTGTTCAAACCGTGTCGAGGCAGCAATATAATTATAAGATAATTTCAAAATAGGACTATTGGAAGGTACTTGAAAGAGACAGCGTCTGGAAGTCTACTGTATGTCTATACTGGACACAGATATACTCGCGACGCCTTTCTGGCATAAACAGGTTGAGAACAGGTAATGATGCAGGTTATTGCAAGTAGTTTTGATGAATGAGGAAACATGCAAGACCCCTGGTGCAACCAGTCTTCAACAGTTATTCTGAACTCGAGTTAAGCTGAATACACAACTATGTTTTACACCATAAACCATGTACGATCCAATTAATACCGAATGATGTGATGCGTAGCCATTTTGTGTCATCAGTATGTCCGAACAATATCAATTTTGCTTGATTTGCATCTGTCAGAGGCGTCAGTATTATAGCCCATAAAAAGCAAACTTATATCGGTAGAACATTTCACACAAACATTAAATAAGGATCACATGTCTACTAATGTTTCAACCATTTTAGCAGCATGGTACGTGTGGTCATTGCCTGGTATGCAAATGGTGCAACAGACACAGCTGTTCATCTAATTTGCATTAACGTAGGAAATATGTTCCATAAAGGGTGCATATGACGTTAGGTTCGCACTGTTTTGTTTCTTTAAATGACTGTCATCTTGAAAACTCGTGCCAATCGCAATAGTAACACTGTCGATTATTGCGTCTGCAATCAGTATAGGAGACATTCATGGAGCCTGTGTCTCATGGAATGTCTTCAAAGCATAATAAAATATGATTATGTCATGCCTGTCTCCTTAGGATTGAATATCCTTCGCGTTCCTGCTTACTCGGGAGAGTTTGGATTTGGACAGAGGTTTTCTTAATGTTGACTACTGCCTTCTTAATTTATTAGGTTTTGTCTTCTAAACAGGCGTTTTGGAACCCATATGATTTTTACTCAGTCTAGGTATGTCGGAATAGTTCTCATCAAAACAGCCCTGAAGTTAATATGTGGTGGAGTTCAGAGTCTTGGATGCAGCAGAATAATCAGAATCTCTCCAAAATGACCACGTTTCCTCCACTTTCATAGAGTTTGCATATATTGCTACTAGTTAGATGTACAGTTCTTCAATAAATATCCCATTCACATTCTTCTATTTCAATTAGGAGACATGGAGCTTTCGGGGTCTTTATTGCCATATGAATCCAAATATATAGCTTACATAATATGAGTCTGTGGTCAGTCTAGAATTCGACACTTCTCGGCAACCTTCATATGTATCTCCTTAGTCAATGAAATGCTAGTGTATGTAGCGCGAGTGCATCCAAGAAGTTTGATGCGGTTTTATAGGTTGATAACTGAGTTGGTGATTATGATGGTATCGTTACATTTATAAAAGCTATTTTTCAAATTATGCCTGGCCATGTCTGGTGATCTACCCCTACTCTACCACTGAAGTCACCAAGGATGATGTGCTTATGTACATTTGACACTTCTGTGATAAAAGAATCCATGTCTTACAAAAACTTTGTCGTTGATCTCATCTGAACTAGTAATACATAGTTACTGATGATAGTTTCATGTCTTTATCAACACAATGGGAGTTTCATTTGCATGAGTATATTCACGTCCTTTTGGAGATTTGCCTTGTTGCAAACAAAGCTGTGATTTGATATCTGTACTGTCTCTTCTTTACTACCATCATTCAAGATGGTGTAAACGAGCTCATACTTCAATGAATTGTCCTCTATCAGCTAGACGAGTCTCAACCATGACAGCTACTTGGATGATGCGTTTGGTCAGTTTTGCACCAACTAGAATATTTTTCTCTCTGGTCTATCTGCTAATGTGTTGTCCCCTACTTTACACAGACACCATGCATCGATATTGATTGGTGTTATTACCTTTATCTTTTTGTGATGTTACACTGATGTGAGACCGCCCCCCGCCCCGGTATACTTACAGTGTAAAGATGAAGTACGCAAAGTATAGGGTACGTTTCATAGCTCCTTCTTCGTGACACTGAGGTTAGCAGACTTATTATAAATACCGCTTCTCGGTTGCACAATGGGCTCCCAAGTTCCATTGCTGTTTCAATCCACCTACATGCATCAACAGAGGGCATGTGTGCAGATACATATCCCAGTGGGAATGCCAGGTCTTGTGAGTCAACGTTCCTCAGAGTCAACTTTACTCCTCTAGAATGGTATCTCAGCTAGTTGCATGAGATGTCTGGAGACTAGCCTGTGTATTCTGGATAACCATCCGTTCCTACTGTACCTGAAGGCGACGCCCTGTGCTGTCCAATCAGCTCGTTACATTCGCCTTCACAGCCAGAGATGATGGTGGACGGATTACAATATTTGCTGGAAATGATCGTTTGTGCGCTACATTTGCTACGTAATAATATAGTTAAATAGGTCCTTTCAAACCATGTACGAGTTTAGACTTCTCTCTGTTTCTTGTCAGTTATATATCATAACTTTTCCAAACACCCTCTTTTCATTTAGCTTATAGCATTATATTATGAGGTCAAAATAACGAGAAAATCGTATAACATTAAGCAGAGATGTAATAACATTGCCCAAAGGTTTCTATAACCAAATCAAGTCTGAACAGTTGAGCAAAGTCGTATAGGTATAAGGAGCAGTAGTGCCCATAAAAGTGGCATTAGTAATGTTTTAAGCGTTATAAATAACCTTGTGTTAGCAGAATGAGGTTATAACTGAAGAAATGAACGGATAAGATTTTTTTTGTGGATATGATGGTGTTATCAGTTTCTCACCCGTAACACTATAAGCGTCCATACATCATTCGTTATGTTCGTTGCATTGTTGTACATTCCTATTTGATAATTGCTTGTATTGATCGATACTACCGTTGTGCTGTTACTTCGTACTTCAAGTAGAGTTCTGAAGAAAAAACAATCATCCGTTAGAGAGAAATAATCATAATTTCAACGGATTATACCACTCACACGACTTCAATATGCCGAAAAGTTCAACAAAATGTTTTATTCAAACTTTTGTATCAGTCTTCTTGACAATGAATACGTAACATTTAAGTAAATACAAACAGCGATCTAAGTTTTTTTTTAAATAAACATAAGCAATTATCATGCCCATCCCATGTTCTTCCACAATATATATCCTTACCATTGTTTTTCTCGTTAGCGAGTTTTCGCTCTTCTCTGGTTTTGTTAGTCGTACAGAATGATATTATTAAAATTTGTAACTTTCCTTAGAGTAGATTAAATGCTTGGTAACTGAATTTTATGCCAACACTGCCACCTGTTATACAAGGACGCTTACAAAAAAGTAGTTTCGTACTTTAAAAAATACCACAAGTACTTTAAAAACTCAAATGTGTTGAAATAGTGATAACATTCACCATATAATAGTGCAAACGAAGCCACCCTTGTACAGATCTTACTTGGGGTTTCTTACAGCATGATAATGATGCAGACACAAACACTTCATGGTAATGTGGAAATTCTCATTAGCAAATTTTCTTGCCGAAATCATCATACCGAAAGTAATTTTACACGTCATTATAACTCATTTTTCATTGGTCTGTACTAGTATTCACATTAAAACTTTTTTAAAAAAGTACATTGTGTCTATTCCTATAATAAGTGTCACACACACACACACACACACACACAGAACCATTGCAACAGTTTAAGTAATTTTTCTTTTTGCAAACAAAATGTTTGATTTACATCCAGCACTATATGAAAACAAAAAAAGCATATTTAAACAGCGTCTCTCCTGACAAAATCATTACTCGGTTTCTTCATTTCGATAATAATCGTTATCCATATACAACATAAATGGAAGCGGTTTATTGGAAACGTCGACATGTGAAATGCAAATGTATATTTATTTTCAAAACTGTTCAACATTAGATTTAGAAAAATTAATAGCTAAAAACACAAGCGCACTCTTTTTCATATTGATATGCATGCTCTTCTGAACACGGACAATAAATATTCCATGGATAAACTGGAGTTTCGCGTAAAATTATCTGCAGTTTCCTTCTGTTAGCGACTAATAAAGAAGATTATCGAACTTGTCTGGCTTGAACCATTCCTTATCTGTATATGAATGAGGCGGTGTACATGATCTGAACACTGCATTCCTTATATATATATATATATATATATATATATATATATATATATATATATATATATATATATATATATATATACTGCAATGAAGCAGTAATGTCTAAACCAAGCCAGATCGTATAGTTTGGCTTATAAAATAGTTGGTAACTCTTGTTTTGCGGTTTACAAATAATATTTTTTGGAGTGCTCGATAACAAGAATACGTTACGACGGAGGGGGGGGGGGTGCTAGTAAGATTCACTTTATACAATGTCAGCGTGTACAACGTTCATACGTGTATTTTACTTTAACTATCTGGTTCGTCAGTTTTCATGACTGGTATATCTTTTTTAGAAGTATGTATTTATAGTAAAATTGTATAAGTATGTGATGCCATTATCTCACGCTTCCATGTTTTGCACAACAGAATGCATATCTTTTACCAAAAATTTGCCATACTATTATTACATGAGTTCCTCAGAAATTCTAAATATGCATATAATGTTTAATGGTATATACTACTTAGCAATATATTTACACTAAATAAATGAAAAACAAAAATATGTCATATAATAAATTATCAATATGTACAGTAACTGCATGGTTTGAAAACAATATGTGTGTGTGTGTGTGTGTGTGTGTGTGTGTGTGTGTGTGACTTGGATTTATAACGTAGCTTTAACAATTTTCCAGCCATATCGCTACGTGGTCTGCAGTGTAGTAGTATACAGTGTAGTAGTACATGTATATAGTGATGTCTAACTCCAGACACGTAGCATCGATGTCCAACACAGTCACACTATCCTATCGCGAGGCCTTTAAGTCGTAACACTAACTTCTTAACGTTGAGCGCCTAGCGAGACAGCTGTGAGAAAAATGTATGTAAGCCTTTGATATGGCTCAGACGGGATTTTAACCTGCGACCTGCCGTAACAAGAGGTGAAGAATTCGTAATGAAAAACAATGAATAAGTGAAATAATTATTGGCATCTGTTATATAGGAATTTGGTTTGCTCCTTAGATATCTTCACATCTTTAGCGTTGTCTCGTATTATTTGGTGTTTGAGGCTTTGTTTTTAATGCAAACAATTTCGTTGGCTTTTTGAATGTACTAAACAAATAATTTCCTTTCTTATATTGGTTATCTGATTATTTGTTTTTTAAAAATTGAAATGTACCACTTCATTCGCTACTAATATTCGAATGTGTGCTAAGCTTTACACTCAAAGACGTTGGACATTGCTTCACTTTCTTTACTGTTTCGTTCTACTTTACTCTAGTTATTCTTCGCCTATACTTTTAAACAACCCATGAATAATGACAGAGGCGTTGTCTTTCTTTATGAGTTGACGAATCCATTAAGTTAACCTGAACTGTGCACTGGATGATACATCTATACTCTGTGAGTATATTCTTCCCGTTGGTCATCTACGTCGTCCATAGTTGTCTCAAAGGCATTAAGCTATCCAAATATCAGAGGTCACTATTATACAATAACTTACTAAACTAACTATTCTAGCTATTATCTCCATCTGATTTAAATAGTGAACCTTTCTTTAATATTAGCACTACGTAACTATTGTATATTTCAGCCTTATATATGTGAAAAATAATTCAACTATTATTAATGTTAGCTGTATTGCCCACGGCTATGTAATCCTCCAATTTAGATAGTGAACATTTCGTCAATATGGGAACGTTATAAACTTTTTCTTGAACGTAATAAATTGAAGCGAAAACTACGTCCAGTTGTATCAAATGTCGCATACTTGAACGTCTTTATACATTGTGTTAGCCATTAATTTCTTTTTAAGTTTAAAAATAATTTTAAGCGAATATTCATTGAATTATTTTTCACTATTCCCCATGTTTCAAAAAAAATTTGGTTGTGGGGGTATTTTTGTCTTCTTGGTGTTTTGACATTGATTTCGCATTCAGCCTTTTTGTTTTGTAGGCAAAGTTTGCAAAACACGTATTCATTTTTCGTTCTCTGAAATTTATTTGATACTTTTTGTTCACTGCATTTTTTACAATGACTTTCCGCAATGACTCTCTCAATATCGTAAAGATTAAACTTTGTTTTATAGACAGGTATGTGTAAATGGATTGAAGTTATTCCAGTAAATATCTGTTTCTAACTTAATTTAATGTAATTAGGTGGTGAATTTGAGTCGTTTCAGTTCTTGCTTATTTGTAAATTTTGGTGTATGTAGTTCCTATTAGTTACTTATTATGATATTTATTACCTATTAGTGCTATTAGCAAATTACCTATCAATAACTTCTTCCCTACCTCATCAATTAGATTTTTAAAACATTTGGCATCTTTTGCAACATGTCAGAAGCAAATATCCTAAAAATGCTGATCAGATAAATCAGGCTCAAAAGCTGCACGGATACAGATTATGGTCTGAGCACGCCTGTTCATTAATTCCCTTAAATTGGTGTAAATAAAACACATTACTGTACATTTTAGAATATTACTATCATTTATCATGGTCTTGAAGTCCAGTCAGCTGATGGATCTTCAACGCAATATGTACAGAATATCCTGCATCAAATACTATGTTTGACAACTTGTAAATCAACGTGAAATAACAGAATTCTAACAGCTACAAATTCCTTGAGTACATACGGACGGAGCCCACGCGACTGCGATGTGAACCCACTTGAATGTGACGTGAGGCATAGGGTCGATATGTATTGGATGGAAGATGTCCACCGTATGATGGCTGCAAGATGCAAACAACTACGATACCTCTAAACAAACAAGGCACGATTATAATCAGATAATGTTTTGGATGCATATTAATATCATAGCATAGTTTTACATAGTAGTAGTAGTAATAGTAATAGCAGTAAAAGTAGTAGTAGTATCATTGTTGCTGTTGATGGTGATGATGATGTTGTTGTTGTTGTTTGTTGTTGTTGCTTTCAATGTTGTTGTAAGATTTTTACCTCGGGAGAGTTCCATTGTATTTTACCCAAAAGGATATGGTCCATGAAGTTCCATCAAACGTAATATTCTTCGTATGTGTGCAGTTTTCCTTGCCAAATATTATATAACCATTCGCTTTGAAAGCATCCTTAGGTATATCAGAAACATTCATTGATTCGCACTCTTTGGCACTTTCATTGAATAAGGGTTTATCGTATGTTCCATTCGTCGAATCTGTGACCTGACAAGCATTATTGCACACGAAGTTTAATACATTCGAATTGCATGTATGTGACGATGTAATGTTAGAGAATGTAGCCAAGTCTGTCGATATTGATGCAGTAACACAAGAAATGAAAACAAGTACCACGCTTAAAGCTGTTTCCATCGCAAACGCAAACTTGTAAGTGTTAGTTAAACTAGATATATAGATAGGACAACATTTGTACGAGGAGCTAAATCAAGCAAGACCAACGTAATCTTTACTTTAATGTTTCAAACCGAAACACTGAATAGGTTTAAGATGCCACAACAATTTCAGTTCATTTTGAATAGACTATTTTTTAATTCATGAAATGGTGCAATGGCTACGATATCTGTAACAAACGTCGTTCCAGGAGGAAGATAGTTTTACCAAGTCCATAACTTAGCAAGGATGCTTTCCCTTTCTGAATGACACAATCAATTCCAAGAAGCTATGTTCACGGAAACGGTTGATTACTTCCGGAGTAGGAAAGAAATAATTTCCTTTATCTGAAATAATAATAATAATAATAATAATAATAATAATAATAATAATAATAATAATAATAATAAGTGTTTAGAGCAAATCCAAGACATTCATTTGAAATCTGAACGTTAGTTATTTTCGAATTGTGGTCTAAGATTACTATGTCTTACAACAGTGTACAGCGTTACCTGTAGAATTTGTGTTTGCATGAAGTAGAACTGAATGTTCATTGTAAGTTATATAAGGTCTTGATAGAGCATCTGCTAGATCTGTTTATAAAGACGTGTATAGTTTGTGTTACACTCTAGAAGACCTACTTTGGGGAGTATTGTTTTTCTTTCATTATTCTAATCGCTGTATTTAAAAAAGGACATGCTTAATATGTGTTTTGTGATACAAATATTATATTCATTGTAAGAAATTTCAGTTAAAAGGATCAACATTAGTGGTTTCACTGATTGTATGAAACAAAATTGATGGTACATTATCTTCATTTGAACTGTCTTTAAGGGGCTTGTCATAACCACACTTATGAATGTATCGTTTCCGTCCTCACTTTAGTCATTACCCCGCTTTTTTTGGCCATATAATTGGTAATGAGCAGAGTAGAACCTTAAAGCGCAATTTTTAAAAACCTTTACCAGTACCTCGATTGCATTTTGATATTTTATCATAAGTAAAAATGTCCATAAACAACCACCAGAAGAAAAAAAAACCAATTATGTTTATATTAGTTTCTATAACGTCAATTCAAAAATTGATGAAAAATTAAAACATTTCATACCATGGCTCAGGAAAACCACTTGTCAATTCATTGATACAAGTTAATTGTTGGCTATGCAGAACAAACCTGTATTCTTTAATAGTCGCTGTGCCGAATTGATACAGATTCCTAAATGACGTGAGTTAGATGCCATTAATAATCGCCAATGCTTAATAGATATCGTGCGTTAATTATTCACTACATGTACCTATTTTGCCTAAATATATCAGTCTAGAACATGTTGCAAGAGGAAATCCATTTGCCTTTTAAACCATGTAGGTGATGCAAACTGTATATTAAAAAAATGGGTCTAATATTATTACCAGTGAAGTCAGTAGTGTTTAAAAGCATTCTCATTAATTTTCCCTTATATACATAAGGTATGCTCCAGCTACTGATCATGATGATGAAGAAATAGAGGCGTTTTACAACAAACTCCAGAGTATAATAAATATGGTAAGTAAAATAGACATCCTCATCATCCAAGGAGACTGGAATACCAAAGTTGGCAAAGACGCTCTAAAAGACTGGGATGATCATTGTGGACCGTCATGCGGTGAGCTTACCAACGAAAGAGGGGGACGGTGGTTCCATTTCGCACGCAACAACAACTTGGTGCTAGCCAACACCCTGGGTGAACATAAAGCTTCACGATGAGGGACATGGCACGCACCAAATGGAACCCATCATAACCAGATCGACTACATACTTGTTCAAAACCGCTACCGATCTGACATCAACAGAGCAAAAACATGAACGTTCCCTGGTGCTGATGTTGGAAGTGACCACGACCTCGTCATCATGAACTTCCGAGTCAGGCTGAAGAAAATGAACAAGCCAAAGACATTCAGGCTCAAATTCAACCTTGAACAACTGAAGGACCCTAAATCTGCAGGTCAATCCAAGCCAAAATTGGAGGAAAATTTTCTCCACTCCTTGTGATGGATATTGATGTTGAAGTAATGACAGACACTTTCAACACAACCATGACAACAGCTGCCAAGGGCATCATTGGCTTTTATCGCCCAAAGAAAAAACCCTGAGCTTCACAATAGATTCTGAATCTGTGTGATGCCCAAAGAGACCTCAAAAACACCAGACACACAAGAGGGGCAGTGGAGTTCCGAGAACTAAACAAGAATATCAGGAGAAAAAAAAATTGAAGAAAGCAAAAAGGATTGGATAGGACAAAAGTCCACAGAAATAGTGAGCATTCTGATAAAGAATATTAGCAAAAAGGCATTCCAAATTGTGAAAGACCTCACCAGACAGAAGCAAAAAAGAGTCAGTACCATTCAAGACGAAAATGTAAAATGCCTCACACAAGCAAGTGACATTGCAGAAAAATGGACTGAGTATTGTAAAAAAAACTATCCAACCATCCGTCCACAGGAGACCAAGAGGTGCTTGAAGTTCCAAACTCCACAAATGATGATGATTTCCCTATTCTCAAAGAAGAGGTGGAGTCAACAATAAGATCACTGATGAATGGGAAGAGAGCTGGAGTAGACAACATCCTAACTGAACTTATCAAGAATGGTGGAGAATCAGTGACAGATCTACAAACAAAAATCTACAACAAGATCTGGCAGAAAGGCGAATGGCTAACACAGTGGATCCAGTCACTGATTATAACACTCCTCCAAAAATGCAATCTCCAGCTGTGCCAAAATTACAGAACTATCAGTTTGATCAGCCATGCTAGTAAGGTGATGGTTAAGATCATCTTGAACAGACTGAACCCACAAACAGAAGAAAGAATCGTTGAATAACATGCAGGGTTCCAAAGTGGAAGAACCACAACAGAACAAATATTCAATCTTAGGATTCTGCGTAAAAGCACTCACAACATCAACAAGACAGGTTTTCATAGATTTCGAAAAGGCTTTTAATAGAGTGTGGCATGAGACATTGTGGGCATCAATGAAGAAGTACAACATGGGTCAAAAGTTGACCAATATCATCAAGCAGCTGTACACCAAGGCTACCAGTGCATTAACTCCACAAGTTTATTGGGGGACTGGATACAGACAACAGTTGGAGTACGGCAAGGATGTCTCCTGTCACCCACGCTTTTCAACATCTACTTAGAGCGCATCATGAGCCAAGCCCTGGGGAACCACTATGGAACAGTCAGCGTTGGATGGCATAACATCACCAACCTCCTTTGATCCGCTGGCAGGCAGTGAAGATCAGCTTGCCACCTTAGTGAAGAACCAGAATGAAACATCTTCCGGATTTGACATGGATATAAGTGCCGAGAAGACAAATCTGATGACAAATAGTGGCAAACAAATCTCAACCAAGATTAAGGTCAGAGGACAAGAACTTAAAAAAGTGGGCCAATTCAAATATATTGGTTCCATAATCACGGAAGCGGGATCAAGATCAGAAATTTTGTCATGAGCAGCACAAACAACGGCAGCTATGTCAAAGCCAAGACTCATCTGGAGAGACAAGAATATCTGTCTGAAAACTAAAATCAGACTCTTGAGAGCACTAGTCACTTTAGTATTTCTGTATTCATGTGAGGCCTGGACCCTTACAATAGCATTACAACGAAGAATACATGCATTTGAAATGAGATGCTACAGAACCCTCCTAGGCTTCTCTTACATGGACCACATCACAAATCAAGAAGTCCGTAACACCATCAGGCACAAAGTAGGCCATAATGAAGACCTCCACACCACAATCAAAAAGAGAAAGCTGAAATGGTATGACCATGTCACTAGACCCAACAATCTATCCACATCAGTACTGCAGGTCAGCGTCTAGTGTGGCAGAAGGATAGTTAGACAGAGAAAAAAGTGGAGTGACAACATCACAGAATGGACCAGGAAAAGGTTTGTGGAGACATAGGCATTGGCACGTGATTGAGACAAGTGGAGGGAACTGGTTAGATGTTCAGCAGCACAGTGCCTCAATGACCGCACTAGCTCAAGAAACTGATGATGATATACACACGTAAGAAGACAGGTAGTTTAAATACGACACAAAACAAATTGCAAACCAATGTTACAATTGAAATTTCTCGGAATGTTTATAAAATGCAATTTATATTGTAAAACTTACATTTGTATTATTCTCAATAAAATTAAAATTGTAGTGCTTGAATAATAAAGTATTCCACATTGCAGATAAGAAATTATATTTTAGTATAGTTTAATGACTTTTAGTAGGAGCTTTGATGTATTTAATTGTTGTTTAAATGTATTATAAAAAGTACTTCAGTTTCTCTTGTTACATGTTGTATTCTTTTATTCTTTATTCTATAATAATCATTATGAATTATCTTTACGGATTATTTGAATTTATTATGAATATTATATATATATATATATATATATATATATATATATATATATATATATTTGCATCTGAATTGTAGTCTTGAATTATTGTTAAACTACTTACTGCCACCTTCATGCAACGAAGTAAAGAAGGTAAAATCGGTATTTTATACTCAATATTCAATAATTTGTACGTACGACAAAATGAATGCAGAATATTGTTCAAGTATTGAAATCTCATCAAATTTGGATGTACATTTTGTCTATCTTTCGTTCATTTAATATTTATTTATTTACGTTAAGCTCAAAGGATAGAGATTTCAGAATTGTAGGAATTTGGTTAAGTCTTGAATAAGTGTAATAATTGCATGTGTGTAATTCTATCTAGGTGTAATTATGTATCTTAAATATTTCACCTTACGTGTGTAAACGTCTATGCTGAGTATTGTTTCACCTTAATAATAAAGTTTATGTGCCCCTGGGGCTTCAGAATTCGAACCTCTTCTTGCAGTTCGAACCCAGTACCTCTCAGGACACTAGCACTATAACCATACCATCATCTAACGAGTGAAACCACCATAAATAACCTTTCAATAATTTTTGCCGCTCAAGAATCTTGCCTTTAAAACGCGTCTTAGGGATGTTCTCTCGAAACAAAGACTTGACGGAAATAAGCTTAAAGCATGAATTTAATATACATAGCACAGTGCTCTGATTCTCAATATTAAAATCTTCCTTTGCCATCATGGATATGTCCTATTTAAAATGCCAGTTTTAGCACTTTATCTTAATTATTCATTGCACTACATATTTATTGTCAAGTCTTGTGGCAAATACTGGGCTGTACATGAGACAGGTAAAACCAAAGGAGAGATTCCACTTGTCGTTCAATTTAATCAGCATTTTTACGCCATTGATGGCGTCGGCTTGAGCCCCATGATAATAAATGATACAACGGTAAACGAATGTCTCCTTCGTAATGTACTGAAAGCACAGTGGTCAATGATATTGTTTTGGTCTTTTTGACCGATCTAATGGAAATGTATCTAATGGCGTTTGATCTAATAACAGTTTATTAAATGTTATCTGTTTGCAATTACAACAATATAGCCTACTCCAGGAATGCTAGCAGTTTGAGTTACTTGTATGGTCTCTACCGTGACAATCTGAATTCATAATACTGAACTACAAGGAACAATTACCAAATGTGATTATTAACATATACATAATAAAAACCCATGTGTATTCATTCTCGTTTTATTTTATTTGTTTTAAATTATTAATTAAAATATTTAATGTGACTTCGTTCTTCAATTTCATGCAAATCGTAACTTATGTCCGTCTATACCATCAACTACCCCCACCCAGACCAGGTAGTCAAACTAATGTATTAACTAAACCTGATTTTATTCGAAAATATATTGTAGTTTCTCGTGCTTGCTTTATCTTGAGGGGGTATAATTTTATTTTAAAAACAAATTAAAATGAAATATATAATTCAAACTGCACGTGTTTACATATTACATAATATGTTCACTTTAAACGTGTTCATTAAAATGACCAGGATATTGATTCTTAAATCCAGGAAAGGATGTGGCAAGTTCACTTTGTTCTTTTAGGTTGTTTATTGAATGTGTTTCATGGTCTTCTTGTGCCTCAAGAAAATAATCAAATCCTTTTACAGCTTCATATCTGTAATAACTTATTATATATTTTTAAAAAGTCATCTCTATCAATGAGAAAAAGCAGACGATTGAAATCTATGGTTAACAATTCGATGTCAGAAAATAGTTTGGCATCAGCATTTGCTTGCATAATGATTCAGATGAATCAAAACATATTGTCCTTGAAAAATAATGATAATATTGATGATGACTTTGTATAGGGCCTAATCTCTCGAAGATCTAAGCGCTATAAACCATCAATAATGATATGACTACACTATAGAACAACAAATGACAAAAAAATGAAATTGAAAAACATAAAAGCATGCTGAAAACATATAAGATACAAAACATGATTAGGTCGGTAAATTTGTCCCTGCAGTCGAAACAGGTGAGTCTTAAGAGCACTCTTAAAAGGGACCACTGTGTCTTTCTGTCTAATTTCAATGGACAATTTGTTCCACGTCTCCAGGCCCTGGTGTGCAAACGAACGTTGTCCATATTACTTTGTTTTCACCTTGAGAACAATGAGTATACGATTATCAGAAGAAGAGCATAAGGATCTAGCTGGTGTATACGCATTGGTGAGGCTGGATAGGTATGTTGGACTGGAGTCTGTCATTGAAACAGCACAAATGAAAAAATTTGTGTTTAATTCTGTATCGAATTGATAGCCAGGGAAGGGTACAGAGCAGTGGTGAGGTGTGCTCTGATCGAGGTACTCTAAAGATGATCCGTGCAGCTGTGTTTTTGAACTTTTTGAAGTTTATGGAGTAAATATTGTGATGAACCAGACAGAATTGAGTTACAATAGTTCAGTCTTGAAAGTACTAATGTACACACAAGTGTTTTAGTGGCATGAACTGAAAGATATTTACGAATGGATCTGATGCGTCTCAATTCAAGATATGCACCCTTGCGTATGTTCACGACATGTTGGTGTAATGTGAGAGTAGTCTAGAGTGACACCTAGGTTTCGTACTGACTGTGAGAATTTGATGTTGGTGTTGCTGATATTTATTGTTTGAGGTAAAGGATGTGAATGAGAAAGTCTTTGTGTTGTGATCAGAATAGCCTCATTTTTCTCATCATTCATCTGCAGCTTGTTACATGTCATCCATGATTTTACATCAGAAATGCACCTCTCTATTCAATGGATGGATGCATCAACTTCAGTTGGGTGGCTAGACTTGTATATTTGGGTGTCATCAGCATACAATTGGTGCGACACAGGGTGATGATCTATGACACTTGACAGCGGCTGAGTGTACAGAATGAAGGGAACAGGCCCAAGAACAGATCCCTGTGGAACACCACAACATACGTCAAATGGGCTGGAGTGTATTACATTTGCAGATATAATTTGTGTCCTCTTGACTAAGTAGGACTTGAACCACTGTAAGACTATATTCTGAATGCCAAATACATGCTGGAGACGGTGAAGTAATATAGCATGGTCCATTGTTTCAAATGCTGCAGATAAATCCAGGAGAGTGAAAACTGTAATCTTTCCACTATCCAAAGCAGAGACAATGTCACTAAATACTTTCAGAAGAGTAGTTTCCATACAGTGGCAAGGGCGATATGCAGACTATACGTTGCTACAAGTTGAGTTAGAACAACCTTTTCTGAGATTTTTGACATGAATGGGAGATTAGAAACTGGGCGGTAGTTTTTTAAATCGCTATGGTCAAGTGTTGGTTTCTTCAGCAGTGGCTTTACGATGGCAGTTTTGAAAAATGATGGGAATTCCCCCAATGAGAGAGAGATATTTTAATAACATCTGTTAGTGAAGGCCATATTGGGTCTAAGCATTCAAGTAGCGGTGATGTCGGAATTGGATCCATTTGTTCCTTGACATTAGTTTGTTAGTTATCTCGAAGAGCTCTTTGCAGCTGGAACTCTCCGTGATCTTAGTACTGTAGTGGGATGATTTGGCTAAATGGACTATGTTTGTGACGTTCTTCTTAGCGGCTTCGTAGATTTCTTTATGAATTATGAGTCTGGTGGAAAGCCAAAGCCACTCTGCTTTTCGGCAAGTCTTTTAGCAGTGCGAAGCTGGTCCCTAACACTGGTATACCATGGAGAACACTTTTCTATTGATACTATGCATTTAGTGGCTGAGGCATGTTTTTCAAGCAATGAACGCAGGCAGTTATCAAGTTGTTCCTCTGTTGGATGTAAGAATGTTGTTAGGTTTTCTTGGATGTCATGCATAAATTTCGTTCTATTTATTATACGGAGGTTTCTCTTAGTAGCAAATAGAGGTGGAGAGTTAGGGACTGATACGTCGAGATAACATACAATCCATAGGTGATCCGATGCAAGTTCATCGGATACAAGGGTGGATTGCAGAATATTATCATCAGGTCTGTAAGGAAACCAGTGTAAAATGTGACCAAGTTTATGGGTAGGATGGTTAACTGGCTGTTTAAGATTGAAAACATGAATGGAATCTAGGAGTTTTGACGTGTATGGTTTTCCAGGAAAGTCAAAGTGAAAGTTGAAATCTCCAAGAATAATTAGGTTGCCACCTATCGAATTTCCATACTCTAGAAGATTTGGAAACTGCTCCAAAAAGAGAGATTCAGTCAGCTAGTTTTTTCTACTAGGAAGAGGACGGTAGAGACAAAAAAATGGACTGACCTATTTTCCAGTGTGAGCGTTGTTTGGACTAGTTCAAACGATGTGTGGCAGAAATTGAAGGTTTGTACTTAAGTCGTATGATCATGGAATTCTTTGTAATTACAGCAATTGGACCTCCGCGAGAGTTGCGTGGGAACGACTTGATGGAGTAATCGCTGAGTGTTAAATCCGCACTCTTAGGTTCATCACCTGCCGATTGTAACCAAGTTTATGTGAGGAAGAAGACGTCAATATTCTGGTCGTTAATAAAATCAACAATTTCTGTGGGCTTTCTAGGTGATCCTACTGATTGAAAGTTGAATAATGCAATACGCAGTGGTATCCCTGTAACAGTTGACACAACGGTTGACGATTAAGAGGAATTTGAACCAGGTTATTAAAATTAACGGCAGAATTTTTTTAAAAATTTATCCATTGCGGGCGAAAGGGAGATAACTGGAATTCTTCTTCCTGTTCTACGCCTGCCAGATTTGAAAGAACGTTTTTATTCGCTTCCGTTTACATTTAAGAAATTATGAATTTATTTCCAGTTCGTTCAGTCTTGAGCACAATGTATTATCTAGAACCAAGGTGTGGTCATTTAATCCAAATAATGAGGGTCCGTCACATTGTAAGCGGTCACGTGACGGCGGTTTATTAAACAAACAAATGACGTCTTAACAGTGGGACAAAACAGCTAAACAAAATTCTAATTGTTCTCGTTTCCAAAACAAGGAGATAAATTAACACATACGAACGGAACAGCCAATGCATGATGAAACACAATAATGTAGACAAAGATAGAGAACAAGCACAAATGTCATAAATATAGCACAACATCGGAAGAGCCTTTCTTGAGCAGTTAAGCGATGGCGGCTTCAATGTTGCAAGAAAAGAAACATACAGAATAAAGTGATTTTATGGGACGAAAGGAGAACCTAGACTGATATAAAAGCCATAATCAAACGATGATATTGAGAATTGATAGCATATCGACTGATGGAAGTCAATGCAAAATTATAATTGGTATTTGAAATAAATATATTCTTGACATTAGTAATTGATTTTGAATTATGATGTAAAGTACAATTGTATCCTTTTTTATTTAAGCTGATAACTCACGAAGTATCCACACATAAAATACTTATACCTTGGTTCATGTTTACTCTTTCTTCTTTCCAATATAAATATCGCTAGATAAAATAATACCCGTGCACTACTGGTGTTGCCTAGTTCTCGAGACTTTAAAGGTACTATCAAAAAGAAAAAGGTTAATGAAAGTAGATAACGAAATGTATGATACATTGATCTTGATAGTACCTGCAAATTTTAAAAATAAAGGACTGCTTTTTTTCTACTCTGTACAAAATTACAATTACAACGGTATCTGACAATTGCTCTGACGGTTGGTGAATTATGTTGCAATATTATATGAATACCTTTGCAACAAGTCTAAATAACATTGCAAAAAATATATAAATATCAATGCAATATTTAAAATACTGTTTCACAATTATAAACAGCGTTACAACAATTCCAGTTAAAATTTAATTTATAAATAATATTGGTGCCATGGCAAAACTTACAGTTGTATCGACACAAATTATTACAGCAACAATAGCAGCAGAGAGTGTGGACAGACCGAAACTATTTCAAGCAAACCGAAACTATTTCAAACAAAATCCTAAAGGATTTCAGAAGAGAGTGTGGACAGACCAAAACTATTTCAAACAAAATCCTAAGGATTTCAAACCGAAACTATTTCAGACAAACCGAAACTATTTCAAACAAAATCCTAAGGATTTCAAACCGAAACTATTTCAGACAAACCGAAACTATTTCAAACAAACTCCTAAAGGATTTAAAACCAAAACCAATTCAGGCAGACAAAAAAAGAAAAATGGTTTCGGTTTGTTACGCTATTGAGACTCTGTCTCCAGAGCAAATTCTCCAGACAGACCCGACTCTGATTTAGTTTTGGAGACGAATTGAAAATCCTTTAGGATTTCACAAACAGACTAATTTGTAAAACCTCTCCTTGTAAATCAATCAGATTATTGGACTGGTCAGTGAGTTTGAAATTAATTCTCGTTAACAAATCATTATGACATCGCATATAGACTAGATTAGTTGGATCCTCAATTACTAAAAATCCGGGTGGAGCTGTTGGTGCAAATGAGTATAAAATATATCCTTGTTGAACTTGATTTGATTTTTCGAGATTTATTTGATAACTTCCTTCGATGACATCACATACTAAATTCACTGTAATCACCGAGGATATATTGACGTTTTGAGGAGCGATATGCCTACCACTCTCGTCTGGGTCGTTATTATATTTGAGGATAGTTAAACCCTTGTGTTGTTGTCTCCATGCGGTGAGTATTATAGTAAACGTTTTATTGATAAAATCATTAACATATTTGTTTAGTTCGTCTGCGTTATACCCAAGAAATTTAAAATTCGGTATATCAGCTTCTGTTATATTGTATAGAGTTTTAAAAAATTGTCTAGAGAGATTGTTTTTAGTATCAGCATGAATAATTACTCGAATTATTTTCTTGTAAATATATTCCATGTCGGATACAAGCTGATTTAATATTTCAATTCGTTTAACAATTTCACTTTGATTAGACTCACAAAAAGCTTCATGTAGTCGTTGTAGTTGTCGACTGTGTTCTTGGTTGATCTCTATAAAGTATTCAATAAATTTACTTTGTTCAATATCTATATAATTTATTTCTGGATTCGGTCCAATAATAAATCTCCAAAAACCGTAATCCTTATTAGAGTAAAAAAAAATTGTACCCTGCAGCGGTGAATTTTTTATATCACGGAGGTGTTCTTTATATGATGGGGTAAATTCGTGGTATGATTGTTTATCCGTGACATAATCAGATATTTTCGGTTCAGGTGGAGGTGTTATTTCAGGCCATCCTAATATAGTTCTTATCGAACTCTGATAGATGTCTATGACATACCCGGGCGAGTTTATCTCAATCGCGGATGATAGTGTTGGTTCATGAACTGAAATAGCGATTTTCGATTCTTTTTCAGTTATGGATTTTATTCTGCGTTGTAATTCATGATTGATTTGTTCAATTTGGTAAGACCCAGATGGTAGCGAAACAACAATCCAGTCTGGACTTCCATCTTGTTTATTTTTACTAGCGAACACCAAGGAATTATTCGGCTGTTGACCACCAAATGGTACTGATCTAATGTTAGGCCAACTGTGATACACTCGTAATTTTGCTAATGCTATTTCCTTCACCGGAATCGCAGTGGGAAAATTCACACTGAATCAGAAATCGTTGATGTTATTGCGATCATGCTGGTTTTCACCGGGGTGGTATTTTCCACTACTTGTTGAAGTACTTCTTGCAATGTTGCCATTGTTATTATATTCGTGTTATTTTTCTAATTTTGACATTGCGGAATCATAAATACGTACCATCGCTGAAAACTCATTATCTGATATTAATGTGTCATCGACGGAGGACGATATCATCGAGGATAATTGCGAGTACGCGGTTGACACAACATGGAATTTAACTATGTAATCCTGCAGCTTGCGCTGGCTACATGATGATATTTTTCTTGTTATTATTGAAATTATTCCAGCGATTGTTGTCGCCGCGGATATACAAATTTGAACAGCTATCGGGGTAATCATTCTCACCGAGGAGAGTATAATACCAGCTCCGGTGATTACACCTGATACCAAGTACACGGTAACGTCAACTGAGGTGATTCTTCGTCGATAATTTTTTATTTTTACTTGATACTCCTCAGTGAGTGTTTTGAATTTAGTTTAAAAATTCTTTGACCTGATCATAGCGATACTGCTGTCACGTTGCCAATGATGACATTTTATTTATTATCATAGATTTCAAATTGCTGGTGTTAAATGTTATAGCGTTGAAAATCCTATGGAATTTTAATTCAGTTGTTTACTTAAAACCGCTATGAATTCCACATACCATGTTATTGAAACCCTAGCCAAATTATTATCAGTGGATATTATTGTGAATCGTTCAGTTGTTTCCTTGTCGATGATCGTTGATATCATATTGTTGACCCAAGATGAACTGGTTGATGAAATATTAAATTGAGTCAGCGACACTAGTGTTAATCTATAAATACCTTTGACGGCCGCGTGGATATTTAATATGTTAGTGGATGATGTCCACGTAAATGATCCGTGTCTGGATCGTGTACACATTATTTACGATATTTTTTGTTCCCGAGGGATTTTTATTTTTTCAAGTTTTTCTATCATCCTCGGTAGATCATCCCTGATGACATCGTTGGTCGTTTTAATATCTTCGCGAAAAACTTCTATTCGCCGACTAATCGCGGTTATTTCATCACGTTTCGTGATAATACCAGCGAGATATGTTTTGATTTCTCGGGTTTAGCATTTTTACCAAAACATTTATCGACGGCATCATCGATTTTTTTAAAAGTTTTTACGTAACATAGTAAATTGTTCGATCTGAGCTTCATAATCGGATCGTAGTTTTTTCAAAACATAGATAGTGGTTTTTATCTCCGTGTGTTTTGGTGTGGTCCCCGGTGGATTTCCAAAGAAATCTAACAGAGATTTGTCAATATTGTCAACTATACTTCTTTGTAATTCAGAAAACTGATCGAATTTAGTTATATGGTCGTCGTATTCATCGCGTAGTTCTAAAGTGTTAATTCTATCCATAATAGTTGAAATGAGAACATCTGGTTTGAGTTTACCCTGATCGGAAAAAAGCGATAGCATTTTCCGTTACACCGCGTTTAAAATATTATCAAGGGAAACATTACTAGTTTTCAATTTACCCTGACGATCTTGAAATACGACTATTTCATTTGAATCAACACTTGCGAGGTTTAACATCTCAGCTATTTCATCTTCGATTTTTTTTTTACATCACCGGTTGCAGATATTTCCGTGGTGGGTTTTTTCAGGCTTGATAGAGATCTTCCCCAAACATCAATCATTATACTCTAAGATCTCTCTAAAAAGCGATTATTCATATATTCGTGTACAGTTTTATGTGGTGTTTTTCCCGATGATGAAATAGCGTTGAGGACATTTAATACTTCTATGCCGTATATTGTTGGGTCATTCATTTTCTGTGTTGGTAGCGTAGAATACCAGATAGGAATTTTTAAGCGGTTTATGTAACGCATAAATTCTTTAGGCGGCGCTAACCCATATGAATCGAAATAAACAATTGCACGCGGATCAAATCACGTATGCAACTCAGTGAGTTCCAGGTCCGGTGCTGTTATCGAGATTAATGATACCTGTTTCAGTGTTGTTTGGTTGTTGTGGTAATTGATCTCTCATAAAAACACCTCTAAAGTTGTTAACGCTAGTTTTTAGCAGTATTGAGTAAATCAAAATTTTAATTGGGAACTATAGGTTCTTGAGATGGAACCTTCGGTTTACCGAGTTAGTAAACTATTCCTGGTATTCTCAGGCCCTTTCCGCTTTACCATGAATACGGAGTTCCTGGTAGTCTTAGACCCTTTCCTGATCGTTTCCTTTTATACCCGCTTCCGGTAGCTTTCCCTAGTGCTATCCCTGCCGCTGTACCAACGGCTCCTAACGCAGCAGCTTTTGCTACCGCTGGGGCCCCGGCCGCAATCAACGCTGGTAACGCAGCTAACAGCGAGAATATACTACCCGATTTTATCATGTTTTTGATCGCGGACGCAGAGAGAGTGACCTGAACACTTTTTTATTTTTGATTGCATCTTCGAAGTGTTTTATCTGACGAGTTGTCAATGACAGTTTTTTATGACCACCAGACATCTGATTGTGCTTCAGCGATATTGTGGTTCCACATTTTGTAGCTGATTCCGATTGAAATTTTTTAATTTGACCAGGAGTTAACGTAACACTAACATGACTATATGACATTTTATTTAATACGAGATTGATCTAATTGTTACATTACATATTTTCCACTGGTGCATCAACTACTCTCATTTGTCCACTAACGCCTTCGAGTAGCATTGATTTGTCACTGAGAATGGCAGCAACTGCTCTGTAACCACCAGCAGGAGGACCGGTTACACAAGCTCGAAAGTGTATGTAAACGACGAATTGTCTGGTTAAGTCAAGATGTTCCAATGAAAAGTAGTAGATGGGATATTGATTTCTAAAATCTAATTGTGATATTTGCAGACCGGTATCCACATTATTATCGCGTCCCATAAATGATAGCAAACGATGATACGCGCGTGCTATTTGGTTTTGTCCGTAATTAAGTAAAATATCCTCGGATGGTTCCTGTTGGCCGTTTATCCTCAACAAGACTTCATTAACACCCAATTGATCAAATATCATATGGCTGTGTGTTTGTGAATTTAATCGCGCTTTATCCTATAACGTAATAAATATATGCCGCGACGCAAAAACCCCTTATTTTGATGCCATGTGCCATGTATTTATCTTGTTATTATCGTCGCCGCCTCGCATGAGGATTACTGTATGCTTCGCTCCATAGAAATATATGATGTAGTGGAATCGCGCATGAGTATAATCTACGCTGTCCATGCAACATGTTGCAAACCCTAAGTTGTAACGAGTATTATCACCTTTTATAAGATAAAACGCAGCAGCTGGTCTAACTTGATGTTCAATATCAACTGGCTGTGGATCAACTGCGGTATCTTGTGGTGTCCTACTTTAATATATTTATTATATTCAGCGTAATCAGTAATATCCTTCAAGAACATCATAGATGGAACTGCCGATCTTGTATAATCATCAGAATATCTTGCTTGATGTTGCCACTATTGTTGTAGCAACATCAACATCATGTTCTATGGATTCAATCTCTCTTACGTCAATCATATATCTAGTGCTATTGAATAACGCCATGATACCATTATTGACAAAGGCAACTTTGACATTTAGGTCATATGGTGGATCATTAGCAATGGGATTATTTGTTACAATTTCTCCTTCTACTTCGATAAACGCCTCAGCGGGTAGAAAGTATTTGCTGGTATCCTGGACTTGAAGTTCGATTCTTCATCGACTATTTGGTTGTATTGCATGATAGGAATAGAATTGATAATTGCGTACAGAATCATTCTTGGGTACTGATGTATCTAAATCCAACGCTGGGTCAGGAGCCGATTTGAACATATTATTATATATTTCTTGATCTAAATCGCGATCTCGCTCGAGATTTCAAACGACTTTCCGCTATCATATTTGCAGTAATATTTCCCTGAGTGTCATACCGTGATGCTATATTCAGATCCACTGCGTTGTTTATTATTTTACTAATACTCGCGGGAAAAGTTCCGTATATGGTAGTTTCTCTAGTGATTTTATCACCAGTGGTTTCTTTCTTCGCCGAACTAACGCTACTAGTTTTTCTTTAGCCGCGGAAAATGCTTTCCCGGCAACATCACCAACATTACCCTTATCACGAATAACATCAATAGCTTTCATTGATAACTGTTTTGCGATTCGTGCTATTTTTGGAGCCATTCTTGCAAATAACCCTACAATGGTATTGCCGAGACCGTCTCCATAGTATGTTCTATAAACAGGCAATCGTGAGTGTACTCCGTAAGTCATTTTTGGTTTATTGTGGTTGTAGTGTATGATGATCTTATTTAAATGCTATTTATATAATCGCAAAATTCTTTTGATTTTCAATAAAATGTCACAGACAAAGTCATCAAATTGGTCAATTCGATAACCGTCCCCTAGCTCATCAATAAACTCTCGGTATACACTAATATCCATGATACCACCCTCAAATAGTCGTCTGTAGACATCAGCGGCCTCATTAATTGTTTCAGGCTCGTTTACCTCCTACGAGAATTTCTAATCGTGATATATCCCCTAGAATACTATTAGGACAACGAACTAGACCACTACCTGAAAACCCTCTTGGATATCCACCTATATTTTTTTTCAGATGTACCAGTTGCACCTTGTTTGTCCTTTTTCTGATCTTGTAAGTATCTAAAAATTTCAGCATCATCTTCAAGGGGTATATCCAATTGAAGTTCTTCTTGTTTTTTGTCTTCGTGTTTGTCTCCGTGTTGGTGTTGGACATTTTCTTTCTTGTTGTCGTTCTTCTATTTACATTTGTCGTTCTTCTATTTGTTGTTTATCATAATTATCAACTCCTTTTTTAAATGCTTTATTCCCCAACTCCCTTTATTCTAAACGATCAATCCCCTTGTTTATTTTATACAACCCATTAATCCATTCATCACGTGATATATTATATTATCTTTATAATCTTCTTTTAAAAACTCGTTTCTTGAATAATAATTTTAACAGCAAAATCACCAACAACTTGATAATCCTTCTGTTTTAATAATTGAAATTGTTTTATTATTGTTTTAGCCCCTTCAGTAAATTTATAAACTAAAGAAACAACACCCTGTTGTTTATCTCCAGCTATCTGTTTTAACAACGGGAGAATACCCTTTTTTCTATCCTTTTCGTCAACAGTCTCTCCCAATATAACTCGCTCAGTAGCAGTGGTTACTGGTTGGAATAACTGTTCAGTACCCGTTGTGACGGCGGTTAGAAATTCTTGTCTTGCTTTTAACATCTTTCTAACAGGATCACGAACCAGAATAAATCTCTTAATCACAGCTAATCTCTCGCGGGCTAATCTACTTGTTAGGGTTTCATTTACCATTATAAATATAATGTATGATCTAAATTGTCAACGCAAAGCCACAGATAGCTACGCGTTTCATTTTTTTATAAAAATTGAAGGCAAAAACCTCAGGAATTCATTTAGAGAAAATCGATTTTCATGAAATCTTGTCGACGGATTAGCTAAAAACTGCAAAATCAATGAAAAATGCATCGAAGATTCGACGATTACGATGAAAAACACCACAAAATTTGGCTCAGAAGGATTGAAATTTCATCAAAATCGATTTTCTCTAAATGAATTCCTGGGGATTTTGCCCTCAATTTTCATGAAATTATGTCGACGGATTGCATAAAAACACCACAAAAACGAACAAGAACACCACAAAAATTACCAAAAATCAATAAAAAAAAAAAAAAAATCCCTGAAAACATTTTAGCAATTAACAAATAAAATAAAATCCGTGAATTCCCATGCACTCCGAAATTCTTTTGAATTTCACTACAGTGTTTCATTACTTCCGCGTTCGTGGTAAATCACCACGCAATAAACAATACTTGGAAGGGTATTAAAGAGTTTCTGTTCTGCGTGAGTAAGCACACCTGTCTATAGAATTGTGAATTACTCATACTTGCAAGCAGGTATGGGTATTGTACATGTTTGTGTTAAGAGTGTCAATTAATCCATGGAGAGATTTTTCAATATGTTGCGGTAACCTAAAGGAGATTTTCATTTTGTCTGATGATTTCTTTTCTTATTGTTTTGATTTTCGAGTTTATTGTGCGTTTGATTTCATATTGTTTGCCCAATTCATTTCTGACCTTCTCGACAGCAATTAACAGCGGGATAAATTTGTTGATGTTACAAAATGCGAGTGAGTCATTTACCGCGTGCTGAATTCGTTTGATAAACCCATATTGCCTTGGAAGGATATACCTATTATTCCGGACGCTATCATCAAGATCATGAAATTCATAGAGAATCTGATTACAATCAAATTTATCTGATAATTGTATTCCTTGACTTTTCAAATTTGAATCTCAATTATAATGACATTCATATTTTCGAAATTCATTATATGAATATTATATCTCTAATATATCTAATAAATAAAAGGGGTTATATTGACCCGTTGTTGTATGATATGATTATATACGATATGATTATATATGAACATATATGATTATATATGAACTCCATTCCCTCTAAGGTGTTATTCACATCTTATTGCGCCTAGAGATATTATGCAAGTTATAATATGATGTGATGAACACCATTCGCTCTAAGGTGTTATTCACATCTTATTGCGCCTAGAGATGTTATGCAAGTTATGATATGATATGCTTTGATGAACCCATCTGGAACCTCTCAGGTGTTATTCACATCTGAGAGGCCCAGAGGTTACATATATAAGACAACACCTCCCCATTTGGAACTTCTCAGGTGTTATTCACATCTGAGTGGCCCAGAGGTACCACGAAGCATAGTCTCCGAGAGGGGATCTAACCCCAAGAAAGTATGCTTGGTGAATGGACGTCACATTTACATATAGATATATACATATTTACATATTTACAAGTATTTACATATTTACAATGATGATATATGAAATACGACGGTACACATACACACAAGGGGCTGTTCTACTTTCAACTGAAACCACCATACCCCTAACACAATCACCCGGGTTGAATGCAAAAACACATTCACACCGTGTGACGGCGTGTGACATATGGTGGTTTCTCGGTTGAATTTCGAATGGCTTAAAGCCCCAATTATATATAGAAAAACTTTCCGATCGATACCGTCGACAATAATGCCTGCCACGAGATTCAAACGATGGGGCCCAGGACGAGATCCCAACCGTGTATGGAATACACTAGTGTTCGTAATCTACGGGTATATAATTCTGAATATAATATAAGTGTATCAAGTGAAGGGTTTAACAGATGGTGTATAAACCACACAAAAAAGCCATTCAGTTAGACCATGAGTCATCAAAAAATCCCATTGAGATCCGGTGACAGTAATCTCTGTTTCAAAACTACACATACAAGCCCACAAGAGTTATTCCCCTTAATGCTACATATAATAATTCAGATTTAAACGAATTGAATTCTGTTTTGAAATTTTGTAGAAAAAGCGGATTTAGTTATATTCTCTGCTACTTTTCGTACCGAAGGTTCGCAAATATCAAAATACCTACCGACTTCATTTATTAATTTAAATACTCTTTCTTCGTTATTTTCTGTATTAAATGATTTTATAAGGTCTCGCATTTTTTGAGCATTTTAAAGTCCCACTTTGTTTGGTGTTTTCACTTTGTGTAATAGACTGTAGATTCGATAAAGAATTTTTCTTAGGACTGGAATCAATATGATCGATTACAAATCCATCCTTTATAAATCCGTTAAATACCCCGTAGACAAATCTATGATTAAGATATATTTTCTTTCCAGCACTAAATATAAGATATCCAAGATTATTGACAACACCAATTGGTTTCTTCAGCCTACGGTGTCTGACAATACCTTCACGAGATGCATCATGATCGATGATCACGGGATGTGGTAGAAATTCTTGGTTCATTTATATACTATAATATTATTTGTCTAATTCATTATTTGGTTTAATTATTACTTGAGAATCTATCAATGTAGTCTTGAGGTGTTCTTATGATTTTGTTCTTGACAGAGTCAAGGACCCTGACACAGTCAGAGTCATTGATGGAGTTTTCACGGAATCTTTGATTCTATTAACATAATAGAGCTTTCGCTCTCTATATGGCTTCCCACCGCAATTGAGACACAACTGCGATTTACCACGCACACCTACCCCACATCGTATGCAAGGTAAGGGCCCATAGCTTCCACGACGTACTCTTTGTAAATGATATCCACAGAATTTCATTTCTGCATGATTTGTTACAAGCGGTTACTGAACCTATCATAAGCCATTTGCAATGATTCATTACAAAATAAATTCTTTATTTAAATACTTGTTTTAATTATAATATGGAGGAGTTCGAGAGATTATCGAAAATTACGCCTTGGAAAAAATGTTGAATTAAATCTCGATAGTCTCCACTGATGTACCAAAGAATCTAATAAGTGATAGAAGCATGATAGGTTGAATCCGTGATGGTTTTAATGAATTCATGCGCGATGGAGCATCTCACTGTTGGTCAACATTTCGAATTGATGGTAGTGATGCTACCATGAAAGACGAAAGAGCAGCAGTGATAATCTCACATCTTGACGAGAAAAAGTATTTTTTAGAGTGAAATTCATTATCCGCTTAGAAATGGGGAATCGGACTATACGCAAGAAATTTGAACCCATCTTGAAAAACAAGAGAACCATCACTGTCAGTCAGGATTCCAAACCAGGAATTCTGACTGGAATTGACAAACCGTATTACGAGAGATCCTATCCTGTAACCGCGGTTGTTTATGGAATCTATCCGATAAATGATAAACCGAGTATTGAAAAATTAAAACCCATTAAATATTCGTCGTTGAATTGTGTAGCAGAACGAATAATAGAGCACTTTACAAATGCATTGCGCGGAAACAAATTGACGGATCTAAGACGCCAAAAAAATAAATGAATGGGGATTAACAGTAAAGGAGAGCGGGGCAACAATTCAAAATGTGGCCGCATTAGAACGGATACTAAAATTCCCAATATCCGTAGAGACGGTAACAGGCGAGATATTATATGAACCGAAATATAAATCGAGAGGATCTCCAATCAAAATTATTGACCATAATGCACACCCGCGAACATCCGCGGTAACAATATTTCCGCGGGATAGAACAATAAAATATCTACCCGTAGAGAACTCTGGGGGAAATTTATTTGATTTTATTTATGAGTCGAGTAAAAGGATCCTGTGTCAATGTGGTTACTTCACAATTTTGAAGACGAGGAGGGTAAATTCGATCAATTTGTAAAACCCAATGGCGAAATATATCGTACTGAAGCCCTCCACAATGAGATGAAAAAACTAGCTAGTGGTTTTTCAACGGATTACGACGAGCAATTATTAACAATCTGTTTTACAATACCGTCAGTTGCAGCTAATTTCACGAGAAAGAGAAATCTATGGAAACCAACACGCGCAGAATTTCTCTCAGATATCGAATCAAGCTGCGTCAAATATGGCCATGGTGGATTATGGAATATAAAATAAGACCCCAAAAGTATTATTTCGGTTGATATGATTGCGTGTTATCCCGGCAATTTTCTTGGGTATGGAGAGTGTTCTGACTTCTTCAAAAGATTTGGACATCCCACACACTAGATGACCCGTGTTGCGATTAATGGACCACTGCCCGATTTTGATTTAACCGGATTCGCTCGTGTGGTATCATTTGATTTGGCTAAAGGACTTCATCCGTGTTGTTATGTTTGGTTTGGTAGACACATCTCTGAAAAACACTGGATGCAATAGTGTTATTACGGTATATGATTGATTCTAAAATGCTGATATCGCTGATTGTCGGTGAAGCAATTATATCATAGCGGAAACAAACTGAAGTCTGGTTACCACAGCCCGATAGTCAAGATAGTATAATCACTGCAAACAAAAAACAATTTCCTAATCTCGACGAAGAATATATCGTAAGGTGGTCCAAAGAAATCTTTGAAGTTAGAAATAAACTCGCAAAAGATCTCGGTAGAAGAATAATTGGTAAGTTCACACAGGATGGAAAATACGACCACAAACGATATTCGTCGCGGTTGATTATAGATGATGCTGAACACGATTTTATAATCGCAGATGTAACATCTATGGGTATATATGTCGATCGTAAAGACGCTTTCTTGTCCGAAGGAACCAAATTAGGTACAATTCTTACTTACACAGACGGAGAAAATCCTGAATATACGTACTTAAGGTCGTATATGCTGGCTTAAGCTTCTATTAATTTACTTTCGATGATAAATAGATTTCCTGAATCCGCAGTTAGAGTCCCCACTGATTCATTTTATATAGATATAAAACATAAAGAAACAGTGGCTGAATTTACAAATTCCGACGAGAGTTGGGGATCATGGAGAATTTAAAAGGAAATACTGCGTGATTATTCTAAATCAGTAGATGTTACGATTGAAAACAATTACTTGAAAAATAATCAGATATCAGAACTATCCAATGCACCGTCGTGTTCTGATCCAATATGCAGATATAAAATCAGTTACTTAAACGCTCTGGCGGGTCATGGAAGACGACTCGTGTGATCAAATTATTTCGAGGGAAATCAAACATGATTATGCTAACACCAACACATAAACTTGAAAGAGAGATGGCACAGCGGGGGGTTAATGCTTGTAGCTATCATAGTTTCTTTCGATGGAAAAATGACGAATGCAGTCCTGATCGAATGGGCGAAAAATATATTCCTGATGTAATTATATGAAATGAGATATGCACAATGTCGTTAGATGTATTACAAAAGTTTCTCAATTGGTTATTGCTAGCGAATACAAAAGTGATAATGTGTGGCGATCATGGTCAACCACCACCATCTGTCGGTTTGTCTCCACATAATTGGCTGAAGAATTTTGTAGACCATTATGAAGAAGTTAGTACTGATCATAGATCACTTGATAATGAGGGCATTTGGTTTTTTTGTTTAACGTTATATCGTTAGCGCAGAGGACATCTCACGGATCTTTTTCTCTTCCTCAAACTTCTTCTCACTTCTGGTCCGTAAAGGAGAACTCTCTTCAAACAACCTTGTCTCTCTACATAAACTTTTCTGATCCAAAACGTTGTGTCCGTGTTCCTGGTAATGGTCCATGATGCTCTGACATACATGGGTAATTCAGTACGGAATAGCGTTGATGAAACAAGGGTAGAGGATTCTACGTGGGTCCACATCTTGTGACTAGAACATGTGAAGCGAATGCAGTGTCCTGCGGTTATTTATAGAGGAAGAGCGGATCGAAACGAATTGAATTTATTCACCAATCCAAACACGCGTTACAAAATTCAGTCACAGTAGTCGAAGCCGAAGACAGCAGTCTGTAACGTCACATTCCCTATATAGAGGTATTAGCGTCTGTACGCAGGGCAACTATGAAAAAATCACCCCCTATGGGAAAACTAGTTCATGATTTAAAACATCAACTTCTAACAGAGTTATTCAAGGCCGAAAATACGATCTCATATGACAAGGAGCCTTGGAATAACATAACACCAATAGTCAGGATAACAGAAAGTAAGATTACATATGATCAAAAAACCTTGGAGTAATATAAAACCTATAGTAAATCTCTCCCTTTCAGCTAAAGGAAACAAGGAAAACCAAGCAACCTATCTAAAAACATTAACTTTAGAAGAAATTAACAACAAATATCAAAATTACCTCAAAATATACACAGATGGGTCCAAAAAAATAAATCCTTGCAAAACAGCTTCAGCAATGGTAATACCTGAGCTGAATATACAAATGGGGTGGCGTCTACCTGACTACTGCTCCATATACACAGCTGAATTCTGGGCCATCTTAGAAGCACTAAAATGGATTGAAAAAAAAAAAACCAAACAAGACAGTTATAATAAGTGATTTACTTAGTGTCATAACCTCAATCCAAAATAACACCACTAAATCAAGAGAGAATTTCCTAAACCAAACCAACGCAATAATGAAACAAATAAATATAAACAAATTAAGCATAGAATACATGTGGATTCCATACCACATCGATATCCAAGGAAATGACTTAGCAGGCCAGATAGCTAAAGAAAAACTCAATAAACCAAATGACATGCCACTCGAATATAGTCAACTTGAACTATACAGCCTAATCAACACATTAATTAACAATCAATGTCAAACAGATTGGAATCAAAATCACAAAGGGAGAAAATTATATAATATCATCAAGGAAGTAAATAGAAATAGAAAACCACCTAGGTGCACAGGCTATGAACAAACAATAATCAATCGAATTCTCTTAGGAAAAACTAAACTGGCAAACAGCTTTAGAAAATACATAGGACCCCTCCCACATAACATAAATTGCTACAATTGTAACACCCCCCAGAAGATTTACACCATATCTTTAATGATTGTAGAATAACCAAGAAGGAAAGGAACAAATTCATATCCGAACAACAAATCATAGCCGTCCCATATACATACCCAGAAATAATTCAATTAACAAATATCAACCCCCAAACAGCATTCAAAAATATAATTGAATTTTTAAAAACAACAGGGCTACTAGAGAAAATGTAGATAATATGAAAATAAAGAACATGATAGCGAGAAGAAAAAGAAAACAAACTAAAGAAGAAACCTAGTACTAGCTCAAACCAAAAGTAATCATCAAAATGAAAGCCTCTTAATGGATGGAAGCATCACCAGGAATGAGCAGGTAGATTTCAACCATCCATGGAACCCACATACACTACAGTGGGTATGAGATGATCAAGGCTCATAAACTGAGCAACCAAACCGGAAATTAAAGATCCGAGTAACCCTATAAACAAAATAGGGAGACCAAAAGGATTACATAAAAATTAGTACTAGAGTATTCCCAGGGTAGGCAACCAAAAAATACGCTTCTTTTAGGAATGGAAGCACCACCAGGAAAAAGCAGGTAGATCTCAACCGTCCTTGGAACCCACATACAATACGATGGGCTAGAGATCAACATGGCTCATACACTGAGCAACCAAACCGAACAATAAAGATGCGAGTAACCCTAGAAACAAACAAGGAAACCTGGAAGAATTACGCAAAGCCCTTTTAGTAATCAAATCACTCCGGGAATAATGACAAGTCAACAAAATAGAAAGATAAAGTAATAGGGGTATATAAATCACAGCGAATAGATAATGAAGACAATTAGGGAATAAAAACACCATGTAAAAGGAAAACAAATTATTTTTTAAAAACAGCTCATAATATAAGTATAAGGACCTACCCTCACTACTATTACCTTCTCTAACTTTCCGCTCAATACAGCCTCATTGACAGTAAATAATAATTACCATATACGTATGAAGTTCTAAAGTCAGAGAGCCAAAAATTAAATATAAGTAGATGGTTTAATATCATAAAATTCTGTCCCGATATTATGGTCTCAGTTTAGACAGTATGATGTAGTCTAAAAGCCCAAGAATACCAGGCTCCGCTTAAAAAGGGTGCAATTATATTTTATTTAACTTTAGGCATATAGACCCCCAACTCAACTCTAAGGGCTGGGGCATATGGGCTGTAGATTTCATCCAATTTAGGGTGGGGGTGGATAAAGGGACATCACCGCTGGACCAAAACCTGAAAACATCAGGAGAGAAACAACTTCAAAGAACCCAGGACAAAGGAAAATGCTGGTACGAGGGAACAACCATATGCTGGGACACCATGAGAACAAGATGGCAGCCTGACATATGGGGCTATTCAAACAGACAAGAAAAAGCAACACAGAGAAGAATCCGATTGCTTTTATTGCCTGGTTAACAGGGTCCTCAGTCGGTACGAGAACCCTCTTCGAACAATCTATTTCACGAAACCTGACTTAATCATTTTTTTTGCACACCTTTAAAAATTAACAAGCAATTTTTACCAGACAGTGACTATACTTATTTATGTTGCATAGACATCTTAGTATTACATCTTGTTAGGGACTTAATACATGTACACTTTGTACTAGAAATATTGGAAAGTTACGATAGTTATACAAATTTTACGACTTCATTGATTTGATTTAATTCCTTAGGTGGCTCACACATTATTGGTATTTTCCTGTCCATTAGTAATAACTGGACCAGATTTGAATTAAGCACGGAATCACGATGTTGCGGGCTGTACAACACTCTTGGACGTACTGGTACCTCTCTTTTATTGCCACAGCTCGGATAACTCCAAAATGGCGGAGATGTGAAACATATTTCCAATACCTCCACTTGTGCCATTGCACACCATTAACACACATAATTGGCTGTTAGTTCTGAGTGTGTGTTGGGTTTATTCCCACTCACCCAGGGTCCTCCATTCAGGTCTATGGTTACTTAATAGCAATCCTGACCTGACGACCAATTTAAATAGTACTCCTTGAGTACATAAATGCCTGGGGGAACCGGCACCATTCCTCACCCATAGGAGAAATTAAATATCCAGCTTTCCTGGAAACTTAAAACAGTGCTACATGCCCCTAGTGGGTGATACAGCACTATAAATCAAATTCATCGTCTGTACACAGTCAAACCATGCGACATAGTTGTTAATCATGTCGGAAACTAAGAAAACGATGAATTGGGATGAACCAGCGGTGGAGACAGCAAGTAATGGTATAGCAGTGACTAATTAAGTCAACACACAAACCTACTTCCAGAAGAAGTTGATTTTAACTCGGAAATTGTAGATTTTCTAACTTCTTTTTTTACACGTTGATTATTTTAAACAGAGACAGAAAGAAGAATTGGAGCAATTTTTACAATAACAAAAAGAAACAAAACAAGCTTATCTCCTTTAGCAACAGAAAGAAGAAAAAGCAAGAAGGAAAAACCAGGAAGAAACAGCAGCAGAGAAGAAACAAGACCATGGACAGAAGGAGACTAATGAAAGTCAAATGATCACATTACTTTTATACATTTTAGCAGAGTTAAGCGGTCCGAAACAAATGTATCAGACTTCTTTATTACGACCAAAGAGAAACAGACCTTCTCGAGCTAAACAACCCAACCTAACTGTGACTACGTCTGCTATACAACCGTTAGTGATTTCTACCAAATCATTGAATGGAACCAGTCCCAGAAGTAGGCCTTGGCCGTGGCAAAGGTTTAAGACAGTTAAAGATGGTTTCGTCCCGTTCCCGAGTTGTTTGTTTTAAACAAACAAATACCCAACGATCCTTTTCAGGGCCACTCAAATCTTTCGAAAAAAAATACTATTTCAATTGCCTAATTCAATGAAAACTCAAAAGTCCGTTTTTACCCATGATGTTCGTGTGAGTAAATGAGTGTGTGAGTGTAGCTTCTTATTTTATAAAATCAAAACCAAGAGACTATGCGTTTATTATGCCTGGTGTATTCTGGTACAATTGATACAATCCAATATCACAAAATAACATAAAAAATGAAACTTAAAAAAGTTCATAGGCTTCTTCTGTTCACTCTTTCTGGAGTATTTTTTCTTCTTTCGATTTCTTTACTATCAGAAGTTTTTCTTTCACTTTCTTTTCGTCTTCTTTTCTTGTCTTTGTGAATCTATCGAGCTTCTTCCTTTGGGGAGGGTACCTCTTCTTTTTCCTGTTCAGAATCCCTCTCTTCCTCCTCCTGCTCCTGTTATTTCTTAGGGCAGTTTGGAGACCATTAATGTCCTTTCTCTTTACAATGATAACAGGTATCTTTACTTTTGTCTCTTCTAGTACCTGTTTTGTTTTTGTCAGATCTGGACATTATGTAGCCCAATGTCCTTTCTTCTTACAGATATAGCAAGTATCTTGACTTTTATCTCGAAAGGAGGAATAGTAGTCCGTAGGCTTGTCTTGTCGTATGACCGTCTATAAATTGGAAGACATGAACGGAGAAGTATTAAAAGAAACGTTTTACGTACTTGAGTTACAACGTGTAACCAAAAAAGAGGACGAAGAGTACGACATTGAAAGCATTATCGAACGAAGAACCGGGTAAAGTAGGAAAACGTCGTGTCAAAAAAGCCAAAGTACTTTGGAAAGGATATCCTCCTAGATTTGATTCTTGGATTGACGCTTCGCAAGTCATCGACTATAAAAAGAAGTGACCACCATCATGCCTTTCAACACAGCCTCAGCTACCACAGTAACTACTCCTTCACTCAGTTCTCCTCTGCAAGATTTACAAAAGCAACCCTTGTCGGTGTGTTGAGGAGAACGTGTACCTAAAACGCAAATCGTCTTTTTCTGTCAAATCTTTGTATGTATTGTGCCATCTGTGCAGCCATTGCTAATTTGAGTTTGCAACAATGAGACAAACAAATGTGGACCATTTTACTCGCCAGTTATATCGGTTATCATCTTCCTTCACTAAAATACTCTTACAACGGGAACAACAGCAATAACGGGAGCCTCGGGTCAATCATTCTCCCAACAGCCACCCCTCTAATCACAATCCTCTTCTAGACACTTATTTAACCTCAAGTGACTCCTGGGACAGAATAATTTTGGAATTATGAACAACAACATTAACCAATTTTACTTAACGTTACCCTGTGACAGTTACATGGAGGTGTTTCCTAACAACACTTTGTGCTGTTACACGGCTAAATTACCTCAAGCCATTTATTTGGATCAAGATGCCCATTGGAAAGTGGCTTTAATGGAAATGATGCACCCTATACAAATCAAAACCATTGTCAAAAATCAACACAGTTTTAAAATTAAAGTTTATGACGACCAATTGCAACAAAACCTAGATGAAAGCACCACTGTCAGTGACCTTATGAAAACACAGGACCCCACAACTAAACGGTCCACCTATCTGTTAACCAATCCTACAGGCTATTATTTTAGTGGTCAGCATTTAGGGACTACACTTGCTACCAGGTTCAATACTGTGTTTGATAAAGCAATGGAAAAAGCCAGCAAAAGTGTTTCCTTTGAGTACAATAAAATGACAATAAAGTGACTCGTCGCCTAATAATCAAATTTTCAGAGGATAAAAATATGGCCATTACCTTTAGTCCTGAATTGTATGATATTTTGGGTGGAGACTTCAGGTTGGTCATTACCATCAACTTGAATTTTGCGAAATATTTCCGATTCCCTGTAGATTTTTGTGTACTCGGATGTGGTGGAGTACAACGTGGTGGGAAACACCTCTGTGCCGTTACTGCATGTAATTCCTTTCAAAGTGGATTCTGTCGCGGCCGCTGACGAGGAAGGTGGAAATACTACCTATTATGTTCACAGCGAATTTGTACATCGTCATTATTTGCCTGTCAGTAAGTCGTATTTGACAGTGTCAACATTAGTATAAAAAGAGATCTGGGACAAAATATTCCATTTACCAAAGGGAAAGTCACAGTGAAAATCCATTTTAAAAAACGAACATCTGAACAGTTATGTATCCTGTGTAACGAGGAGTCGCTCGACAACGAGGACATGGTTAAGGAGATATGTTTAAATCGGCCTTTCGTTCAGTGGTCCCTGTTTTGAAACCGATGGTGACAAAAGCATTGTACTCCTTAAAAGATGCCGCATTGACTCACGACAAAGAATTTGTTCAAAATGTCATCATTGACAAACAAAACCCTCAAACAAGCTTGCTTCAAACGGATGCTTGCGTGGTATGGAAACCTGACATGGCAGGCGAGGATAAGTATAACGACACAGCCTAGACAGCAGATGACGATTCTTACAATGTGGGTTTTAATGACCGTCCAAAGAAAATTCTGCAAGGACGTACTTTAGAACTGTTTGATCGTTTGCATTTGGACATGTGGTTTCAAGAGACGTATTTGCTGAACGGTGTGGATATTCGCTTGAGACTGAATAGTAGCAGTACTGCTTTCCATTTGATGGCCCATGCCAAAACAAAACCATTATCCAAAACGTTGCACGCGCGTCATGTGGAAGTGTTACTTAAAGTGGGAAACGACATCAGTCACACTTTGAGCAGAACGACAGCCAAGTATCCGATACGATGCATGGAAGTAAACACTTTCACAACTGAAGTTGGACTCCGATCCAAGATCGAAGTTCATCTGTTCCAAGGACAGTTACCCAAACGTTTATTCATTGGTATCATTAGCAATGCAGCCCTCAACAGTTCTCACAATGAAAATCCTCTCCAGCTTAAGCACTGCAGGGTATCCAAAATCGAAGTCAGTCACGATGGCAAAACTTTATGTACCCGACCCTTTGAACCCAACTTTACCCAGAAGAAACACACGAGGTCGTACTTGTCGCTGTACGAAGCCACTGGCCAGTTAGGAACCAACACCAGTCACGGCATATACTACGACGAGTATGCAGGAGGTTACACTTTGTGGGCTTTTGATTTCACTCCATACCAAGGCAGCGATGGGGGGTATTTCCACCCTATAAATCTGGGCAACTGCGTGCAGAACTTCAGTTTGCAGATGCTCTTGCCGAAACTGTGAATGTCATTCTTTATGCCGAATTCGATAATGCCATATAAATCAACAGTTTGAGAGAAATCATTATAGACTTTTAGAAACTATGGAATACTCTTTGAATAGTAGAGAATCGATGGAAATGGAATGAGAGGTTAACGAGAAATCACACACCCCAAGACAAAAAAGAAGTAGTGATAATGCAGTTCAGATGGCCAGAACATGAACATTTAGTCACCTATTTTACCAAAACATTTGGAAGATAAAATGAGTGACATGAATAATAAAGATTGTTATGGATGTCAACACGATCATCCCAGTCAAATTCAACACGATAAATGTATGATGAAGGGTCAAGAAGAAACAATGGACGATTATCTAAACGAAGCTTGGAGTCTCATCTCAGAAGAATACATGTTACATCAGTGGTATAAAGACTTGCGTGATCATTCCTCTCCTCCATTGTTTGCTTGAGAGATTGATCACATCGAAGCTCTCTTGGCACAGACTAAGTGTAGAAACAGTTACTTGACAGACTTTTTCAAGCAAATAAACTGGATTGAATTGATGACTTATCATCACCTGTGAAGTAAAAACAAGACCACACAAATGGATACCTGGGAAATTTATTACCTTTTGAACCGCAGTTCGTACACTGCTTTTTTGGAATCCTATCTTGTGTGCTAAAAATGAACTACCTCATCGAAAACCCTAAGAGAATCAAGATTATGTCATCAACACAGACAACAGTCATTTTCCAGCAACCCACTGGGTAGCTCTCTACTTTCCTCAAAATTTCCTCGATATCGTTGACTTTATGAGAAGAAATGCCCAGACGACACGATTCAATAATGTGAAATTATAAGGCATAACCACTTAAATTAAATGGTGTGTGGACAATATTGTGTCTATTTTCTGCATCATCATTGTCTTGGATATTCTTAAGAACATTTAGTGACTTATTTTGATCGTCACTCGTCTAGAAACTATGACAAAGTAAATTCTGTGACCATTATGGCTATATGTTGTCTTTAGCTAGGAAACATAGTGAACATAATAGCCCAATGACTTCCAGCAGTGGAAATCTCAATTTAATTCTCGACGTTGTCAACCATGTTTAAAATAATGTATTTGTGTTATTTGAAAAAATATTTGTTTGTGAATTAAGACAATGTTTGTTAGTTGAAATATTTGTTTTGTTAGTTGTTTGTTATTTTAATAGAAATAATGAATTTGGAAGACAAAAACCGTCTGTCGTTTGTTTTGATTTTTTATATTAATATAGATGCTCTTTGACTTCATTCTATCCCTCACATCAAACTATCCTAATATTTCCAGCGGGGTGTTTTCTATCGCGTCCGCGCTTGAACTATATAAAGCAGGTGTATTATCCAGTAATGGCAATCGCATCAAAACAGGAAAAACTTTACTAGCCGGAAGTATGGGCAAATACAGTAAATCCAACCCTGGAAGAAATACTTCTTGCCAATCTTGCAATCAATTAGAAGATCTATCACATGTTTTTAATGTGTGCCCAGCATATAGAGTAGCAAGAAATAAACTTGCAAGCTCTCTTATTAAAATAGGCTCGAGCACAACCTACCCATCATTTCTTAGTATCACAAACCCTAATCCCAACCTAACTGCAGAACTGATCTTATTATTCCTCCGGGAAATAGACAAGTCTGACAGTATTTAATACTGCACCCCATTCCAATTGTCCCTACCCAACCACTTATTTTTAAATGCCGGACGACAATTATACTAAATTATATTCGGGGGATTAAATTATTGGGTATATCACCTTCCTTCCAATGCAGTCTCGTTCCGCCTTTGCCTCTTCTGCTTCCGACGGCTGGTATCAATTAATTAGCATAACATTGTGCAATAATGCGTGGGGACGTGGCACTATTCCGTCCCCCGAAACAATTAATTAGCTCTTTTGGGGCATTAAACAGACGTAAATGCCCAATGGGCGAAAACCTCTTAAATCCAATTAATCAATCAATCAACCAGTAATGGCGGTTCCCCAGTTACGTTGGATAACTACCAACGCGAGAATAGGCTGTCATATGAGGTTGTCTACTCTACTTTAATAACAGCACAAAGTATTCCAAATTGTTAAGGGAGAACACGGAATGGATATGACGGAAGGAGGCAACTTCAAGATGGAGGAACAACAAAACCAAGGCACCCAAGAAGGACACGGGGACTCACCGGACGGAATGAGGGAACTTCGGTTACACCCTGTAACACTCCATCAAAAAGCCCTTTTAAGGGCTATTTATACTTACAGAGTTTCCTTTTGGCTCAGAAACTCTATTCGACAATCTCTTTCTTCAAAAATCAGACTTGATCAATTTTGGCTGTCCACCATCAAAATTAACAACCCATTTAACCCGACATTGACCAACCTACACATGTCACTTGACATACCTAGTTTACAAAATTGATAGGGAACACACAAAATGTACACTCTGTACTAGACAAAAATTGGAATGTTAGGATGTTAGGAAAAAATATAACTTGAAAGATTGACTCAATTGCACAGGTGGCTTACACAATATCGGTATAGGATGTCCACTAGCAACAACTGGACTCGATTTGATAAGGCTAGGGCGTGCAAGACGAACGACATCAAAGTGCCAGTTCACAGATCCTTTTCCTCCTCCTCCGCTGCCTGATTCCAACACCAGCAAATGACTAAAAGTGGAAACCATTTTTCACTAGTCATCATTTGGTGCCATTGCACCTCTAGCTCTGCATCCTCCGATTGGTTGATAGAGTTGAGTGCGTGGCTGTTCTATTCCCACTCACCTAGGTCTTTCATTCATGTCGATAGCTCCTTATAGGGGTGCGGCATGACGACCAAATTAAATAGCATACTATGTATGCATAAACGCCCGTGGGGATGTGGCACCATTCCTTCCTCACGGGAAAATCTAAATCACTACCATATTAATTGGTAGTGTAAAATAGTGAACAAATGACCCTTTGTGGCCGGTTTCACTTAAAACCATAATTCATCATCATCGTCAGTCTGACCATCCATTGTTTGACTACACTACCTACGAAGCTGTGCTCAAGATTAGCCAAGCTAAACGAAGCTTACGTCAATCTACATCGTATCAGACAAAGTCTGATGCCAAAGTCTAAAGAGACAGAGAATGTTAGAATGTTGCAAGTGACGGAAGACTTCATAGAAGAACTCTTCAGAGAATGGTCTGAGAAGTATAGACTTCAGAGGCATCAGAGAGAACAGCAGCAACAGCAGCAGGAACCAGACAGAGGTTTTGTCGACTGTCGTGTCGACAAGAAAGAGTTCTCCCTCTCTTTCCGAAGAAGCAGGCCCTATCCTGTTGCCAGACGAGGACGCAATCTTAGACGATAAAAGATTGTCATCACTCCTTGTGCACAACAAACAGCCCTTTACAGGGCTAACCAACACTCTCAAAAAAAGAAATAATAATTCAATTTGCTAATGGTATGTTAGGAACTTAGAAAAAATATAAGTGAGTCTATAATCACATTCTTTCTTTACCTTTGTTCGAAGTGCGTCGATAAGCACAACTTTTTACAGTAACGTGTTAAATTTATAATTCATGTTTAAAAAGTAAAAAAGGAGCGAGTGTTTCTTTTAGATCGGCGTGTTTTGGTGGTCCTCGTCCTGTTGCCAGACGAGGACGCAATCTTAGAGGATAAAAGATTGTCATCACTCCTTGTGCACAACAAACAGCCCTTTACAGGGCTAACCAACACTCTCAAAAAAAGAAATAATAATTCAATTTGCTAATGGTATGTTAGTAACTTAGAAAAAAATATAAGTGAGTCTATAATCACATTCTTTCTTTACCTTTGTTCGAAGTGTGTCGATAAGCACAACTTTTTACAGTAACGTGTTAAATTTATAATTCATGTTTAAAAAGTAAAAAAGGAGCGAGTGTTTCTTTTAGATCGGCGTGTTTTGGTGATTATAGAGGTAATGTAAGTTTTGATAACATGGATGTTTTCCTTCACGTCCGCGCTTGTCCCATATAAAAAGAAACGCTCGTCAGTCTGGTTACCTATCGTTGACGTATCAACCCAAAGAAGATGAGCATACTCAGCAAGCTTAGGGAACTTCAGATGCACCTGGAGGATGCTAAGAGGTACCTGGAATAGCTGGCTATAGAGGCCATAGCATGACAAGTCAGGATTGAAGAAGAGGAAAGAAAAAAGAAAAAAAAAAGGAGAAGGTTAATGAAAATAACAATTTTGCCTCATCTTATAATGAGACAGAGCAGTTTAAAAAATTCTCAGGGCTACTCAATACTCTAGAAAAGAGACTGTTCAAATTGCCAATTTTGTAAATGAAGAGTATTGTGATTATAAACACCCTTTTCCTCATATGATAGTGTGTGTGTGTGTGTGTGTGTGTGTGTGTGTGTGTGTGTGTGTGTGTGTGTGTGTGCTCTCGTCCGTTTGTGTGGATAGTTGATTTATGGTTTGTTGTGGCTACTTCCTCGTGTATGGATAGTAGGTTGTATGGAATTTTTCGCTCCCGTCTGTGTGGATGGTAGATTGTGTGATTTTTTTTATAGTAGACTGTGCGATTTGATATGTCTGCTTCCCTGTGTGTGAATAGTAAATTGTATGTTTTGTTTTGGCTGCTTCCCCATGTGTGGATGGTAGATTGTGAATGCTTTGGTTGCTTCTCCGTGTATAGATAGTATATTGTATGGTTTGTTTTCGCTCACTTCTGTGTTGATAGTATATTTGTGTTTTGTGAATAGTATATGATATAAAACGTGACTGTAACAGATGTTTTCCTTCACACCCGTGCTTGAGAGATATATACCCAAGTGTCGGTGATTATCACCATTCCACGGAATAACCATAGAAGATGGTGACAGCGTCAACATTGTTCAACAATTTAAGACACGGCTATTTCTGGATATTAGATGGGGAATATTTAGTGGAAAAACTACATAATGAATGGAAGTGTTTCCAAACAACCTGGACTTTGCAAACAGACACGGAGCTCTTAGAAGGAATGCTAGAAAAAGAAGGCGAAAAGTTACGAGGCTGCATTAACCCGCCCTATGTCAGAGTGGGGACATTGAAGGAAGTAATAGATATTGTCCAAAAAGTAATGGTTTTGGATAATATCTTTCATTTGACAGAGTGGCCCCATGTCCAAAATGGTCTGGACCAACTCAAGAAAGCCGAAGAACTAATGAGAAATGAGCTAACAGAAGAAGTGAAGAAGATAAAAGATAAATGGAGTAAGGAAAGAAAGAACAATGAAAACAAAAAGAAGAAAGAGGAATTTGAGAGATTAAATAAGAATTGGATGAAGATATAAGATAAGTTTAGAGAGATGGGTCATCCAGACTGGATTACCGATGACGAAAAAGAAGAAGGGAATCACTGGAAAAATCAAAAGGTGGTGGAACATCGGCAGAAAATAAAAGAAGAATAAGTACCCAAAGGCCCTTATCTCGAAAAGATATTTGCTTTCGTTGCCTAAATTTCCCTTGTCGCTAGACAGTCCCAAATAATACTCCCCTTGTTAAATTTCCCTTGTCTCTAGATAGTCCCACCATGCTAAATTTCCCTTGTGGCTAGACAGTCCCAAATATTCCCCATGTTAAATTCCCCTTGTCGCCAGAGTGTCCCACGACTTTTTACACTGGATTTCCCATTGTCGCTAGGGTATTCCCACTCACTACTCTTAACACAGAAAAAAAATAATAGAAATAGACTGAAAAGAGTAAGGAAAATATTTTAGATTTTAAATTTCTAATGTTTTCAATATCTGAAGATTACAAACAGTTAAGTATGAATTGTAATTTTTAAAGAGAGTTGAAGTTTCACTTCCTCTCACATTTTTTCATTTCACCCTTCCTTTCATTGACTTCTTCCATTACGTTTGGAGGCATGAAACTGTAAAGCGATCGAGAAAAGGATATATAAATTTGACTATAAATTTATTGGACACCTGAGAATATGCGACATTGATATAATTTGTATCTTTACAAAACTGACCGCTATCTTAAAAAAAAACAACTTAGTTCACTGTCAACTAAATTAATTTACTCAATTTTGATATGTCCCAATGTTTTATAATATATATATATATATATATATATATATATATATATATATATATATATATATATATATATATATATATATATTAACCGAAGATAAAAAAAAATTCGTTTTGACAAGCCAGCTACCTCAGGTAGCCATCGAAAATGTAAGCCCGCAGGTATGTGATATCATGTTATGTAAAATGAGCTTTGTCCTTTAAGATCCGGTAAGATCATATTCCACAGATAAGAATACAAATGTAAATAAGTTACAGTTCGATAAAAACTACATTTATGGTTAGGTCCTAACAATGCCGTATTTTTTCAATTATATGTAATTTGTTCAGTTTTAAACTTAATTACAGCCTTATCACTTACGACAGATTTCTTTGATAACTTTAATTAGCCTAACTATATGGTGAATAGCTTTCAAATAAATATGTATTGTCACATATTATCAATAACAGTTAATCGGCCAGGTGACTACAGTACCTTGTATTATTACTTTGCCTAAAGCGTATTATCAACCGTGGTCTATTAGCAAGTAAGCTTAGAATTTTAAAATCTCATTTCAATTTAGAACAAAGAAAAAAAATCAAATATTATCAATATTATGGTGTCATTATAGATTGACAATAAGGAAACAATTTCAATTAATTACTTGATCCATGAAAGACAAATCACAGATTCATTTTTAAAAAATCTTTATAATAATAATAATAATAATAATAATAATAATAATAATAATAATAATAATAATAATCAGACTTTCCAAGGTCATCCCTACATTTAAATCATCTGTATTTGAAAGGTTTTTATTCTCATGCTGCCAATAACAACCATTCATACGAAATGAATTTGTATTATTAGTCACCTGTCCTGAGAAATCAACTTATTTTGACATCCTAGAGTTGGCTGCTGCCCATGTTTCTCTAGTAGAAATAGTAGAAAACTAATAATAATAATAATAATAATAATAATAATAATAATAATAATAATAATAATAATAATAAGAGAGAGAGAGAGAGAGAGAGAGAGAGAGAGAGAGAGAGAGAGAGAGAGAGAGAGAGATTAAACTCACTCATCAGCACAACTCCCCGACTCTTTTGTACATTCACTTCACTTTCTTATGCTGATCGATTTCAGGCATTACAAATATCGGTGACCTAATCTGCCGCAGTCAATTACATGTATTACATTTTGTACACTATTTAATCGTAACTGACCGTAAAACGATATTGTTTGTTGTGAACAAAGTAAGAGGAAATAACCTCAATGAAATACGAGCGGCATCGCGTCAAATGAAATAAGCAAAATTTAATTTCCGTGTCTGAATGTAATGCAGTTTCTGTTTATGTGTTCAAGCTAACAATGTGCTGTTGCAATTAGAGCTTATGTGGGTACACGCAATCAAACGGATGGAAACATATTTTCATATGTGAAAATAAAACATTGAAACAAGTATGAAACGTATTTCGCCAAGAAGTTTATATCGCACACTTAAATAAATAATAGAAACTTAAATGTGTACTTATCATGTGGTCAGAGAGATATAATGGTATAGTACCTGAGACAACATCAGACAACATTCCTAAAGGAGGGGATTTCTTAATGGAGTAGGCAATATTTGGTGTACTAGTTCATACGTCACGTGTAACAGTATTTTTGGACATGGCACGGTTCGCGTGAACATTAACGTGATTAACGTTTTGGTTTTTAATGGATAAAAGACCATATGAGAGAGAAATTAAAAAATTAAGGTATCGCAAGTAGGGTTATGTTGTTAGTAGGTCCACACATTGCAAAACATTGGAGAAAAAAATTAAAACAAGGTCGCTCCATAAATTGCAATATCATGGATAGAAAACAAAATTAAAGACTTCAACCCGCAGCAACAACCATAAAAGATATTACTATAAATAGTAATATAGAACGTTCGCATGCGTGCATATTTGCAGTGAAGTATAAACAAATTCACAAACGAGAAAGATACAAAAAAAACATGGCTTTTCAGTGATTTCTCTTCAAGTGTCAAATGAAACGAATTTTTAAAATAAAAATTCATGACATTTGTTGGCTTTGGAGAATCCTGCAAAAACACGAGGAGAAAATGATTCCACCGTTTGTTTTGTGACTTATGTTGTTAGTAGATGACCGAGAAGGACTGGATAAATCATTTTAATGCATAAAACAACCAAGAAAACCAAATAAAATCCTAATGGTATTTGGAGTTCCCATACAGACGGTCGTGAGAAGCGAACGTTCATCCTAACTCAGTAACCTATCGTTGTTGATTGATGCATGTAAAACAATTTTTTGCCGAAGGATGATTAAACAGGACGAAATGTATGTTTAACAAACCTTCAGTTGAGACTGATCCTGATATATTTATTTACCTGTATTTATCTTCTTCATGGGATCGTTGATTTAATTTAAAATCTATATTTACCTCACTGTGTAAAGAAAACCTATTTTTAACGGGCGGCTAAACAACCACTATGCAAATTTGCCTAGTTTAATCCATTCAACTGTATTTTGTTCTGCAAGGGTAAATTAGTGCTAAAGGTGGGTATTTTAGAAAGCTTGTCAGTAGCTTTCTCTGAGTATGTGGTTCTTCAAGGGGTTTTCCCGATTTCTTTATCTACCATATGTACTGGTCGCTATGTATAGCCTAAAATGTGCTGGGAGGGGGAACAATACAACAACGACAACGTTACACGCCGGTCTAAGTAATGAAGGTATGGCATCATAATAAATTTATCGTTGTTGACAGATAAATGAACACCGTAAGAAAAGACGGCGAACCAGACGACTACAACGTCAAGCACCTGACAGTTTCAACAGTCTAAAATATCACTACTGCCCAACACAGGCCATTCAAAAGAATTTCAGTAAGATCATTCCTGTGTTCTGTGGCAGAGTAAGTCATTTTCCGATCGATTACAGCTTACAAATTTATTACTTGAATGGTAAAGTATACATTTACCATGGATACGTCGATCGTAATAAGGAACGATACAGGTTTGACATCTGGTATATCAAACAAAATATAGAATTAATAAAAGATATAATTTAAAGAAACTAAAATGAACCTTAAATGGAAAACGCCAACAATACCTAATCTTAGACAAAGTAATATATTTTTGGGGGTGCCTCTTTTATTTTCCAACTTTCCTAGGTCAATATTCATCACGGAAGTAGGGGAATGCAATCTGGTAGGAAGGCACTTAAAATACATGTTTGTTGGGTGAGTGGGTGTTACAAAGTAAAGGTACAAAGTGAATCATAAACCAGAGGCGTAGCGATGATATTTTGCGCCCGGGGACAAACTATAAATTGGCGCCCCAGCGATCTTGTGACAGATTTATTATCCTTGTTTTCTTATTATAATGTAACGTTGCAAGCCTCATTTTGGCGCCCC